>VWZZ01005666.1:847626-1038064 GCA_013399095.1 Psophia crepitans
GCAGCCCCCGTGCCCCGGAGAGCCGCTCGGGGCAACGCGGGACCCAGGCTGCTGTGGGGCTGGGCAGGGGGAGACCACTGACCCCTTGCGGTGCGTGGGGTGCCCTCATGGGGCGCCCGATTTTCCCCGGTGGGACCCCCGGAACCCGCCCCGGGCGTCCCCCGCACAGGGCAGCAGCGCGCTGCTTCGCGGAGCGCTCCTGGTACCGCCGCGGAGCCGTGGCTCTACAGAAAGGCAAACGTGGGAATTCACCCGCCCCCCTCCTCACCGCCGCGTCTGGTTTCGCGGGGGGGGGAACCACAAAAAACCACCTAAACCCCCTAAAAATCGATACAATCATTTCTCATTTATTTTTTAAAAAGGGTTGGATGTTTGTGGGAGAGGAAGGCACAGCGGGAGCGCGGGAGCAAAGAGGATTTAGGATGTTTGGTTTCAAAGGCTGCGAGGGGGATTAGGTACAAACTGGGCACAAAGGTGACGTCTGAAAGACCCGATAAAACATGCCGGGTTTGGTGTTTCTGCCTATAAAGGCGCTTAGAGCTGGGTCCTGCTGAATTAAATTGGATCTGGCATTGGCTTCGGCGTGAAAAGGACGGGACCCCTTAGTTCGGGTGTTTAAAAAGACCCGGGCTGCTCTCAGAAACCGGGTCTAGTCCGGCAGAAAATCCGCTTATTGGAAAAATGATTCCAGGAAATTAGGCAGGGGGTTGCAGAAGGGACTTTCTCTGCAGGAAATGCCAAGCGATCGGACAGGTGGTTTTCCCAGATTTCTCACACCTTCAGTTCTGGCCTGTTTAATATGGCACCTCCCAAATATTTTCAGTGTTTACAAAAAAAAAAAAGAAAAAAAAAAGAAAAAAGGAGCTTATTCTACCCAAACTGTGCACAACGGCTCATAGGGACTTCTTTAGGAAGGGAACGGTCTGAAATGGCTGATTTAAGGTTTGGATTGAAAAGAAATCACGGATTAATAACACGGGGAGTATCCGCTGTGAACTGTGCGCGGGCGATACAGGGGAGGGCTTTGGGAGCGTCCTGAGAGAAGAAGTGGGCACATATTCCACAGCTGGCCTATAGGTTTAAGAGGTCTGAGGCTTTAAAAAAATAAAGCTGAAATCTAATCAGAGGCAAATACGTTATCTTCAGTGAGATTTGCTCTTTCCTGAGGGGAAAAAATCGGAAATAATATCAGTGGAGACAACTCATCCCCGTTTCCTGAAGTGAAGAAAAGTCTCGCCGATTACCAACGTCGTTTATTCTGTGAAAAGATGTTTGTGCTGTCAATTTAGTAATTTCTCTGTATCTCTTAAAGACAGACATAAACACGAGCTGTATCAGCAGACATCTGACGTACCCGCGCAGCCCCTATTTATTTATATCTACACACGCTTGAGGACACAGAGTCGGGAAGCAACCGCGTTTCCTCACCACCAACAGCTTGCATAGGTGATACTTACCCCCACCCGTCTGTAGCAGCGGGCGCATTTTGCTCATTTTACATCATCTGATGCACTTTTAAACGCGCAGGCTGGAGCTGCCGTGTTTCTGCGTGACTCCTGCAGCCGAGACGAACCGGCGAGCTCGGCGGGGCAGTGCCTAAGGCTGCTGCGACCTCCCGGTGCCATCAGCTGTGTGCACCCTCCCCAAATCCCCAGCGAGGGGTCCCTGGTCCCGGCGTCGAGCCCCTGGGGCTCCCCCAGCTCCTGTGCGGGGAACGCTGGTCGCTGATGGTGGTCCTGAACCTGCTGGCTGGACGAGGAGAGCGGTGACCCTGTGTGGTGGATGTGTTGGGCAATTCGGCTCGTGTAAAGTGCCCGTCTGCTCCTCCATCAGTTATCGGGTCCCGGAGGGGAGCATGTTCCTACCCCCGGGTATCTCGGGAGGCCCAGATTTCTCTTTCCCACCACAGGCAGTTAGGTACCAACAGTTATTTTTAGTGTCTTCTCTTGCACGCTTGGGTCCTATGCAATTCTCTGATACTTTAGTTGAGAAGCTGTTGATGTTTTCCAAGCTTTTGGTAACACTTTATAAAAAGCAAATGGCAGGCACCCCTCCTTGCACCCTCAGCCTCCATCCAGCTCCATCCCCCTCCTTTTCAAACACTTTCGATCTGTCCTGAGACCCTTTAAAAGCCCCGTGGAAGCCTGGCTGCATCCCGAGGGCTGTTTTTGAAAGGGACCTGTGAGACCTTTCCCTGGGGGAGGGGGGGTTTCTGCTGTCCCCCCGGGTCTGGGCAAAGCAAACAGCCCTGTTACGGAACCGCAGAAATAAACTGCTGCTTGCTCCAGAGCAGGCTGGCAATGAAAAGCAGATAAATTCCTCATCTAAAGGGCTGGATGAGTTTGAAGCAAAATAATTGTTGCTTTCCTTTGAACTGGGAATTGGAGAGGCCCAAAAAACTGTGATTGGAGTTAGAAGGAAAAGCAAAATGGATGATTTTAAAAACAGATTTGAGGAGGGGAAGATTCCTAGGCAGAGAAATGGGAAAAAACAAGTTAGCAATTTATTTTTTTTCCTTAAAATACAGGATAACCAGTTCACTGAAATGAGAATTAAGCATCGTCCCCTCCACTCAGTTTAAAAAAAAAACTTGAATTAAAACCAGAAAACAAGCAAGCAAGTGAAAGCACCCTGGAAGTTTAGAGGGGTTGAAGCCGCTGAAGTACGTTTACTGTAACACAGGCAAATCCGAGGACTGTGAAGAAGGAGAGACCTGGGCCGGTCCCGGTCTCGCATACTTTGGTGAGAAGAGCTGGAAACGTGCAACCTGTTGTCAGCTTTGACTGATGCGACTTCAGGAATTTGATGAGAAATTTTAAACAACAGATTGGCGAGGCAGAACTCCGTGTCACTGAAGATACGATAGCATTCAAGGGTGACCACGGCAGCTAGTTTAAGGGAAAGAGTTTTGAAGAACAGATGGTCTTCTCTTATTGGGCTTTTTTTTTTTTAATAAAAAAAACCACAAACCAAAAAACAACACAACAGAGCAATGCACATAGCCAAGACTCCCTGATTTCTACCAGCAAAGGAATTGGCTGGTAACCATCTGAGCCATGTGAAGTACTTCCAAAATCTACTAAGTGATGTTCAGAAGAGGAAGATAAGGTTTCATCTTGAAAAATTCAAACTTTGAATGACAGTGAATCACCCACCCACCCCTTGTCCAGTCCTGCTACCTAAATGCAGTAATCAAACATGGGTTTTTAAAAGAACATTGTATTCACTGGAAACGAGAAGCTGAGGAGGTAATAGGACAACAAGATTCATGCTCATCACTTTTAGTTATTTGAACCAAGAGCTTAAATCAGACCTGATTAAAATAGGAACTCAAAACTAGATTCAACCAAAACTAGAGATATTAAACAAATACAAATGTGACAAGAGTCATGATTCAATTATTAGAAATCCATCTTTTAATTGCTCATTAAGATGACAGTGTGTATCTTTGCCTACATATATTTAGCAGAGCCTTTTCACTTTGACAGCGCATAAAATTATCCATGCCAACTGTGTATCTCTTACTTTTTATGTCAACTTTAGAGTTGCCAGTTTTTCATTATCCTCTTGGCCACAAATTAATAAGGAGGAACAAATTTAATAGCAGCCTCAAACCTTTAGAGATTATGTCAGCCTTGTGTATCTGGGCCGGTTAAATTACCATTTATTTCTGCTTAGATTTAATGTGGTCATCTTCATACAAACACACACATATTTAGAGCCTGCTCTCAGCGTACAGCATTAGCACACCGAGGGGCTGCTCTGGAAAGCTGACATGGAGCTCAGCCTTCAACTTCTCTAACCTCATCACTCCATTTAAGATGAAACAAACGGAGAAGACCAAGGTCAAGAGCTGGAAACATGCAGGAGTTTTTTGTGGGCGCCGCTCTCCCATGGCATTACCAGATGGGGTGTCTATGGATGAGCAGTGGCATGTCCTTTGGGCGGGCAAAATGTGTCAAGGCCCAGATCCAGGTGGGTGCTGCCCTTCGTGACCCACCCTTCTCTGTCTTCATGATGTTTTAGTGAAGGATTGCTCTGTGTGGCCCGCAAACTCGAGGCTGGATTGCAGTGCTTTGTCCCTGCCTTCGTAGCTGTAAGCCCAAAATAATAAAAAAATAAATTGTGAAAGATGTTTTATACCAAAGGAAATACTAAATGTAGAAACAGTGGTTTGATTCATTTCACAGCTGTAGTCTTTTTTGATTTGTTCGTAATTTTCTACACTACTGCTTCCAATTTGATACTGTCTGGGCCTTGGATGACAATGAGAATGGGATAACAGATGATGAGCTCAAAATACTGAACACAATCATACTCGCCCTACGTGTACCCACAATCAATATGTCACTTTGAGGAAGGAACCATCAGCCACTGGGCAAAGTTTGGAACATAAAATGTCACAGGAACTCAAGGCACATTTCTTATTTCCTAGGAGTTGTCAGAGCAGCTGGCTGGTTGCTGTGTAGGGGACACACGGAGGGTTCAAGTCAATAGCCCCAGACACCCAAATCAAAACTGTCGTGGCAACTTTCTCGCGGCTCCCTCCATCTCCATTGCCCTGGGACGCCAAACGCACAAGGGTGACTGTAGGGCCAATGGCAGGACCTGCCTGAGTGGGTGGCCACCATCTGAACTTGCGGCTTTGGGAATAGAATCACAGAGTGGTTTGGGTTGGAAGGGACCTCACAGCCCATCTAGTTCCAAGCCCCCTGCCATGGGCAGGGACACCCCCCACCAGCCCAGACTGCCCAAAGCCCCATCCAGCCTGGCCTTGGGCACTGCCAGGGAGCCAGGGGCAGCCACAGCTTCTCGGGGCACCCTGTGCCAGGGCCTCAGCACCCTCCCAGGGAAGGATTGCTGCCTAATATCCAACGGTGGAACGGTGCCTCTTTTCCTCAATTTACCTGTCTCTGCCTTTTGTGTTCGACTCTTCTCCCAGATGCACAAGAGAGATCATCAGAGACAGTGGGCAGGGTTTATCTGAAGACAAGAAAGCACTTTGATTCATGGACACGGTGAATAACAAGGTGTGTAGATTTTTTTCCTTGGTGATTCGTACATACAGGCAGGTTATAGGAGTCGATGCATATTCTGAAGCATATGGTGATCTTTCTTTCAAGCTTGTTTTCAAGAGGAAGTTTAAAGTGAGGAGCTTTAGCAGAGCTGTTAGGACGCAGGCTGTACAGCAGATGAGTAGGCAGTCGGTCAGAGGTACAGGACTCCTCATCCACACCCTCAAAACTCCCCGTGTCAGAGAGGAAGAGGCAGATGAATGAAACAGGTGAAGATGAAAGAATATGCACCAAAGCGGAAGAAAAACCAGCAAGAAATGTGAGCCTGCCTCGTCTGAAGCATTTGAAAAAGTTTTCTAAAACATCTTTGGGTTTTATCTCATCACTTGATAGGTTTTACTTTATGCCTGCGCATATCTACGCTGTATATCAAGTTCAAGAAATACATATGAGCAAGGGTGAATTGCCTACAGATTCCTTAAATTTCCTCTGCAGACAGATGGCCAGAAAGCAGGCTGGGAGGGAGCGTACGAGCAAGGAGGACGTTGTTCCTCAAGAAAAATTAAGAGATGTAAATGGCACCATCAGTGCTAAGAAAGACAAACCCCTGCAAAGCATGAGTCAGGCTCTGTTCAAACAGCAATTAAATGATTTAGAACACGACTGTGATCGTTTACAATTTTTAAAGGTGAAAGGTGTGATTTTGGTAATACCTTAAAATTAAAAGGCCAGCCACTCCATCTTTAAAATGATGGTTTCTCTCCTGGAAGACTTATCTCATTGTCAGGTCCATTAGCAGCCAGCCAGAACCCATCCATACAAAAATAATTGGCTATTGATATACGGTAATGCTGAAAAGTTATTCTTATTTTTGTTCATTGCTACAGAAAGATGTCCTCTCCAGCCTGCACTTTCAATCATTATAAATGCTACTGTGAAAAACTAAAAACACTTTTCTGAGATAGATTAAGATCTACTTCACAAATAAATAAATTTTATCACTGAGAGAAGAGGCAAATGTCACTGGCACTGAGTGTTTTATACACAGCAGAGACCACTTAGGCTGGAATTTTCCCCTCATGGTGAATTAACGCCACCGGCTATGCACGGTCCCCTCCGCACGAGCAGGCTGCGAGGCAGGGTTTACACCTGCTGGAAAACACATGAAGGAGTGTCTCCGAACCACAAGAGCAGCCCCTCCTTTTCCCCTGACCGCAGTGGGCTAGAATGGGCTAAAAAGGATGGTTTACTGCAAAAAGAGCTGGTTACCGCAGAGGGGCAGAGGCCACTGCTCTCCGCAGGAACCGAGGTCCCGTCTTCCCCTTTGCCCAGAAGAGGGTCGCATCCTGCGCGCTGCTGCAGTACCCGGGTCCTGGAAGAACCGGCAGCCTGGGAACAGCAAAACCCACCGCCCCCCCCCCGCCGTCAGGGCCCGTGAAATGTTATTTGTGCGCAGGCTGGGAAGTTCGCGCTCAGGCTGTTAAAGCCGCCACGAGCCAGTGGCAGATGCCGCACTTGCCAGCTAAGCACCCCTCAAGAAAGGCTAATAAAACAGGAGGACATCAGGCTTCGTAACGCTGTATTTTAAAGATAAAGAGTCTCTGGTTGGAATCGTGCAAAGGTTTTTACTTTCTTGCGGACAGTTACTTGGCCGCGCTCTAACACAATCTCGAGCCGAACTGAAGCAACGGGTTGTAAAACGCTGGCCGGGGCAACGCGCGGGGAGACGTAAGCGGCCGAACAGAGACAGCGGGGAAATAATCGAGCTTGACAGAGGATTTTTGGGACCGCAGTTTGAGCCAGCAGTCGAAATTTCTCATGTTTAAGGATCAAACACACACCAATGAGAAAGGAAGGCGTTGAATGGCTTCAACAAATCTGTCTTGGGACCTTGTGTGGACATTGATTTTTGGTTGTTTTGCCTTATTTATGGCCATTCAGTTGAAACAGTTGTGGATAAAATGTTTAAAGGAATAAAAGTTTAAGTTTACATTTGTTTCAGCTGCTTATGGAACTATTTGTCCTTATATATTTCTCTTGTTTGGCCAAATTTCTCCTGTAACTCTTCCAACACAAACAGTTTTGGTTGCTTTTGTGTTGCTATTAGAAGCATATCACTCTTCGTAGTTACTATACTGAGCCTCTGCTATCCCTTCAGCAACAGTCTCTCCTGCAGCAAAAGGAAATGCATTTTTTTTTCTCTTGTCTCTTATTGTCCAGAATTACTCTTGGATATTACAGTCGTCAATGTTTAGTATTAAATCATTTCCCTGCCAATTCATTGTAATCAAATCTTCCACAAAGTCAATAGCAATAACATTTTTATAAGGCATTGTCTCTCTCAACCTATCAGGTGCTTTCAGATCTTTGAATTTTCCATTCCGAACATAACAGATAGTGACCTGGAAGAAAGCATAAAATCTGTGAAAGGCGCACGAGCCACCGTGTAATTGTTCATACCGACCAAACCTTTGGGTCAGAGCTTTGACTAGTTCGGACAGGTTATTAAACCATATGAGTGACGTTTATTTTCTGTAGGAAAAAAAAAAGCAAAATAAATAAATGAGCTACCAGGCCCACTGGAACCAATAACACTATTTCTATCTCATTTAATGGGACCAGATGTTGGCTTTGCAGAGTTATATGTGGTGTTACACCGGGTACATCTGTGCCGCAGTGCAAATATGCCACTACAACTCACAGGGAGGTACTTAAGCAGGTTTAAAGGAAGCGCTGACAGCCGCAGCACTGCAGAACGGAGCAGAGGGCTGCAAGACCCACCCCAGCCCCGAGTACTCATCTGCGCCGGGAACATGTGCGTAGCTGTGCGCTGCCACAGCCGCAGTGCCGTTAGCACCCGCGGTGTCAGCTCAGCGGTGCTGGGGGATGCCCGTGCGAGCTCAGCTGAGGATGCTGCGGAGTCCTGGGTGCATCACCCAAAGCAGTGGGCGCTTCACAGCCCGGGGTGAAATACTGAAATAAAGACCACTGCCCTCAGCATCCTTTCAGCTGAAAGCAGCTTTCCCCTGCCTCTTAACCAGGTCCTCAGGATCAGCTTTGGTTTCATCTTCTTCTCTCTTTAGGAGGGGCAGAGTCACGCTGCTGGGAGGTTACTCTGGGTGAGAAAGAATCAAAACAGGGCACAAACAAAGCCGAAACATGATGGGCCACCATAATTGTAAGTGTACAGCTTGCACAGAAGCCACCAGAAGTTTTGTGTGAAAGGAAACAACACAATTATGGCTTCCCATTATAGCTATTTACAAACACAGATGGAGAAAATATTACAATGAATGTAAAGAAATCCAAATTTCTCTATGGTTACGCTGCGCTAATGACACTTGCTATGCTGTAACTCCACAAATGAAAGAATAACGGCTTATCTAAATGAGTTTGTTCAGCCTTAAGAAGGAAAGTCTCAGGAGGGGACCTCACTGCACTTGCAGTTACAGAGCGGGAGGGCAGCGGGATGGACCCAGATGCTCCTCATGGGCACGCAGCGAACGTGCACGGCCAAGTGTGCAACAGGGGATGTTCTGGTTAGACAGAAGTGGGGGGAAGATCACCCTGGGAGCAGTTAAAGACTGGAACAGAGACTCAGAGATGTTGTGGGAACTTTTCGTCTAAGTATTTAAAATTTGACTGGATGAGGCTCTGAGCAACCTGCTCTTAGCAGAGCCTGCCTTGAGCCAGAGGTTGGGCTCTGTGACCTCCAGAGGTCCCGTCCACCTAAGTTAGTCTACAATTCTGTGATTTTACAAACAGCTTTTGACATCAGCCTCTAAAAAAAGGTACACCGTTTAGTGAATGTAAATAGCCAATCCCATGATCGCTTTCAGGCAATGAGGCTGGTATTTTCCTCTTGCATATTTTAACGCTATTGAATGCAACTGGTATCCAGCTGACTCCTAACTAAAACAGCAAAGCAGAGCCTCAGACTCCAAATCAGTAGGGAAAACTGATCTAGAAAGTCTTATTTTCTGCCTGCAAGCAGAAGTTAGGTTGAAAATTACATATAGGGTATGACAGACAGTTGCTGCTGTGATATTGAACAAGATTAACACATGTAAAAAATCTAAAGTTTCATTTTCACCCTATAAAAACTCTTGACGAGGCTGGAACTGAGATCTTTCACTTACACTGATGCCTGGTTGGTTGGGGTCATGCGTGTTTTGGGTGACGCTGCTCCATGCTGCTGCTGCTGCTTCAGCAGAGATTTCCAGCAGACCAACCCAGCACCTTCAAGCGTTGTCTCTCTTGAACATACAGCTCCCTTCAGCCTGAGGTTACTTGATTTGACTTTAAATACTAATGCTGCTGTTGAATTCTTCAATCCGTCTCTTCCACAACTTAACGGCACACTCTCAGTGTATACATCCCTCTTCTGTGGATTTTAGTGACACCTGAGGACCTCTCAAAGTCACGAGGCAGTTGCCTTAAGGAGAGTTAGAATTAGTTCTTCCCCCACTCCCAGCACCGATCCTGCAGCCAGTGAGACATCTGCGTCAGGCAGCTTTTAACCAAGGAACTAACTAAAAGTCAGGGTGTCCCAGGCACAACACAGGCGTCAAGCAGTTGTGCTTCCTCAGTTTAATTTGAGCTCTGGGGGAGTGCAATAACCTCAGTGTCACTGAGACATCAGCATCACGACCCTCAGTTAACTTATATTGTTTCCGTACCAAGGAGCAAAAGCAATGCTTCTCTGAAGATGTTTTGTCTAACCCAACGGTACTGCGAGGCAATGGCAATGATCCAAAAGTGACTGTGTGCTGATGAGTAGGTTTCTCCCAAGGGTGGCTTGCACGCCCTTACACACTCAAAAGATGAAGTATGGCAGTACTCTGCAAGCACTTACCACTTGCAGGTATGGGTGACAGAGCCACATCTGTGTAAACACGGCCATGAGTTCCATTGATTCTGATGGGTGATTTATTTCTGACTCTACCAGGCAAACCCATAGAGACCAGCAGTCAATATCGGTAGAAGTCGATTAGCGCAATAACACACATCTTTTGGGTCAGTGGGCAGGCAGAACACTTATTATTCCTATTAGCTCAGATTCAGGTGGAAAAGAAAGGAAAAAGTTAGTGTCAACTGCAGGCTGTGTATATCCTGTTTCTCCTTTTTCTTTGACAGGGTTACAAAATCTGCCACTATTCCATTTTTTCTTTTCTTTTTTTCTTTTTTTTTTTTTTTAATATTGGTGCATTTTAAACAGAAAGAAATAGAGAATGGGAACATCTCTAGTCCCTATTCTCATCTCACCTTCTTCGTGTATTGTGTAGTTCCCTAATGTCTGTGAACCTGTTCAAAACTCCTCATTGTCAGCATGTTCAGATCTCGAGGGGCCAGACCCACAGCTAATATTCAAGACAATGTATTCCTGTCTATGAATAATATGAAGAGCTGAATCCTTTTTTCTTCATTTTTTTTTTCCCTCTCACATGGCCTTAACGAAGATTTTGCAATCCTGTCTCCCTGGGGGCATGTGGGTACCATCTAATATCTGCATTTAAATGTTCTCTCCCTGCCTCAAACCCCAAACTGAAATCTGAAAATCAGGAAACAGGTTGTTCCAGGCTTCCTGAGCAACATACAAACAAGTCTCTGCAAACAAGTAGAGTTTTAAACCTAAAAAGAGCCACAGCATAAAGAGGAAATACGGCCAAGCTTAGAGGTCTTTACCCTTCCAGTAATTCTGGAGTCAAGGCATGAACCTGATGAAACTGGCAATAAAAGTCTTCAATAACCAGGACAAAACCTATTTTTACAGCAGCATTCCCATGTGAAGTGGATGAAATAACCCATTTTCTTCCAGCCCCACTCTCCATGCCCCCAAACGTCTTTTCACCTCACATAAGAGAATATTTGCTCCAGAGTGGATATATGTGAGCTTCATGGGGAGCATGTGGACAGCTGCTCTCCTGGGGAGGGAGGAAGGAGGGCAGAGCTTTAGATTAGCTCCCCCATTTTGCTCTCATTGACTTAAGGAAGTGACAAGGTTACAAAAAGTACAGCTGGCCTTGAAATACGCTGAAAATCCAATGACTTCTGTACTCTCAAGCCTACCTCGACTAGAGTTTTGGAAACCCTGCTGGAGAGTCTGTGCAGCCCCTGTGCATCTGATCCACAGCTCAGGTGACCAATTTCTCTCCAAATTGTTTCCAGATGTTGTATCATTCCTGCATGGCTGAAAAAGCAAAGAGACAGCCTGGCCAGGACTGCTGGCATGGGCGAGGCTTCATCTGGGGCAGCTGGTTTTACTGGTGCTGCTACAGGGGCAGGTTCTCCAAACTCTTGCAGAGATCAGGGACAGGAGCGTTGCTCCTCATGTGAACAGAGACCTTCAAGTCATTGTGGCTTTTCAGATGAAAATATTAACAATGACTTATACTTGAAGCATGTATTGATAGATCATTTCAATCTCTAACTGGCGTTTTTGCTTTGTTAGTTAATAGATTTGAAGTCTGAGTTCTTATTCAGATAAAACTCCCAATTTTTGTTGGAGTGAAAATGAATAACTAGACCAAGATTTGGCCCCCAGTGGGGCTGGTCTAACTGGAGTTTTTTACGTGATTCAATCTTAAGAAGTGAGCGAAGCCAGCTATAATAGAGCTGGGAGAGAATGGGCAAGGATTAAAAAGATATGCATGAAAAAACTAGCCCTTTTCTCCTATTATTCGGAAGGTTACATATATTTAGAGTGTCACAAATGTTGGATCATCAAAAAGCTCAAACTGGTCAGGCACCAAACGTTACTGTCCCGCTGGAAAAGTTACAGGCATCCAGGTAGAAATGATGCTGTGTGACCTCGGAGACTGGTCACTGATCCTGCTGGACAACCAGGAGGCAATCAAAATGGGAAGACTATAAAAAAAACTAGCCTGCTGGCTTATTTACCCAAGTAGCTTGGTGACTGCTTATAAATAAGAAATACAATAGCACTGACTGGAGTTGGCTCAAAAATTATCCACAATTAATAAATTGACCCATGCTACATACTGTGTTATTTTCCCTGACATTTTCACAAGCTACAAATCTGATAACACAGTTAAATGACAAGTTCAATCACTTCTTTATTTCATGTATATGTATATTATAATATTTTATAGCTGTATTACAGAAAAGAATGTTTACTCACGTTGTATCTTCCCTAGCATAATTCAGAGCTATGCTTGCCTAAGAAATTACTTGTCTGCATTTTGATTAAAAAAGCAAAACCTCATTGTTCCCATGGCAAATGAATTCAGCCTTTAAATGAAACTCATTGTCACATCCTTTTCTATGCAGCAAAGGCATTCAGCTCCTGGAATGGTTTTAACCTCTAACACAGTACTTTTGTGTCTGTATCTGATCCAGCCATGATTCATTTTTCTTCCAAAGCTTCGTCAGTGTTTGGGCTCTGTACTTAGTTCTCAATGAACTGGCTATAACGCAGTAGTTACAGCTCCCTGGAAAATGACACACAGTAACTCTGTCAAGTTTTTTATTAGCTTGGATAGGTCTTTTATTTTAGCAAGGTCTTTTATTACCTCGGATAGCTTTGAACTAGTTCTGAAATGGATGAGTGAAGACCTGGAGATCGAGAGCCATTATTTTTTTTTAACCGCAACCCCTTGATTATTGATAGGCTTTTGTTCTTTGCTGTCGTTGCACAACACATTGTTTGAAGTGAATCAGAGTGCACAAACTTCCACAATTACTTCCCAGAGTCTGGATGGGTCGTGGCAATCAGCTGGCAGAAGTCTTCTGACTTTCAGGATGCAAAAAGCATCTGCTCCAGATCAGAAGCTAACCCGATCCTTTTTGTTCCATAGTATGTGTCAGAAAACATCGTAAGAATGTTATAGAAAAAGGAAACATCTGTAAATCTCAGATGGCGGTTGCTCTTCTGTCCGTTAATCCACACGTATACACAAACCCAGCTAATTTGGAGGAGTTTAGTATTCCACCTCAATAACTCCATAAATCAAAATGGGTTCCACCAAATTGAATGAGCATGAATGAGGCAGTAAGACCAGGATCAAGCTGTAGAAGTACAGAAACTTGGGGAAAAATTGCAAATAGATACAACTTCATTGAAAATGTCAGTGTTGAAAATGGTGTAAATCCTTGCCAAAATACCATGCCGTTCACTCAAACCCCACTTCCCTTGAGCTTAGTAACCATTCTCTTCACTTGCATGCTTTGAGTTACGCTTTCATGGCTTCAACATTTGTTAAATTTGAACTGATCTCGTAATCTGGATTCCTTGAGTAAAATAATAAAATATGCATTTGAGGAAATTTTGGAAAATGACCAAGAAATTAATTTGTTCCCTTTCTCTAATGGAGACTTCTTTACATTATCAAAGCACTTAAATAACCTAAAGCTTTCAAGTTAAAACACATTTGAAAAAATTTTTATTTTCTTTATCTTTTTAAAAAAGTGCTGGGAGTACAAAATTTCCTTAATGAAGCACGGTACAATTTCCTTACAAGTTCAGTTGTTCAAAGATGCTTTCTTTTTGAATTCAAACTTAAAAGGCAACAGTATTTCAAGCCTGAGTCAATTCAGACTTTCAGGTAACTGAAATCAGCCTATGACTATTACTTGATAAAGTTTAATCCTTTTATATGAATCAGTCTTCTTTACGAATCAAGTAAAACTTGTATCAGTCAAAGATTGTTTTCAAATTTAGACTCTTTTTCCTTAGAATTGCTCTTGCATTTCGCTATGTTGTTCCTTGGATTATTAATGCTGTTGTGGCATCCAGAGACCCACGTCACCGAATAAAAGCTCTCAGTATCGCTAATATAACAATCAGTTGCAACGATCCCCAGATGCTGTCAAGCAATCGGATGAATGGAAATCCATGTACCCACAAAGATCTGCTTGGCAAACATCCTGCTGTAGACTTGGTAACAATAACCAACCAAAACAAAAAAATCACACTTTTCCTTTAGTGTTACAGACCCCATTCCTATTTCTCAGTCCCCATATCCGTGTTGCAGCGGGGCCAGGAGCCGGACACAGCACCTGCAGAAGGTCTACAAGGAGCTGGACGGTGATGGTAAGTGTCCAGATGATGTCAAGCATTTTTCTTTCCCAGGAGCAAAAGGCACTGGTGCTTGGCAGGGTTTGGTCCTCTCTGCACGGTACCTATGACCGCAGCACATCACCGTGGGTTTGCATTTAAATCGCAAGTTTGAGAAGTTTCCATTTTCCTTATGGACCCTGTTGTCAAGATCTCACAGACAGATTACACTGTCCTGCTAAAAAATTCATTCTGTAGGGATCAGCTAAAGTTAAATCTAAGAGGAATAGTACATTACCCTGGGATTAGACTCATATTTCAAACTGAATAAAATCTCACATTGTGAGCAAAGGTAGCAGAATTGGGACCAAAGCCACCAGGCTGCAGAGGGGACGAGGAGCATCCCAGGAGCCACGGCCAGTTTAGCAGAAGGGTAAAGATTTGCAGGAGCCATGTGGGATGGGGCGGGGATGCTCCAGGGGTAGCTCCTCCTGTCCTCCACCTAAAGGGAGAGAGGGTAGACTGCTTTGGAAATGTTATTGTTTTCAGCAAAATATCTCTTAGAAAAAATCTGGAAACAAATTATAAAATATGGGAAAAGAATCTCTAGATTGGAAAGTTTCCATAGTTTTTTGAAACAGCACATTATGTATGTGAGTTGCAATGTGAAGGAAAAAAGAGCATCCTTGTGCAATTCTTGATGAATCCATGGTCATTCCCTGGGCTGTGAAGAGGAGGTCTCAGAGCATCACCGATACAGCTCACGAAGACCCCTCACTGCTACTTCTACCCCTGCCCACAAACCACTGACAGAGAGCCTAGAGGGGCTCAGCCAGCACCTCCAACCTGACACGACAGCAGAAGGGGTCAAACACAGCCGGCAGCTGGTGCTGAGCCCCGAGAGCACCCACCTCCGCTCCTGCCCCTCTTCCTCCCGTGGCTCTTTCAGCTCCACATGGGAATCCCGTGCCTCGTTTGGCCCTGTTACCAAGTCAGTGGGAGAGTGCTTGTGTCACGTTATCAACATGGTCATAATCTACCACCTGACAAGAAGTTGGAGAATTCTGGAAAATTTCACAATGGAAATCACTGCTTGCACTCTTTTTTTTTTTTTTTACACAGCCAGCCAGCCACAAAGCCCCTAATTTCAATATTAAGAAACTATCTTTACAAAGCATAGCTAGTATCTGATGGTTGAAGAATCTCTGTACACATTTCACCTTTTTGTTTTTGATAAAACAAAAAAATATTCTGTTGATGTTGGTGTCAGTTTCCTTTTTCCAGTCCCTCATATATTTGCCATCTGGAAACACCTAAACGCCAGCAGGTTTTGGCCTCGGGTTAGAAAAACGTTTGCAATTTATTTCTCAGAATTGCTAATAAGTTTCCCTGCCAAAAAAAAAGGAACAAACAATGATTCAGCAAGGCCTTTGAAGATCAAAAAGAAATATAATTAATTTGTTAAAGTAGAAAAATACCCCAAATACCTGTTAACAAAATTGCATTTGACCTTCTGCATTTTTCTGCTGAGAAGACAAACAACTTACTTTACGCCAGCAGGATCCTCCCCGCTGAGAGAAGTGAAAGCCCCTCATCACAGAGTCCATGCGACGGCGGTTTATGGCACTATGCAAGATAATGCACATATAGGTGTGCTCGCCCCTGCCGCTTCCTCACCAAATC
The DNA here is from genome assembly GCA_013399095.1 of Psophia crepitans. Taxonomy (NCBI): domain Eukaryota; kingdom Metazoa; phylum Chordata; class Aves; order Gruiformes; family Psophiidae; genus Psophia; species Psophia crepitans. The sequence goes on from VWZZ01005666.1 coordinate 863,341, forward strand.
TCCTCCAACGGCAAAACCAACCATCATAAATACATAAGGCAGAGGATCGTCTTGCTCAACACGCCAGGCACACAAGGCTGTTCAGCGAAGGGTGAAGGTACCACCCATCCGAGGTGCGAAGGTACCCACCATCTGCCCCCAACACCAGAAAGAAACCCCCACAAAACCAAATCTGAACAAATTCTGCTGCTGGACGCTCTGGGGAAATCAAAACCAAAGAAATGGCTGATGCTGGTTGGTCCTAAACAGTCACATCTTAATTAAACTTAATATAACAAGAAAAAACCCCACATTTTGAGCAGTTTACATGATCATAAAAAGCAGTTAGGGCTGGTTTAACCAAACTACAACTCCAGCTCCTGTGACAAACATCTGAAAAGTTCTATGATTTCCCTTCCACCCCACTGAAAAAGGATGATAAGCTGCCTTGGTATGGCAGCCACTGATTAGAGCTAAATACTAATACATTATGTCAATGTAAATTTTTAGTGGCTATAATACTGATTAACATGGGATGTAATCCTTTACAAAGCATATAATAACATGGAAAAATGGAGGTGATCTGAAATTTTGCAAGTAATGGAGACAACGGAAATATAGGTGGGGATATCATGTTGGCAAGACTTAGAGTGGGAAAAAAAAGATGAAACAGCTTGTATTAGTGATTGTGTTCTGGATATGACCACTGGATGAATTACACTTCATCAACACTTCCGTAAAAACAGCAGCTAAAAACGGATTATATTTGTTTTTAGGGAATTAACTGTGCAAGTAAACTCAGTTTAATTCCTACATTACTGTGAGGACTTCAAAGGCAGACTCGCGGTTTTCCTGAAGCTTGCTAACAGTGATATTAGCACTCAGATGCTCTGAAACTGGTTTAATATTGCTAAATTAATTATTTTTGTTGGTGTGCTTGTCTTAATCCAAAGAGAACTGAAAGGAAGGCAGGATAAATCAAAAGTGAAATGCAATATTGTAGGAAGACCTGTGCATACCCTACGTACGTTTCAAAGACCATCAGTCCACACAACCAGAGCAGTGAGTTTTATGAGAACTGAAGCAAAGGGCAGAGCACTGAAGCAGGTTTTTCTGTCCCAGAGTTTCAGCTGCTAATTTCATTTTCACTGTGACCTTGATGAGCAAAAAGTCAGTCTGAACAGTATGGGGAATTCAGAGGGAGGAATCAGACACTCGCATGCATCGATCAGTAAAAATAATAATAGCAGAACTCTACAACAACTAAATTAAAACCAAAACCAGCTACTTATTTAGTTGTTGTATTTGCCCCCCAAAAATTAATATTAGATTAGAGCAGTTTTGCCTTCCTGAGACTGCCAGAGCCACCAGTGGGGTGGTGGTTCACGGGGACCCAGCTCCTCAGCCCTACCAGGAGTGAGCAGCAGATGAATCTTGCATAATCCCACATAATCCAGCCTGGCGAGAGGCTGCTGTGTGCGACGACTCAAGCCTGAGGATAATTCCTTAAGGGTCTGCATCATGGGTTCACATCCAAATCCACAATTCATTCCCAAGCAGCTCTCCCCTCTTCCTACCAACATTTCCTTCATTTTTGTTCAAGACTCGCAACAGAATGAAAATAACAGGCCGACGGGAGCTGCTAGTTTGAAAAATTCATCCAATAACCTGCAATGTCACCAACCTGAGCTGGAACTAAACATGTCTGGGAAGACAAATTCCTTAACTGTTCGGTGCTGAAGGACAGGGTAGGTAACATTAACTTGGCTAATTGTTTACTTGCTTAGCTAATCTAACATAATCTGCATTGATTAGATTTTGATTTCATGCTGGATGAGTATACTGCTTCTGTGCGCCTTTCGGTTAATTTGTGGACCGTACCAAAAAGTCATTTTTATAACACGTTTAACGCTCCAAAGCTACAAGGGAAGAGCAGAGAGAGAAAAGGCGGCCAGCTCTACTGGTATTAAAAGGGTCATTAAGCTCAGCATTAGGTAAAGGTCTTGTTTTGGGTCGCATTCAGCTCGCTTGATTAAAAATGAAGTGTAAGCAAAAGGCATGCAAGAGAAATATTCAAATGCACAGCACAGTGTAGATTCTTGCGTACGTAACTACGCGGCGCTCATGGACGCTCACTCTCTTATTCAAGCTCCTTCCACGAGAAGTCTTTGAAGTTCACAGAGCCCCAGTTCATGGACTCCATACTCCAGCGGTTTAAGGGTGAGTGTTATAATGAGCGCAATGAGACTGCCACTTGCCTGATAAATCCTAAATGTTCGTGTGAGAAGAAGAGAGGTAATTTTAAGCCTAATGAAATATTATAAATACATAATTTTTGATAAGTCTTCAGGGGGGCAGAAACTTCCCCCTCAGAGTTTATTTACTGCTTTCAACAGGAGAAGGAATGGAGAGCAGAATTTGGCCCGAAGAAATTAAACCTCAACTTTGATGGAGGTAGTTTCCTGAAATACAGGATTTATTGCATTTAATGCCACGGAGTTTTGGCATATAAACAATATTTTCTGCAGCCCAGGAATGTAGAAATACTGTTGTAGCTAAAAATGAAAAAGCCTGGATGGCTTCATGGGCCTTTAATAGGTAACAAAGTTCACAGCCTTCACCTTGAAGTCTCCAGTTGAAATTTAGATTGATTGTGACTAAAAGTAATTTCTGTCTGACAGCTCATGTGAAGAGAGTTACTTCATTTCATAACAAATGTGTGGCCAACAGCCTAAAAATTATTATCAGAATTTAACAAGTCCATTGGCAGTCCCAGAGGCACTGCGGACTGGTGGAAGTCAATCCTGCCTGTCTGGGCTCTAGAGAAGCTGAGGTGGGGTAGGGGAAAAAAAACCCCAGAAGCAAATCTATGAGCATTATAACTCTTCTGTGGAAGAGCTCACAAATTTAATTGCTTGAGCCTCTCAGTAGGAGCAAAATTTACCTACTTCCTCACACAAGGCTGCCGGCTGGCTAATGTGTGATTTTTGTTCCGTAAAGCTGAGTTTTCCGGTTTGTGGAAGAGACAAACGAGCATTTTATGTCACAACCACTTGGGAAGGAGACGATTTTCTTCAGACAATAATATGCCCTTTCTGTCCTAGGAGGGAGGCACACATCGTAGGGCAGTTCTGGCAAATGCCAAAAATGAGGTTCAGTTGTGTGCCTCGGTTAAATCCCCAAATTAGGTGGGATGAGCCAAGCCACATTGACCCAGCTTGCTCTTCTGCATCTGCTGCATGACAAAGACTTTCCAATACAGCTCCTATTACCTAATTCAATATACATTTTTCTATTTCAAATAAAACTGAAGAAGCAATGAAGCAAAGAAATAAGCCTGTATTCATCCAAATTTTAAATTATTTTTTCTCATATCTGAGAAGAGTTCACTGCCTTTCCCAGAGTAATTGACATGTTTGTAGAAAAGGAGTTTAAAGGACTCAGAAAGCATGTTCATGAAATGTGGATTTCACCTCTCACTGGACGAATGTGCCAGGCAAAATGTTTGCAAACCTATCCGTTCAGGGACCTGAGAGGCAAAGTGATTTCTCTGACCAACTGCAGCTAAAAATATTCATGCCATTAAGCAATAATAATCAGCTATTAAACTTAAATAATAATTAAGAAGTAGTCATTGCCTATTAGTGACAATCCTAGGAAGAGAAAGTGAGGGTGAATTAAGGCTACTGGCAAAGCACCCATTCAGCTTTATTGTTTTAGTTAAATCTCGTGTTGGCACTGCTTCACGCGGCTGTACCATACATACCGAATGTGGGAGTAAATCCAGTGAAGTCACACTCGAAAACCCCTATTTTACTGCTCGGGTTATTGTAGCTCATATAGTACAAAGAACCCAACAAGATAACCATTCATGGACAAAAAGCAAATCTTGATAAATCAAAGTAAATTATCACCATGACATATGATTTTATACACATATATTTATCTACCTATATATACACACATGCATATATGATAAGGGTCTATGGACTGATTTTTACAAAAAAACAGGGAGGTACTTCTTTGTTAAGGAGAAATGCATATAATTGAGGACTGAATTATTTATTATGACCTGGGGCAGCTTTAAATTATGAACTTTTTACATTTGATTTTTATGGCACAAGATATCAGCCTTTTTCTCTCTGTGCAAGTCCCATCATTTCTTCGTCAGCTCATTTTTTTGGGTTGGTGCACGGGACAAATTCTGTCCTGAGGTGAGTAAAACATTGTTGATTTCAGTCAGCGAGTGACACGTGTACATCCAAGGATTATGTTACGTTTTGCCCTATATTTTCACAAGTGCCAGAGCCACATTGCATCGTTTTAATCAGAAACCTGTAAATTATCCAAAAAGCTGAGGTATGCAATTCGTGCAGGAGAGCAGAACACCACCTTTGTTGGGTCAAGACAAGCAATTATTTCCATGGCTCCCAGCAACTCTTAATTGCCATAGTAGACCCTTATTCAGGGAGAAGTTCTTAGGTTTGCAAAGTACAGTGAATACATATGTTGTGACAAAACCATTAACTGCAGAGAAATGCAGGCAAAGTACAACTGAAACATGGAACAAATTATAGACAGCTGCTTAGCATCTCCAAGAGCGGTACATACAAGGTTCTTAGTCATCCATGTCTTCCACAGTGAAAACAACACAATCATCTTGTTAAAATCTACTAATGCCCATAATCTTGGTTACCATATCTACAAAAATAGAATCATTAGACCTCCAATTCCACTTCTTGTGGTTCCTATTGATTTTTACTAGTTTACTACAAAACTTCCAGATTATCAACATGATGTTATGTATAAACAAACCACCTTTGCTGGTGAAACTCTCTACTGGTTCCCAATTTGTCGCTACAGGAAAGCTATTCCATTGAGGATGTGTCAAAACAACGAATGTCTAAATTTGTGACACTGGAAAGAATGATAGCTGATTTTCGTAATAAATAATGCAAAGCATGAGCTCATTTGGCCTACCCTAGATGATGATTAATTTTGAATCTTCCCCCCGCCCAAGGCCAGAAGTGTTCTAACTTTAGGTAACATGCTTTTTTTTATGTTTGATGGTATTGAATGTACTTTTAGATATTTAAACTTGTTACCCAAGCAAAGCATTTGGATAGATGCTTGGTTTTCCTTGTCCCATTCTCGCTGTTGCTTGTAATGTAATAAAATTCCAGATTTGCAGTTGTTCTTCAGCTATTAAGTTGAGAAACACTCAGAAATGACTCAACTTGAAGAGGACTGCACCAGCATCAAAGTCAGGTGTAAGTTTGTCTGAGATCGCTTTGTGGCCAGTCCCAAGCGAAGTCCCTGCTGCAATCTTGGTCAAGTCAGATAACACCTAACAGATATTCCAATAAAAACACACACCTTCTGCAACTGTAAATATTGGGAACGTTTTGTGAAAGGGACAGTTGGTTAGGGCAGGACTTTGTGGTATGATTTAAACCTGTGCTAGAAAGCTGTAGTTTCTCACTGTAGGGCCAGCAGATCTCTGGAGACCAACTGCTGTGGTGTTCAGCCTTGGAAGCTTAGAGGAGAAGTTGAGCTGGTTTTATCTAGCTAGGCTCTGTGTGTGGAAGTGCTCACTGCGTCACTGATTTATTTTTGTTGAGGAAATAAGAGTTTTGAAGACTAAGAAGATATTAAGTTGTACAGGGAATCATAATATTTGAAGACTGAGTTCCATGATTCTTAAAAAAATCCATAGGTTCATGTGAGATTATTGAAAAATACAGTTATACTTCTAACCCCAGACCAAGGCTGTCGTGTCCTTTTAGGCTGTGAGCTCATCAAAGCATAGAATGCCTACTGTTCTGAATTTATGTAGTTCCTGGTATAACACAGCCCAGTTTCTGATAACTGCCCAAGTTTTACCATAGTAAAAATAATGAATAGCTCTAGCAGCGGCAGGAGTTTTTTTGTGAGGGTGGAGGTTATGGTGAATGTTTCTGAGTTATTTACTTGTCAGGAAGGTCAACTGCAGGCGACATCAGTGACCAACTCATATGTAACCATAAGCTTAAACTTTACAGTTTCTCTGCATCAAATTTCACACCACCAAGTGGTTTTCAAGGCAGGTTAAAAAAAGAGCAATTCTCATCACTGTGGAACAAAAGCACTAAAGCACCTTTTGATTGTAATATAGAGAAAAGATGTTATTGAGTGACGCATCTGTCTCCCAGGTCTGGAAAGGAAATACAACGCTCTTTGACTTACCTAGTGCTCACTTCAGGCATTCAATCTAAACAATCATTTTAAAGTTTTATAGAAGACAATACAAAATACCATGCAATCATGGACAACAGCTTTTGATGACAAAGAGCAAATAGACAGGGAATCCTTTTGGTTTAACAATGTAGATAAAAGGACATTTTTGTATGTCCAAATGATACTCAAGGCTCAGGTGTTGCAGACAATACAAAAATAATGCAATATTGCTTCTCTCCAATGCACTTTTACTTCTGGAGTCGAGGTTAGTTCACCTGTATTGATTCATTGCTGGTGCTTATTCTCTATGAGCTTCACACACCCTTTTTGTATGAGGTCAGCACACAATGTAAAAATAATACTAAACCCAGGAGGGAAAAAAGTAGGGGTATTTATGAGAGTAGAGTTGAAATTGCCTCCTTGCTCCATTTAGCCCTTTAAGAACAAGAAAGCAGAATTATTTCATGCTTTGTTTCCATTGCCTGTCATATTTGGTGACTTTTTTCCAAAGCATATAAAGAAAACGTGCCGTTACCTTGAAAGTCGAATCAAGTTTTCTGCCTATTGGCTGGGGAAGAGGAGAAAATGGAGGGAAGGAGAAAAAAGCATAGGTATACCTGGTCCTTCAGTGTAATAGGCAGCTATAGTTTCCAACATTTTTATTTATATGCAAGTTCCAGTGGCTGTAGTGGAAATTCTCTTGAAGCATAAATTCTGATACTTAAGTCTCAGAAAGTTTATACTAACAAAGGTGGCTCCTCCAGGCAGAACACTGCCTCATATTAAGTTGCGCACAATATGAAGGACCCCAGAGCTATGAGTTAGACCTGATATAAAACATACTGGCATCGATGAGGCTCTCTCCACTGACTTCTGTGAGCCTTTGATTAGCCTTTAGCATGTGAGCGACTTGGGAGACAGCAGACACGGACTGGTATTCACTATTTAAATAGGAGATGTATAACACATGACAAAAGCTGGCATATTAATTCTGATGCTATGCCAGAATTTGAAAAACACTGGTATATAATCCTAAAAGTAGCTCCCTAGGGAGTTCCCTGCTTACCACGTTGAGTCCTCCATGAATAAATTATTGGGATCTTTCTTTTAAAAATAGATTTAATCTGCTTTCTTTATAAGTCAGTAGGAATAGAAAGTGTCCAATACCTCTTAAGTTGAAGCCCAGAACTGGATGCCTGCTTACAACTGGATCAACAAAAGAAATAGAATTGTACCATGTAGTCAATCATGGAGAGCAGAATAGGGAGAGAGGTTGCTAAGTAAAGGTAAATCAAAGAAAAGAAAGGTTTGGTGTATTTTTTAGTAGTATATTCATTTTTCAGGTTGTACATTGGTAAAGGTCACTGGTGACAGTGACTCTTTATTGACTGATCAAAGGCCATTAAAGTCAACAGAAGTCGTCTCCAAGGAGCCTTGTTCGATATCTGTTGCCACATGTATACCAGCTATTTAATTTTGTAGACTTCCTCAGTGTAAGAAACTACTTAGACTGTGATGAGTGTGAATAGCAGCCCATAAGACCCATCATTGTTCCTTCAGCCTAGGCTCTTGGATGTAGGAGAAGGCATCTTTCAAGAGTTGAAAGGAAGACAAGTATCAGAAAATAGATCCAGTTGGTAGAAAGACTAAGGTGCCTTAGGGGGATGTGAGTGAGTAAAGAATGAGACAAATATGCACTCAAAGTCAAAATAAATATTTCCTTTCTAATTAAAGGAAGGTAAACATGCCATCAGATCACAAGGGGACTGCAGCTATCTGATTTTACAGTGGCCTTTCATAGCATCAACACTACCCTCCTGCTTGTAAAGATCATTACACTCCTGCTCCTTTGACCTCCAGTAGAAAACAGCAGAAACAAACCTGAAATTTGCCTTGATTTGAGCACAATATAACTCTGATACTAACTGGGAATTTTGGCCAAATATCTGCATATAGACAATAGACACAAAGAATTGCAATGTTGTTCCTTCATCTTTTCCGGTCTCTTTCTCCTCTAAATGCCAACATTTTATAGGTTCTTTTCCCTTTTTTATTCCTCACAAAAACACTTTCAGTCCAGCATAATTTTCCAGGCAAATTGCACACTTGTCAGATCACCTGATTAAGAGCCCCGTATTCATTACTATAAAAACCACCATGTTCCCTGAATCATTAAAAAGCAGATTGGTCAGTAATAATAATCAGTTTTCTGCTAATAAATACAGCTCAGCATGCCTAATTCTGTGTCCTACTCAAATACCAATGTTGAAGAATTTAACTTCTAAAAAGTACATTCCTGCACGTAGTAGTAATGCATTGGTCTTGGTAAGGAGCATTACTAGTGTCTTTAACGGGCAGTCAGTTCATGTATTAATTATTTTACTCAAAGAGTGCATTGATTTCTTGAAAATCCCTTCATGCATAAAAGCAATTTGAATATTGTATATGGTTAAACCCTCTCAATCAACTTGAATACAAAGAAAGACCAAAGATGTACTTGAATTCAAGAGCTAGCATCAGAAATGGAAGCACAGTTAAGTGAGTTCAGTGCATTATTCATCACTGCATGTCCGTGCAATAAACATCCGCAAGGACACACAGCAATCCACCTCTTGGCCGGCCAGGATGGAAGAGCTACAATGGAGAAAGTGTGGGTCACAGAACAAGGCCGCAGAGGGATTTTATGTGGCAGCAGGATATATTTTGAGAAATTCATAGAGAAGATGGTGGAGAAAGAACTGTAGAGAGAGGTAGGATGGCACCATAGGGTTCATGAGCTATGATAGCCGTGTATGGTTGGTGCTTTCAGCAGTGCAGATTTGGGCTCTGTAACTTGCTACTCCTCTTGCACCAGCGATCATACGGAACCTTTCATGTCCTCATTTTGGAGACCCGAACACTGAAATGACCATAGTAGTGAAATTCAGGACTGACTCTGGGGGAATATATCTACCAGAGCAACCCACGAAGAGACCCCACTCACAGCTGTGAAACTGCCGCTGCCCCAGGACCACCACAGCTCTGCCCCAGCAGCTCCTTCCACATTGGCAAAGTGTGGTAGCGAGCCCTCATTCAAATCTATGGTCCAGAAAGCTCCTCATTGGAAGGAAGCACCCAGAGAGCCCTTCAGCTGCTCACCACTCACATCTCCCACAGGTGTTTGCTGCTTCCCAACAGGCCCCCCTTTAGGTGCATCTCCCTGTGTGGTTCTGCCCATCTCTGGTTTTGGTCTGTGGTCTGAAAGTCTTTAGGAGACGTTCAGACCGCGTTCTGAACGTTCTGCCTCCTTAGAGGCGGATAGGACAACCCCATGAGAGCTCTTCGCCAGCGCTATGCGGACAGCTACCCACAGCATCGCTGCAGAACTGGAGACAGGGATTCAAGGCTGGGCCCCGTTCTCCAAACTGCCTAATCTGTGTTTGCTTCTGAGACACACTGTTATCCCAGAGATGTGAGCTGAGACTAAATGCATGACAATAAACAGCACAAGTAGTTTATCACATGACTGACTCTAGGCATTAGTAAGCAGGGGCAAAGACCTATCAGTATGAACCAAGGAAGCAATATTTCTGCTGCTGATTCACCTTCGACCCTCTTAATTTTACTGTCTTAAAAACATGGGAGTGCTATGATTTATAATTTCAACAGTTTATAATGAGCCACTTTGAAAATCTGTATTTTTCGTAAGTCTTAAAAGAGCAAAATCCAAAGCAGATATTGAATTCATCAGTTATGGAGTATAATCAGAAAGCAGAAAGATGGACAAGAATTCTCCCATCATTAACCAACACAATACAACTCTTTGTAGTTCTGATGCTAAGCATTTTGAACAGACCTTCATAGACAAGTTATATCAATTAATTAATTTCCAATTACATCAATAATATTGAGTAATGAGTATGTTAAAATATTTGCATTGTATAACAAATGTCATGTTAAAATTAGTACGTATTTAGACTGTCATCAGCTTTTGACTGCATCCTGAATAAAATCTAGATCCGATTTTGTGGTTGAATGGAACTATTGGACATTATTGTTCTTTCCACTGCTTTCACCCTCTGTGTTTTCTTAAAAGATAATTTTATCCTCCAGGCACAATCCTCCTGCCCTCATGCAAGGAAAGCTCTGAATCCCATAAAAATGTCTCCAAGGAAGAAGCTGTATCATTCTCTCCTGCCTTTCTGATAAACTTCTATTTATACGACAACATTTACAAAGAAATCCATCTATAATAATTTCTGATGGCACTCAACAAGGGTCAAGAGAATTTCACATTCTGGAAATAAAGAACTTCACACTGCTTGAGGTTCAACTGAAAGTACCTGGAGTTCAGGAGTGCTACCAACAATTATTCTGTAGAACAAGCATGCTCAGTGAAAATCCTTTGAAGAGGAAAAAGGTCAGGAAATCTGTCATTTTACAAGGATGATCTTAGTAGTATATAAAGGAGTCCTTGAAAATGTGATCTATCATCTACTGAACAAAGCAATAGGAGTATGATTATTGAAATGTTACCAACTCCTTATAATTGCTCATTATTGCCATAATGGAGATTATTTCTTCAAAAGAAAAGTTCTCATTTTGATTTGAAAGATTTAAAGTGTTTTGCTCCCTCCACGCTATCATAAGTCCTTAACTTACAGGCGAAAGAAATTAAAGGGAGAAGAAAGAAACCAGAGTATATGGGCACATAGAGAAGAGTTTACTAAAATATGGATTCAGTGTGATAGCTCTCAGAGATACAGCTTGAAACAGCAATATGGAATTGCATATGGGCTTGTAAACTAAGTAAAAACACAGAGAAAAAAGAACCAACAAAACCAAGCGACTTCTTACTACTAAGGCACATTGTTGAAAGCAAAACATTTGATGAGAAATTTAACATTTGAAAGAGTGATTTGTTTGTCCCAGCCCAATTCATTAGATCTGAGTGAGTGCCAGAGTTAAGAACATAAATTTCGAGAGCGTTCTTGGTCGGTGATAGGTGCTGCCTAATAGCAGGAAGTCATTTCCCTGCTCAGGAGAAGCTCCTGGTTTCCGTGTGATTTAAAATGCCACCAGAAATAAAGGAATTATCAAGGCTTGGCCTTGATGTACAAGGCTATTTAAATCCCTGGGGTGAGACGCAGAGCTAAGGACTACTCTTCCAAAACAGCCTGAACGGGATCATTAAGCAGTGCAATAATAGCTTGGAATTGGTTCCTGCAGCATAAGGATGAAGCTGTTGTGGGTGTGCTGGAAAGAGCTGTGCGATTACAGGCAGCCGGATAGAAAGGCTGAATAGGGTACGGGGTACAGCAAACACTGCAAGCTGCTGAAAGACTGCGGGTGGAACTGAGTATGCACCAAACGCTCCTTACAGATTCAGGCCAGGATGGAAGTTGGGATACTTGACATGTGTTGGAGGGGTTTGTCATCCCAAAGGCATCCTTTGGGGAGAAGTAGTCCTTCTACGGTTGATAGGCCAAACTCACATGTCTAAAGCTAGGGATCATGGTCCTTGACTGTTTGGTACCTCTGAAAATGCGATCACCTGCACCTTTGGAAGCTAGGAAATGTGGTGGGGGCTTATGTTTGTTTGGGGTTTTTTTTAGTGGTTTGTTTTTACCTGTGTGGAGATATAAAGGAGGACAGCCTTGTTCAGTGGGGCTGGAAAGATGAATAGCATGAAACTGCTTTGTCCCCTGGAAAAGGCATTGCTCACTGGGTGCTCCTGTGTACAGAAGCTGAGCAGGAAAAGGCAGAGTGGTGACTTTGCTTTTCTAAATACGCCAGACACCAGTGCTGAGCTGCGCCAGAGGACCTGAAGACAATAACTATGAACAAAGGAGAGCAAAACGGTTCCAAGACAACCTGGTCTCTAATTGTTTTGATGCACCATTTTGCCATTTATTTTGTCAATTTCTTGAGTTTTCTGGTAAAATTCCCAGAGGAAAGCACAGTAAACTCACCTGGGTCCTAAATCATCAGAATCCTGGTGATTTTCGTTCAACAGCATCTCCTTGGACTTGGTCTTATGAGGCTGGCACTAATCTCTCATTTGTCATTAACAGATTTCACTTTATAAATACTGAAATCCAGGGTCCCACCTTACAAACATACATATGGAGTTGTTATTTTATCATGAGCACTGTGATAACACGACTGCCCAGGTAAGAATTGGTGAGCAAGTAGACAAGGTTTTGCAAAGCCTAGACTTGAATTTAAGCAAGCATATCTGATATTATGAGATGAAAATCCAAAAGAAGGGGTAAGAGAACCACAATTGGCCACCTGATTCAATACCTGTCAGTCAAATTGCTGTTCTCTCTGTGTCTGGTCTCAGAGGTGTCCTTTGATTTGCCATGCTCTCTCACTGGGTGGATGAAAGCTTTTAAGAAAAGCCTGATAAATAACCACTATTAAATATTGTGCTTCTGCTTTGCATTCCTGGCTCGTTTGGGGTTCCAGTGATAAAGCTCACGGGCAACTCTCCAAGGGCTTGTGAGAAACTCTCCATCCAGCCCCACTAAAGGCAGTGGAGAACTCTGGTCAGTCTTCAAACATCTCCTCCATTTTGCCTCCTAACATGAGACCCACTGGATACTTTTTAAGAGATATCTCTTCTGATAGGTCTTTCTCTTCTTGAACAATTACTATGTAATAAACTATTTTATCAGTTTTGCTTACATACTGTATTTCTGAAAACAAAACAATAAATGGCTGTAAAACCAATAAAATGTACTAGGCTAGTGTTTTATTACAAACAAGCCAATATCATACACTGCAGCATATTTTTCAGCTCAATGCACCAGGATTCTTATTGTCCAGGTGAATGTTCCTGACTGTAAATCGCAGCACTATAGCTCTTTTCCAGCGCACTCTAAAACTTCTTTAGGTTGATGTGCCTTAAAACACTCCTAGTCCTTGGACAAATTTATGGGGAGGATAAAGCCTGGTCGTTTTATGCCAAGGCGGTTTTAACTTTGCTAGCCACCCTGGAAGCACTTTGAGATGCTGCACTGGGAGCACAGGCTGTAAGAAGTCCTTCACCACCCTGGGTTAGACCTTGCGGACACAGCCCTGGGCTGCCTGCAGTAAACTGGAGTGAGCAGCAATCGATCCAGTCGATGGACTATTTACTAACTTTGAGTGATGGCTCCCAAAGCAGGAACTCCACATCTCTTTGTGGTAATTATCATACTTACAGCAGCTATGAATAAGACTAATATTGAATAAAAAAAGCCTTCAGTAAGACTCTTCAGCTAACTTCCCTATTCATTTTCTTCAGTCATCACTCACTGTCCCAGAAATAAACCTCTTTGGCAAGGACCTCTCAGAGCAGTTATCCTGCACACCTAGGTGGAGCGCTTCTAACGCGGCACTATATCATGCTGTAGGGCCACAGTCCTCTACACCAGCCAATTTGTGACAAACAACTTCTTCAAAGGAAGGAGGGTCACCTATGGCTGGTGCTTGAGGGCCTGAGACTCGGTCGTATTCAGTTCCATCCATGTGAGAGCCCGCAGTGCAAACCAAAGTATGAACATACCTCTGAAATTGTGATTTCTTAAGATGCCTTTTTTGTGAACCCAATGTCTGCATCTGTGAAATGGGTAGAATACTGAATGCAGACATGCAGGTAAATAGTACACCCATTAATTACAGCAATTCGCTTTTCTGACTGCTGAATAAAGCAAGTGGTTGATTTTTGATTTTACACAGTGTTAATGCAGATGTTATTTTTTGCTGAGGCAATCTCCAGTTCTCTGCACTGCACACGAAGTGGCAGTAGATTACGGGAATACATTTCCTTAGCGACTGTCGGAATAATTTCATGCCCAGGAGAAAGCAGTTTTCCTAACACACCTTCAATCTTGTCAGCAGCACTTTGAGCCAGCAAGACTTGCCCGTCAGTCTCTGACAAGCACAGTAGGGCAAGAAGTTTAAAACAATCCTTTCCAGAACTCTGCGTCATGCTTTATCGTGAGTTGATAAAAACCAGCTCCTTTTCCTTGGCTGTTTGCGACAACAGCTGAACATCCCCAAAGAAGGAATTCCACTTATTTTCTTCTGACGACTGTCACTCAAAATAACCAGTGACTAAAGCCAACGTTGAGCGTAGAAGCCAAAAGTAGAACTATAGAATCTTTTTAGATTGGAAAAGACCTTTCAGATCAACAAGTCCAACCATTAACCTAACACTGCCAAGAAACTTCAAGGTTGGAGATGACCTCAGAGACCAGATACTAACATGATTTAAATCAATATTATAACCTATGCAAAAGGCATATTTCTTCCTCTTGCACCCTGCTGCAAATCGCTTCCCTATGTATAACTGCTGCTTTGCTTAGCACATGGCCAGCCCAACCTGTGGAGTCCTTGGTGTTCAGTTCCTGCTCCCACAGCAGGAATAAATACACAGCTCGGCTCTAGAAAATGGGTCACACATTTACAGGAAGAAAGTTTCTTCAAGAGAAAATGTTTTTGGCATTAAATTTAGGCAATAATTTTCATGATCTTTTCTTTATCTCACCTTTCATTTCAGCCTCCTGTTGAAAAAGCCTTAAGATCAAATACAGCTTGATCCTATTATACGGAAATCCATCATAGGCTTGCAAGTGATCTCAGTGGAGTGCAATTAGGAAGACATAAATGTGATAATGAAGCTGTTACATCACATCTTCCTAGTTTGATACTGTATGAACTTACTTTACTCATCTATTTATACGCTTTGATGCATATGTCCACGTAGGAAGATGCATTTATTCCTTGCCTTGGCTGATTTAGCAGGAAGAGCTCCCCTGCCTTTTCTGTGTGTTCCCATCAGTCACACTATAGGTAACTTCTGCAAATGCCAGCCTGTCCTGAAAGCCAGCAAGGTTTTTGAGGGAAACCCATTTCAGAGCTGCAGATCCTCCCCTGGCTCTGCCATTACCTTAAGCTGGGAAGTCAGGCTGACTTGTCTTTGCCAAAAACCAATTTCAGTGTGAGATGACGTCATGGGCTCTTGCAGGGCAACCCCAGGCCAGCTGAGGACTCTACAGCTTGACATCAGGGTCTTAGGTTTGATGAAGTGGCCAGCAGAGAACCAGCTTTGGTCTGGGGGTGCTTGTGACATTTGCTGTGACCGGAAAAGCCCTGCTCGACTGATGCCTGTGACACTGACGGAGACGCAGGCTCGCAGGGGGAAGATCCTCCCTGCACGGCTCTTTAAAAAAACTTCAAGTAAAGTGCACGCAGTTCTGCAAAGGAGGAGAGAAATCCTCAAGGGCAAAAATGTCACTGAAGTCAACTTAAATCACATGAGTGATAACTCCACTGGGAGAACAGCAGACATCAGTCATCAGTGTGCCTGCTTAATATCCCCTGCTTTGGAATATTTCTGCTGTCAGTCATTTTGCTCATCTGCTGGGCAGCCAGGAGGATGAACAGAATTACTCTTGGCAGACTAAAGCTACAGACCATTGGAAACAGTCTCTAACAAGAACACTTAACAAGCACCTGAGACTGATGATTCATCGTTTTCCCCAGTTTTTATAGATATCTGGTTAAAGGTGCCAGATTAACAGCCCTGGCAACTAAAATCCTCCATCCCTCTCAGAGGCACCGGCGTGCAGGAGGCAGATCTGCACGGCAGCCTTTCAGCTTGCCACTCTCCTCGCACTGATGAGAGGCACGTTCAGTGGCCAGACTCCTTGGGCGATGGACCTTTTTCCCCTGTTGGTTATAGCTACTGGTAAAGCTTGTCCTGGGTGCTACAAATAGTGCTAAACTTATTACAGACTTCTATGAAATATGTAGAAAATTACACTCTAAAGGGAGGTAGTACCATCAAGGCCTTTTTCAAACAAGGGAAACTGAGGCTGGCTGCAATAAAGTTACTTGTTCAAGGTTAAAAAAAAAAAAGTTGCGAAGCCAGAAATAAACCCCATTTAGATTAGTGCTTGATAAAAGACTGAAAGGTTTTCCCCTGTCATCTGCACTGCAGCGTTTTTTCCCTTCAGTCTCCTGAGATGTTGCCCCTAAAATCATCTTGGCTCAGTAGTCTTTGCACAGCAAGTTCTTCTTGGAGTCCTTCCAGTGTTACCTGCTTCGAATTTACATTAAATACCATATTCTCATCTTTAAATAGGAAATTGTTCATAACTTAGTCACAGCATAGCCAACTGATACAGCATCCTGCAGTGACTCCAATGCCAAACTGATCCACAGGCATCAGCTTTTCTCTCCCACATCCATGGGATTTCTTCCACTTAACCTCTTACACATGGGAAGAAATCATGATAAAAACCCCGCAACGTCTGCTTGAGCTTCTTTTACAATTTGCCCTACTACCTCTGCTATGATGGCTGGGAAGTCTAGTCCTGATCCTACGTTCACAAGTGAAAAACTCTACTTTAGACCTATTTAAAAACCACCACCAAAACCCCTATATTTTTTCGACCTTCACTTCCACCTAAAATGAAACAAAACAAAAGCAGACCAGACTCATTACTCACATTACTCAAACACTGCCCAAACCAGTTGCGCAAGAGATTTCTGAGAGAAACAGCTGTGAAATTTAGACCACTTTCTCTAAGTCTTGGAAATAACTGCGGTGACTGGTTTTGATAAAGAGCGAGAACACAACACTGACATTTAATCTTGGTTGTAGTGGAGCAGGGAACACAACCATGGCCCGAAGGATGCTGCCTGTGCTCCTTCGGAAGCATCCCTGCATCCTGCATTTGGAAGCTCAACGGCTTCAGACTGCCAGGTCGTAACACCATGATAAGTATCTGTTACAAAAGGAGGAAAAAACCCGACACACTCCTGAATTAATATTGATTTCGTGTCAATTGCTTTATATTCCCACTTACACAGACTGCAGGTCATTGATGGAGAGGATCCTCAGAAAGCGAAAGGAAAATGAACTGTCATCCAGCAGCAGTGCAAACGAAAGTTTTCCTAATAAGCAATAATGATTTAGAAGACTGCAGTCTCTAGTTACTCTGTAGTGTGGTAGAAATATAACTCTGCTTCTCTTTCTTTCAGCAGCTCATAAATCTAGCAGGGGCTACACATAACTTGAAGATCAAACACTCAGCAGATACTGGTAAACACTGAAGCAGCTTCAAAGTTCATGATAAAAAACCAACCTAGGGTAAGAGTGGCTTTTTTTTCCTAGCAAGATCTGATGTTTGAAGTATAATGATAGATCTCCAGATTAGGCAGCTCTCATAATCTTTTTAGCCCTATTTTTCCTTTTTTTATTATATCCTGCTATTAGTTGACAATTACTCTCAGAGTACAGCTTCTTCCCTCACACACACCTGCATAAACCACATCAAAGTCAGGCGTAACCCAGGAGATCATCAAACCCAACTCACCAAAAGTGCATTCAGCAATGCCTTTGTGTATCCAGAGTACCTGCATCCATCCGGTGGAGCTGCTCCGCAACCTACACCGAGCAGACTAATTTCACAACAGGCATAGCACTCTGAGGTCTTTTTCTTTTAGAGATGCAATTTTCATTATGTTTGTGTTCTTTGTCCTCTCTTTGGGTCCTCTGCTGTACTCATCCTGTACTCCACTTCTATCTTTCATTTTTTCCTACCTATTTTCTCTTAGCTTTATCCCTGATTACCTTTACATAGCAAAGAGGGAGACTGCCTGTCGTGCTGCAGCTCAGATGTGATCTCTCTGCTGTGGTTATAAATCAGAGCAGAGTCTTACAGATCATTTTGGCTTCCTTATTTTCAAATCCTCCAAACAGATTTAGTTGCCTGTAACCTTCTGGTTCTTTTCTTTACACCTAAATCCATTCTTTTCTCCCTCAAGCTGATAGAAGAATAACTTTCAGCATTCAGGCTATACCTCAGAGTTTTCTGATGAGCAGCCTGAAGCAAGCCCACGCCTAACCAAGATGTGAACGAGGACTCACCTGTCAAAGTCCCTGTGACTAGTTGAGCTCAGTTGCTGCTTTCTGAGCACCAGACTACACCATTAGAAATATGGCCATACTTCATGGGGAACACACAGCAGAACACGAGTAAATGTCCAGCTAAATGAGGCACAGCGTTTGAAAGTGATTAACACGTCCAACTTGGATAAAATGATTGATGTTGAAATTCAGAGCACTAGTATCTGAGGAACCATTCTGTGTACACAGAGGATAAAAGCACCTAGGGTTTCCCAGTCAATCCTTTCGAGCGGTAAGACCCTTGACTTTTCCAAACCTGGACTTAGAAATCAGATTCAAATTTCAATGCAGCTGAAAGTCCAGGCAGCTGCATACCACAGGCGTGTCTTAATGCCTTGCTGGAGCAGGAGGAAAGAGATGAGTTGGCCGTCATGTCTGCAACCTTCTCCTTTGCCCTCATTAATGTTTTATTAATATTTCATATTACATGAAAGCAGATTTTCCTTTGTGTCTGGCATTAAATGCTGATCAATATTAATGTTTGATTCATATCTCTGAGAAAGGGACAGCAAGAGAGAACAGGAGTGAGATTGGAGATATGATTTACATGAACTTCAATAAGGCTGTTAGAACAGCAAGGCTAGTGAAATAATCAATTGGACAAGGAATTGGCTAACAAATGAGGTCTGGGCTGTGACAGCTGCTGGTTAAAGTTCAATTAGGGCTGTGGGAGGAGGAACTGTGAGTTTGTGTGAATTTTTCCATGATCTGAAAACGCCAGGCAGGAGAACGTGCAGTTGGCAAAGAGGGGGCCAGGAGACACTTTCCTGCTGCAGCAGAGAGGAGGCCAGTGGAGGAGGGATGAGGAAGAGGCATTACAAGACACGGAAACAGCTTGATTGTGTGTGTTCTGGAGAGGTGCAGGTTGTGACCGGAGATCTAGAAAGAGACTTTTGCATTGTGGAGCTGGAGAGGGCTTGGGTAGAAAAAGAAACCCCAGTTAGGGTGAATGAGCTTTTGAAAGAAGCAGCAGAAGAGAGCTGGAGGAGGTAAAAGTGAAGCTACTGGGCAGGGGACACACGCAAGATGCGGCGCTCCAGGACATGGTCTAGTAGGCATGGTGGTGTTAGGTTGATGGTTGGACTTGATGATCTTAGAGGTCCTTTCCAACCTTAACGATTCTATGATTCTATAAGGCATGCCTGGCACATGTTGTGCCAGTGGCATAGCTGCAGTAATGTAGCGGGGCACTGGGACCAGCCTGCTACTGCCTTGTAACAGTGAAGCTCCAGCGTGACCTGCTGGGTGAGGTGATGCGCCAGCAGACCCAGAGCAGGGACTGAGCCAACAGGGGTACTTTGGGAAAGCAAAAGAAATTTGTGACATGATAAGGAGGTGATAGCTCAGGGTAGGAGGGACGCTGCACAGCACCAAAAAAAACCCCAGTCTGGCAAATAAATAAATGACAGGTCACGGAGGTGCCATATTTTTAATGGCTTGATAATAGAACCTGCATTTCAACACTGCAGAAGAACCAAGGAGCAGGAGCCTTCTGCCAGCCTCTGTAATGAAAGCAGGACCTGGCAGAGGAGAGGATATATCCAGAGAATTTATGTTCCAACGTTATTATCAGTTTGCTCCTTCATTTTCCAATAGCAGTAACCGAAGGAAAAGCTGTTCATACAACTGATATTTCTAGTAAGTGCCTAAAGATGTCTCTAACTGTTGCCAAAATCAGGGGTTACACAATCCCTCAGGTCGGCACAGTCCATGCAGCAAAGGGAAATGGGAAAAAAAGAGTGGGAGGTAACGAATGCTCCGCAGTGCATTGTTGGTCAGGTACTGTATGCCTGCCCGGTCGCCTGCAGCATTTTGCAGGCTTGGTCTGGGTGATTCACCGGGTCAGACTGATGCCTTAACGCCCCGGAATACCCATGCCCAGTCCCCAGCAGCCAGTTCCCAGATGCCCATTAAAGACGGGGCACAGCAATAGTAAAAGGTCTGTACGCTGGTGGCTCTGCTCTACTGACAACAGATTGGCAATGTCTGACAAATGATTAGAGCTAAACTGTCATGCAAAATGCAAATATGCCTATGCAGAAATGGAAAATTACCATAAAATCTTTAGGACTGCAGGAAACTTCAAAGCTAATTTGTGCATTCGACTAAAACTTCAGCCTCCCTGTTAACGGTGTCACACCGCTCTGTTAGTTATCCTTCTAATTAGAACAGCATGGACGGGGGCACACCACAGATAATAGCTCAGGTAACAAAATTATACAGGTTAGAGAGCTGGTGTCTAGTCAATCCAGGACAACTTTGATTTAGACTCTTCCTTTACTAGCCAAATCCTTCCTGTACCAGGAGAAGGCTTACCTACTCTCCAGCAGGTTATTTCTTTGGGTACTTAGCAGAGTCAGGGTGGGTACGATCATTTCTGCTACGTGGCTACAACTGCAGTTGCAAAGTTCTCACTTTCAGGTACTAAAGTTCAGGCGTAAACCACTCTGTTCTCCATGTAGACACTAACAAAGGGTACACGTGTGAGCAGCCCTTAAATCCTGAAATCACTGGAAATAGGTTACAGTATTTTAGCTGCTTTCTTCACAAGACCCTTTAATGTAGCGAATCACTTTGCTTTCAAGGTAAGATCCGTGAGTCATTTCAGAATAATTTAAAGCCGGGGCAAATACAACCTTTCCTTTGCAGATGAAGAGAACTTGTCACAGAGAAACATGCTTTTCTTTTTCCGGAAAGGGTTGCAGAAAATACCTGAAAATAGAGACTCTTAAGAGAGAAATTCAGGCATAGTTCTCTGCACGCCACGTATCAGCTATTAGACGAAAACGTGGCTGTAGCGCTCAGTAACTGCTAGTAAAAGGCAGCCCTCATGCAGCATATTTCAGTGAGCTACTCAGTTCCTAGCACTTCAGTAAATGTTGGTCTATCCAAATAATGCATTTTCTTAAGTAAAAGCTTCAGCAAATTTGCTCTTCAAAAACATGGATATTCAGGATTACTTCCAAAGGTTATGGAAATTACTGCTCAGTTGACTGGAATTGCTCTAGTTCATACAAGCTGAGATCAGGTCCCAAATCCCCAGCCTGGTAAGATGGAGCCCCTCGTGCTCATCACACTGGATCTTCCCTGACAGAGAATGGCTTTATTAATGACCACGGAGGAATGTCACTTCAGTAAGATCCTCACTGCTCTTTAAAACTCAGACTCTCTTCAGGTGAAGCTGTTGAAACAATTTTCTGAATCATTAGTTTAGGCAACTATCAATTGCCAATAATACTCTTCCTGTTCTTCTCCAGGATAAGCGTTAGACATCAAGATACAGAGCAATCCCAGTCGCTTCCTGGCCAGGGGAAGTACCAGCGCTGGGGCAATCCCAGCCCCGGGGAAATCCCAGCCATTGGGGCAAGGAAGGAGAGTCTTGCTAGGATGATTTTCAATATCTAGACTGGTGGTTTTATGTCCCTCTGTGTCCTCTTTGTGCTGCCTCAGAGTATGGGAGCTCCGAGCATCTCTGAACAGAAGAAGGGATGTCCTCTCCCAAAAGTTAGCCCTCTGCTAGCAGGCTCAGAGCTGACCACTAATAGCTGCAAAGGCTCCAAATTTGCATTTGCAATTCCTCATTTAGCTCAGTAATTTCAGCTCATCACATAATCCCTTCTGCTCATTATGTCTGCTGTGTGCGAGGAAAAAAAATTGCACAAAATTGCTGCCTTATAATCATCTGAGAGAGCTGCTAACCTGACAAGCTACGGTCATGGAGAACATTGTCAGAGCTTTATATTCAAACTAGGAAGTAGTAAAGTGTTATACAAGTTGTTTGCTTGCAGTTCGTGTCAAAGCAAGAGGGCCTGGGCTAACCCTTGGAGAAAGGAAAAGGGAGGATAAATAGATCATCAGCCCCTGCAGAAAATGTCCTGACAGTGATCGTGGATTTATGAATTCATACGGAGGCACATCTCCACACAGAGCTGAATCGCCTAGTCATTTAAAGATAAATATTGCAGATGGGCGAATAATTCACTTGTACAAACGTTCACTGAAAACAAATTAACTGGCTTGTGTGTACAGGTGATGTGAAATCGTAATAGTTATTTCACAGAATGTTTGAGGAGGAAGTTTCTGAAATTATTCCAGCCTGTCTCAATAAGTACCCAAGACACCAAAATCTCCAAAAAGCAGCTTCAGAGACTTGTCCAACGTTAACTTCCAGGTACCACCGGGGATATTAATTAGATCATCGCTGTGCGCATACAGAAGACTGCAGCTAGGACAGCTGGCGGTGATCTTTCCAGAAGTAAACACACAGCTGTATTTCACACAGAAATGTCAACACCACCATCTCTTTAAAGCCAGATTGGAATAGAAGGGATTTTAAAACACAGACAGGAGGGGTGTTTTCAGCTTGCCCAGGACTGGCTCGCACTCTGCCCCCCTCCACCACGCAGAGGAAGATGCTGTGCTGACTCCACAGGCGTTTATCACCAACCAGATTAAGTCTATAAAAAAGGGATTATAGGCAGTCCATTTGCAGCATAACACAGACATAAAACTATAATAAGTTACTGAGATAATGAGGTAGCAGGATGTAAAAAATCCCACGTACAAAGAGAGCCCGTGCTTTCAGAACCAACAACTCACTTGGACGCGCACCTTCCCTGCGAGCACTGCCGAGCGGCTCTTCACAACCCCTCGTGCCGTTCCCCCATCTCATTTGGGAGTATTCCCAGAGGTTGGGAGAGACAAATGTGATTATCCTCTAAGCCGTCTGGGTGGTTTTCCTCTAAAATCCTGTTACCTTCCCCACAGCAGTCCCAGCCCCTGCTCAGGATGAGGGGACCAAACACAGCTCCTCAAACGCAGCCTCAGCGTGTTCCTTTTACTAACGACCTAACGGGGACACAGACCTCCATAAATCCACAAATAATGATTAGTTCCTCCTAGCTTGGAGAAACAGCAAAACACGTCAAAGAAGGAGAGCCTTGCCCAACGAACGCTTGCTCCTGAAGTTTGATCCTACTGAAAATAACCCTTCAGGAAAAACGTTGTTTAAAATATTCTGCATAACGCAGCACAGATTTGATCAAAAGAAAATGGATCGTGATAAACTTACACAAGGTGTCATTAAAAAATCCTGCCTCCACAATGGAATCACGTCCATCTGCTCGTGACCAGTATCCACAACTCCCCCTTAGCTGGGCTGTACTGGAAATGCCCCGTTTTGTTTTTCCACCCTCCCTGGCTCTTTTTTCCCTCTTGCTCTTTGAATTTGTCTTTGCCCTGATCCGAGGAGAAAAGCCCTTAATCAAACTTAGCCTTTGCTAAAGGAATATTTCCGAGACAGACCTGTGTAAATACACAGTATCTCAATTACCCTCCGATAGCTGTAACATTTTCGGTTTGAAATGTTGCCCTCCGACGGCCTCCACCGTCCCATTCATCACGGTGACCCTTCAAAGGCCTGCAACCTGCTAATAACAGGAAAGGCATTTCTGGAGCAGAGCGGAGCTGCCTGTGATATACACCAAACGCCCAACGGAAATATTTTATTTTCACGCCAGCCAATATATGAGATGCAGCTACAGGGATTTAAATATGATACTCGGGCTCATTAGTAAAGCAAGCACAGATAACAAGGATTTACTGAACGTTACCGTCTGACTTGGCCAGCTTTCCCAAAGGGACCATTAAGATGCTAAAGAAGTTTTTTATCCGTATTTTTGGGGGAATTAAGTTTGCATTCAGGAGTTCCTGCAAGTTCAGCAAAAACAACCCCAGCATTTAAGTTCTGCTTGTCCGAAACTCAGACAAGTAAAACTGTAGTGATTTTGTGTGAAGGACTCTTTAGACCATTGGCCTGTTGAGTACTTCGCCCCTCGTGTCAAAGCCAGCTCGGCGCTGTCTGGCTCGGTCTGTGGCCGGGAGCGACCCAGAAAGTCACGCACGGCACGGATCTGGGACCACGGCTGCCGGCAAAGGGTGCGTCATTCCCACCAAACGCAGGGTGACAGCACGGCTCGCTCCGAAAACCGGCTGCAGTCAAAACCACGTGGCCAGCAAGCATTTCTGCATTCTTCCCTTACAGGCATCAAATGAAAAAAAAAAAACCACCCCAACTATGTTTCAGCACACGCTCTCTTTGCTGACCACCACCGCTCTACTTTGCTGCTGTCGCATATCAGTTCACAGCTTGGGTTATTTTTACACGAAAATAATCCCTGGAGGTTGTATCACGTGAATTTTGGCAACTAACCAGTGAGATATGAGATCAGCCTGGGGTACAATTTATTTTTTTTCCAGCACATAAGCACAGATCTTCTCTATCACAGTGAGCCCGAATTCATTGAGCTTTGCGAGCTCCTTTTGAACTGTATTTTTGTCTTGACCCTCCTCCTGCATTAGTATAATGTCCAAATGACAGGGCACATAAAAGCCGCTTGCGATACTTTGTTAATGGGTCTGCAGCAGATGGAAGATCCAAATTTTTTATTTTATTTTTTTTCACATCAAGCCCTGGATGCGCAATGAGGGATTTTATCTGCTTGAACTGCAATCTGCCTTTGCAGGTCAGTTCAGGAAAGGTTGATATTAGAGAAATGTTTACTTCGGCTTAATTCATTAACGTTTATGAAGTGCTGTCAAAATACAAAGTGTTGTATGTTTAGTGAGGGTGACTTTAATATTACTGTGGCTTCAACTAATACATAAATAATAATGGGACAAAGTGCTGTCCAATAACTGTCATTGTGGCTCTATTACATCTAATTAGAGCTAATTTTTGGCCTTTGATTATATTACAAAACTTTGGTTGTCTGTGTACAAGTAAATTGTGATCCACCCTGGCTCTGTGTGTCTTCTTCAGTTGGTCTAATGTCAGCAGGTTTTCAAGGTCAACATCAAGTCCTTTTGGATGCAGGAGCTTAATTCACAGTATAGACAGCAAGGTTTGCATGGAGAGCTACGACCTTCTATTAAACCATGAATGTAGTGGGAGAACAAAAAAGCTTTTGGGCACACAAGCTCTTCTTTAGGTCAGAAACTTTGCATTGTGAAGACCCACACCGCACAGCTACCACTGCATCACTCATACATTTGGACTGCGGTAAACCTTTAGCAGAAACCATTTTATTTCTGAAAAGCGGCCATTTTCTTCCAGAATTGCATTAAAAAGAGAGCAGATTTCTTTATCACTCTGTTAGGTCAGCGAGGGCACATCTTCGCGGTGCCATGGAAGACGGTATAGAGACATCAGAAATAGCATTGACCCAAGGTGGCAAGGACAGCTCGACACTGCAAATATCAGCGCGGGTCCCAAATTATACGCCTGTATTGGTGCGCTGGTATAATCAGCCTCACTTTTTATGTGGTTCTTCTGCTCCCAGTTTTAAAATGACCTTG
Organism: Psophia crepitans; assembly: GCA_013399095.1. Lineage (NCBI taxonomy): Eukaryota > Metazoa > Chordata > Aves > Gruiformes > Psophiidae > Psophia > Psophia crepitans. The sequence continues at coordinate 888,836 of VWZZ01005666.1, forward strand.
TCCTTTTGGAAGGACAGACACATCCTAAATTTGATAGCCGGTGAGGATGGCACAGTGTCAGCAAGCTTTGCTTTGGGTCAGTGACACAGCCCAGCGTTGGAACAGAGCACAGTGGTCACATAGGGGCTGTCCATCCCGAGAGATTCTGTGCTGTGGTCCTATCTATAGAACAAATGGGAAAAAAAAAGTTGCCCTCCACACACATCCTCATTTTGGGGTATCTGCTGTCATCTCTGAAGATGCACCTAAGCATTTATTCTTTGGTTAAAGGGATCACCAGAAAATTGCACTCCTTATAACTCCCATTTCAAACTAAATTATCTTCTATTGCAGTCACTTGGGGGGAAAAAAAAAATATCAGTTTTCTGCCTAACCAAGACTTCACATCAATCAGGTTAATAGGAGTGTTTGCACATTTCCTAATTATAACTGCAAACATTCATAGGCTTCCTAGTGATGAAAGCTCATCCCATCATGTTAAATCACCTCTGGGCTGTCTGATGAGTGAAGTGCAAACCCAACGGGGTGGCAGCGGTACTTCAGCCTGCCCTACGCAGGGTGAAACATCGGCAGCGTCCGTGGGGCTCCCGGTCCTCAGGCTGATAACATATAGACATAATGCACATAGGCAGAGAGGCGATGCCCCCAGGCAGATTCGCAGGGGTGTCGCTCCCCTATAGAGCTCTTTCCTTGTTCCATTTAATAACCTGACACCAGTTCCAGGGCAGCCCCTTGTCAGGCTTTTCCAGCCTCAGGCTAAGGCAATGAGCAGGGGAGAGAGGTCAGAGTAGAAAAGAAGAGTACTTGCTATCTTCGAGGCCAGCAAGGAAATACTATAGAGCCCTAAGTCTCTAGTCTATAAACAAAAAACCCCATCTTTATTTCAGAATTTGCTTAACCTAGTGGAAAAGTGGCATTGCTGCTGTTATGTGTTGCTGCACTGCCCTACGTATTGGATGTGTCCACCCGATGGATTCAGTTGTCGCTTATTTTCAGTGCTTCACAATAATTTTTTAACCCCAAATGCATAGTTGTCACACATGCCTTTAAGGTATCTATTATCATGTCTTTCTATAGGATTTGCCCCCTTCTCTCTCAGTAATACAAACTGAGCTAAGTGATTAAGACTAATGCATTAATTTCAAACTGCCCTGTATCCATTAATCTCATAACAGTGAAAAGAATCTTGAAGAATACCTGTACTACAGATCTTGAGTTGGGTTTCTTAAAGTGCTATTAATAGTATATACTTATCAAAAAGTAACTAGGTGGCACATACACTTGCACCTTCTTAAAGTTTAATAACTTCAATAATTTTGTTTCAATTTAGCTTTCAAAGTGTTGAAAGAACCTCTGGTTGGAGCCCTTGCCTGAGGCATTGCACTGGGGTGGAGTTGGCTGAGCCAGCCAACGCCATCAACAACATCAAAGACAGGCAAACAGCTTAACAGAGCACTTTCTGTTTGAATAAAGTCCCCAAACAAGCTCACTTGGATTTTTTCCTCAAAGCTATTGCAATTTCTCTGCAAAGAGCATGCCTTGCTGTAGCAACTGGCTCACACAGGATGTCCTGATGGTAACCATGATGCTCGGGCAGGTGGTGCTCTAGGATCCCAGGTCTGGCCATAGCCTCCGGATGAAATGGACCCCTTGCCTATGTTGGCCATGCACCGAGCCAGTCAGGCAAGTAAGTTGCTCTGCTGACTACCAAAAGCAAGCAGGCAGTGGCAGTCATTTAGGCACAGGGTCTGCTTGGGTTTGGGTGCCGGAGGTCCTGGGTGATGCAGTTGCTAGCACCGAGAGACAGCAGAGCAAATGCGACATGGTGAAGGCACTACCTGTGCTTTTGTGCTCTTCCAGGAAGGTGGAATTTAAGTAAGCGCTCAGCATCGACCTAACCGCGCTTCTGCAGGAGTCCATTCATTTTCATTACCGAGACCAGTGACATCAACGCTGAGTCCTTTGAAACAACCCACTCTAGGTGTTTAGAGGAGTCAGAGCAGGCTTTTACTTCAGTATTTATGCAGGTAACGGAAATTTCTCTGCCAAACCTGACTCCTGGACGTCTAATAAATTTTACGGTTGGGGTCTAATCACTTTCCGCTTGCCTCTGTCCTCCAGCAGGCAGTGGGAGGCTTTGCCGAAGGAGAATGTCTTAGATTTGCAAAGGACTGAACACAACTGAGGGAAGGATATATTGTCTCCCCCCCCTCCTTTATTTTTTTGACTGAGATGTAATTACCCAAGAAAAAAATTGCAAAATTTGTTCACAAAATCTGTGGATATATTCTTGAAAGAAATAACAGATCAGAAAACACAGGTCCTTGAGCTACTTCCAAATAGGAGGGGGGAAAGCCAGTATCCCAAACAAACCATCTGAAAGGCCCCATCTAGCTAGGTTATTTTCTCCAGCTTCTCCCCAAACCAAAAGTATTTCTGTTTCCTACATTTACCCACTGGAGACACTTGCTTTGAGAGTAGGACCTTTAATTCCCAAGATCCCCTCTATTGCTTACTTCTCAATTAAAATCAGTCTGACTTGCCTCAGAAATTGCTCTGTCACAGAGAATGATCGTGTCAGGAGCAGATGGAGCAGGGAGTAGGAAATAAGCAGGAAGATCAGAAAAACTCTTAAGAAACAAGGATTCTCTTTTCATGCAAATTCTCTTTAATAAGAAAGGTTGAGAAGAGATCTGAACAGAAAACTCCGTATGTGAAGGGCTGCTCCAAAATACAATACTTCTAAATCCAGCAACTATAAACATTTCCTTAAATATTCTATTCCCCCTCCCCGCCTTGCAGTATTTCCCACTGATTTTAATAAAGTGCTGCATAACCGTCTGAGTTTGGGAAGCATTTGGGCAACCAACAGAAGTTACTGGGAGAAGAAAAAAAGTTTTTCATTGCTGACAGGTGTTTCTAAGAGCTTCTACAAAGTTTAATTTGGTAGTTTTTCAAGCTGACTCACATTTGTGTGTAATACAGATATCTCTGAAGCTGTTCTTGGTGTTTTACACAGACGAATGTGCATGTGCAAGGGGGAGTGCCTACCCACAAAATTGCATTTTGCTTCTCGGATGAAAAAAGCTTCTGAATTTGTGAAAGGAAATTGCATTAGTATTATCTTTAAACAACCGAGCCCTTCCCATTTTTCTGTTTTCTCAGACATACCAAAATAATAAACTGAGACATTAATTGGGTGGGTGCTGAAAATCATCATATACCTTTTGGTCTTTGGAAGCTAAGAACTAAATTACGGTAATTGGCAGTTTATTAACAGGAAAATTATGCTAAACAGCTTCATGTTGCTGTCAGGAATTATATTTGGTAAGCTATGAAGATGGGGCCCTTGGTGTAACATTTGCATTTTCTCATTTAGAAAGAACAATGATAATAGATGAGTGAAGCATGTACAAATTATATACCAAAGAACATTTGCATGGCTGTAAAAAGGCTATCTTGATACCAGAGTGATTAAGTCTGTTATTCATTAAGTTACAGTATAGAATTAAGGGGAAGGGGAAGTAGGGAACACATTAACCTTATTTAGAGGCATACATAAAATGAACTCCAGCCCAAACCACTTGAATTTTGAGCAGAACTAGATCATAATACATTCTGATTATGTTGCATTTATCATGCAGTGCTAGTATCAGGGGTTTTTTTCCTGTCTTGGATGAGGTCCGAAGACGTGATGATGACAACTTCTGTTGTTATCCACAACTTTATTTCAGCTGCCACCTCCCCAAGCCATTTGCCTGTTCATGCACCTTTTCTGCCTGGAAATCCGTGCGGCCAGTACCTCACGGCACGGACATGGGCAAAGCAGCTACCTACAGAGATCTGTATCACCTGGTCCAGAAACCTTGTTTTCGGATGCCTTTCTCTATCAGCAATTTCCACTACCTGTCCTGACGTCTTAGTACTTGACATTCCGCAAAGAAGGATGACTTTACATATCACCAGTAATACCCATATACCCAGCGAGGGAGGATAATAGCAAAGCAGGAGAAAATTGGGTCATTTGAATGCCCTGATGAAAACCAACAGGGACAGAGCACTAAGTGACATGGGCTGCCTCTGTGAAACCAGGACAGAGTGTCCTGCTTTCCATCTGTACATAGCTGTCTTGTCTACCAGGAATCTGTGAAGCACAAAGAGTTCAAATAAGTTACTCAGTAACTCCCAAAATTTGACTGATTTGAGGAGAAATTTGTTGGCTTAAATGAAACGTCAATAGGATTTGAAAAGTCCCTTGTAAAATGCCAGTTTCAGAAGTTATGATTCTGTACCACAGCCCGCAGGCAAGACCCATGAGAAACTGCCCTTCTTAAGTCATTGTTATTTATTTACGATGATGACCTATGAGAAATTTATTTAAGGACACGCGGCTTTTAAGGAGGGAAGAGGTAAAGCCACAGAGCAGGAGGAGGAGTTACAAGACACTTTCCACGGCTGTCTCTGGCCTACAGTCCCAGATGTTTGTCTAACCTACTTTTCAATCCTTTTAAAATGTATTGCACAGAGAGGGCAATGTCTAGTTTTAAAGCCCATTCCCACCTTTTCCAGTCTTTAACATTAGAAAAGCTCTTCCCTAATGTCTAACCCAGTTCTCCTCCAGTATAAGCCTGTTGCAACATGAGGGAAAACAGATTGTTCCCACCATTTCTGTAGCAGCCTTTTACATCCTTGAGGACACATCTTTTCTATCCTGGTTTTCTGTCCTTTGGCTTAAGCAATGCCACTTGAGACCTGCTCATCAATTCAGCGGCGCTGGCCACTGGTGTCCGTGGGAGCTATTAAAGTGCTGCCTCTCAGGAAATTTTCGCTGTGGCTCAATGTCAGACGTTTCACGCATTTGTGCTACAGCAGCAGCTGTTGTAAACTGGAGGAAGGGCTGTTAGAGGGTACCTTTCCAAGCTTTTCTGCGCTCTGCTGTGTTTTCGGTGCTGGGAGCAGTGCCGGTGCGATGCAGAAGGTGGCTGCGCTCTGAGGCTGCTCGGCAGAGCGGCTCCCTCGCTGCACAGCTAGAGCAGAGTGAATTATTTACAACGAACCAGGCATCCGACGCATTTGGCCTCATTCTTCCCTTGGGGAATATTCTCCAGCAGACCACTGTTTCCTCAAAAATAAGTCACTTTTCAATTAGCTTTTGCAACTGTAAGTGACTGGGACTGCTTCAGCCCCTTTGCTCGGTTCAAACTGGGTGGCTGGTCTGACTTCAGCGCGACACGTGCATTATGGATCACATCTCCTTCCACTACACGGATCAGCATTACCTTTCTGTGCAACAACCTGCATATAGTGGTATGGAGCTCACTTTCCCTGCATGATTAGTTCAGAATCTGATACCAACATCTTAACTAGGCCTGATCCCTGGAGTATTTGACTTAACGTCATTTGCCAGCTCCAAAGTATGGTTGCATCCACGCTGCAAATAAGTATCCTAACAGCTGTAGCCTCTGCATGACTAATTTCAGTGTTGTTCTCCTCTTATAACACAGCCAAGTGCAGAAATCCCTGGGATGCTGCTGCAGGCTCAACCTCTGTCTGCCCTGCGTGTGGCTGCACTCTCGCAGCATCCCTACATCGGGGCCAAAGCTGTGGTTACACTCACTTAAGATAACCTAATTAGTTAAACTAGGCTGACTGTAGCAGCATGCGACTCACCCTGAACTCGCCACCTAATTATATTCCCGGCAGATTTGCTGGGGAAGATTTCTGAGTCCGCGCTGAGCTCCCTGCAGTCACTACTAGCCGAGCTGAGCAACCTCACAGCTCGCTGGGATACATCTGCAGGGGCTTCAGTCACCTCTTTATCTCTAGAAAAGACACCAAAAGAAGCAGCTGGGGAGCAGTCGAGATCATAGGCTGAGTGTGGAGCACATAAAACATCACCACATTTATAGACATGAAACACTTCATGAGGGAGCGACAGATTGGGTTTGTGAGCAGGGCAGTATCACTGAGCAGCAGGCGGAGGCTGTTCCCTGAAGCATAGCACAATTTTACTCCAAGGGAAGCATCCCATACATTATGCAAAGAATTTACTGTTGGTTTTTTTGAAATACTGCATGATAGGAAGAATGAAACACGTGTCAGATGTTAGCCACAACACTTAAAGCGCTACTGGAAGAAATGCAGATAGCACAGGAAGGAAAGTGATATAAAAGAGCAGACTGGCATCTATATTTTCCTCTTTAAAAAAAAAAAAAAGCTTTTAAATGCAGTTTGTTTCATTTTTAAGACCTGAATCCAACCTATAACCGTATAATATAGTACCCTCATTATTGAGGCTAAAACCGTTATTTGCCACAGGGACATAAAAACCAAAACCAAGCTCAGCATCTAAAAAACTCCCTAGATTGCTTTGGTAAATTTAGCATTCAGCCCAGGGAGCAGATGGAAGCCTGCAGGACAGCTCCTGGTTCCCCTGCGCTCTTTGGAGGCCAAGGACAAAACCCACCCCCACCTTGTAACTGGAGAAAATTTGTTTTCCCCTCCCCGGCAGCCGGGAATCGGGTCCCAGCCCACGAGTTGCTCATTCGCTTCCTGGCCGAGGGAGGGGGACTCGTCTGCTATTTCATCTCAGCCTAAAGCTTGTCCTCTTCCCCTGAATTCCTCCCTATTACTGTGCTTGTAATAAACTAACCCCACTAACCTTCTCTGAAACAGCAGCGGTAATTTAGAGGTGACTGAATTATGGCCAGACTCTCACTCTGTTTGAGGCTGTGGGAGTCCTGCCATTAGTTTCAACAGGTATTTAGTTGCCTTTTCACTCCCATGGAAATTCCTCCGTTTCCTCAATACACTGAATTACCAGGGAACGCAGGGGCTGCGATTCATTTTTCATCTGGTGTCCTCTCTCTTGACCCCACAACGCAATGCTTTGTAGCAAAGGCTGCACTGTACGAGGGGAGCTCAATAACCACCTTTAGCAGGGAAGAGCATTTCTACACGTGGAAGAGAAGAGCGCACAGACAAAACAGAGCCAAATAGCCACAAAGATCTTTTCATAAGCCAAAAAGTACCCCCGGTTTCAAGCGCGGCAGTCCAAAGGTTTGAAATATTCCCCGTTTACTAGACCAAAAATGAAAAGGAAAAAGGTGTGTTAGATACACGATTGAAATGACTGTTCCACTTGCCTAAGCGTCTGATTTTCCTTTATTAATTAACATTTCAGCTATTACGAGGCTGCACGTCAAAGCCTAAACTACACACAGAACGCAAACACATTCACGTGCTTGCACACACAAGTACAATTTTAATCACTACAATGTTATTTTAAAAACTCTTTTCTGTATTAGAAAAATCTGTGATAAATCACATTGTAATTAACTTTAAATTTAAACTTGATGATAGGAAGATCCTGGAAGTAGTCTATGAAGCCAGCTAGCCTCCAGCACAGGACACCTGAAGCGAGCGCAATGCTCGGCATCTCCAAAAAAGAACTGACCTTGCCCCCAGCGTGATACTGGATTGACCCCAACGGCACACGAGGGCTCTGCCCAGCCCCATTCTGCCCCATTCTGCCCCAGTTCCACCCTGAGCTGCACCAGCCGGGGCTGATGCTGGGTTACGGCACGGCACGGCACAGCACCCGGCACAACCTATTGCACCAAAAGGAAGAACTCCTGTTGACTTAAGGAAGAAGAGGATTAGGACCTGTGGTTTTTCATTTTATTTTGAATGTTTGCAGACATCTTTTGTTATAGTTACACTATTTGTGCATGTATTAGCCCTGAGACTGGCTGTGTAATTAGTTTCTGTCAATAATAGTAGCTGACGAGCCTGTTCAAATCCAACACTGCATTGGTCTTAATATTTCAGATATACACAAATACCCTCTGTCATCCAAGAGGAAAAAAAAGCTGGCTTACTCAGAAAATCTTCAAACAGAGCCAGCCACACACCTCCACTGATTCCCAGTTTGCATTTACACAGACTTGTAGAGCAAAAGGAGAGACAATAAAACCAGATGAGAACGCTTATCCAGTATTCCAGCCCCTCTCCCTGAGGTGGAGCAGTGCGTTACCTTTGCACGGGGAACCTTAAAAGTTCAGCAGTGCCTTTGCCAGCGGATTGCAGCAGCTAGCCACAACACCCCAGGTTTGATTTGTGACGCTAAGTATCCAAGGTTATGGAAATGTGAAATTTTAAAAACACTTTGAAACTATAAAGAATTTAACCACCTCCTTAATTTTACACAGTGTCAGTGCAGGAGATTTAAAAAGCAATAAACAAACTTGTTACCGCAATAGAATCGAAGAAGAATCATAAACTCACTAGAGTTACAGAGCTAAAATATGGTGTGGAGAATGGACAATGGCAACATTTATTCAATAAAACTCATTTATATGTAAAAGATTGAATAAAAAGATATACTATTATGCAGACACAACAAATTATGCAAGAGAAAAAAAATGGTCTATGGTCAAGATGGTTTATATTACGCATGCAAACATCACAGCTGTATGGGCAAAGGTGTTACCCACGTCTGCATCGAGCTCTAAACTGCCAGAGTGGTGATGGGACTTGTGGCACTAGCCATCCAAAGGGTGACATCTTAATAGTTTTCTGTAATAAGCCAACTGCTAGAGCTGCTGCTATTTACTATTTGTCTCTTTCTCTTGAGATATAAACCCAGTCCTCTATCTGCTTCTGAAATCTAAATATCCAAAGGCTTTTTCTTCAAGCATGATGGCATATTAATCCTGGTGATTGGCTCAAATTTCAGCCTGGGTAATTGCTTTTTGCTAAGACATAGTTAAACTTATCGTTTTAATTTGAAGATGCTCCTCTACAGGCTGTTGCCTGTGCTGTACACAGTTGCTGTATACTTTCAAACAATCTCCACTGTGGGAATCGGTATTTTAATGTGTTACTTGCATCCTGCTAAGGTTTACCTTAGCTATTTAAAATTACGAAGATGTTATTTAACAGAAAAGGTCACCTTTACTTCCCCTGCCACAAATTTGGACATAATATTTGCAACATCTAAAGATCATTTGGAGATACTACACTGACACAGACCAACATGCAGAAAGATGCCACAGGTTTTTCTAGTCAAATATATCCCCAGTGTTAATACTGGGACTTGGCTTAGGGTAACAGCACTGCAATAAATCTTTGGGGAGCCCCCAGAAAGGTTTGCAATTGTGTTAACTAACTACCCTGTGGCGATCAATCAATTAACTCAAGGTGAAAAACTAGGGAAGACAAGTCGGCAGATAAAAGTAAACAATCTGGGCTGGACTTGCAGAGGAGAAAGTGAAATTCCATTTCCAGGCCTGTCAGAGGGACTTAAACGATCACTCAGGAGAAGAGTTTTCTTTTTTCCCTTTGTTTTTCTTTATTTTCTCCCAGCTGAGGGTTTCCATAGATCTTCTCATTGATCTGAAGTGGCCAGGGGCAGAAAAAGCCAATTTTGGCTGCATTATCCTGTCTCCCTTCCACTATAGCTTAACACAAAGAGAAATGTCACCCGCGCCCCAGAATGAATCCACGCCAGAGACTTCCTTTGGAACGCAGGATTCAAGCCAGGCACTTCAAATCTGAAAGGCAAATGCTCCCATGTTGCTGGGACTGAGGTGGAGCTCCTTTTCCCCAGAATGCTCCCAAAACCAGTGGAACTGGTCCCAGCCCATGCACTCCTATAGGAAGAGGCTCTAGGCAATGCCCATGTGCAAACTGGGAAAGAGACACACAACAACTCATCCATGTGTAAATGGAGTTGAGGTCTGGATGGCTTTTTTTCCCTTGCCTCTACTTTTTCAATCTGTGAAGGCATTTATTTCCTCCCGCCATCCAGACTTCTATATTCCGTTGTTTGATGGAGAACTTTTAAAAATAAAAACTGACATCATGTAAGGCACCCTAGAAGGCTGGGACACACGGCCCTGCAGGCGAGCCAGCAGCTATGCGCATATAGAGGATCTTGCATAAAAGTGTTTGGTTCTCTGCTTGTAAAGTCTCCTGCAGCAGCCACCGAGGGAGCTGCACTTGTCCAATTACATTTAGAAAATGCCTCAAACCCAGAACATATTCTTTAACATAGAAACTTTCCTTTCTCCCTCCATCGCTGCTTCCTTCAAATGAGCTATGGTCCTTTTCCGGGACCATAGAACTGAATTTGCCTTTCTGAGATGAGGTCAAACATCGTGTGGCCGAGGAGCACTCGCCCGCTGCCTTCCAGCTCGCACCGAACCCCAGTGGCAGAGACAGCATTTGTGTGGGAGAGGATCCCAAACGCACACCGATGATAGGTGGTACCCAATCCCTGCTGGGAAGAGGGGTTCAGAACCGCTCCCTTCTACACCCCACCTACAGCGGGAGCTGGAACAAGACGTGCCATTTGTACGTCTGTCCCTGCTTGCACCATACGCAGAGGTTATCTGGTGTCCCTTCCTCTGGCTCTGTGTATGAGCAACACAAAGTATGTCAGGGTAGCCATACAGTGTCATTTTTGTAATTAAAGCTCCTGACAGACTTTCCTATTTAACCTGCTGTATGGGAACTGCTCTCTGTTCTTCCTTTAATGTAGCTGCTGGTCTTTCAAAGATCTTGGTTGTGTCTCAAAAGACAGCTGGAGGTGGACTCTTCAAATAGAGTCAAAGAAAAATCGACATGGGGAAAGTTAACTAAACTTTAACTCAAAGAAAAGTTTCCTCTTCGGTTTGGAACAAATATTGAGACCTGCTTTATTACAAAGTGACTCTGCCATATTGCCTAGGGCTTATTTCTGGCTTAACACATACACAGTTAATCTCTTGGCCAAAAAAGTTGAAACCTGGGAAAAGGAGAAAAATTATCATCATAAATGTCATATTATATCGGAAGATCATAAGTTGCAAAGATCGGATTTTTCCCGTATCTTTATTTAATCACAGCAACTGCATTCATGCTGTAGACTGCAACACAATGGGGCCATCCATGTTCAAAAAGGAATGACTATAAAAATACCAGACCAACCAGATCAAGAGACATTTCAGTAGGAAAGTAAATTCAGATGGAATGAAATCTATAGCACGCATTGCCTGCTGAGTGTTCACACATACAAAAATTGACGTGCAGGCTCAACCATACATAAATGCCATTTCCCAAATGATCCTGGCAATTTCTTACTGAATTATGATAAAAATATATTCTTTTGCTGATATGTTTGCAGATACTGGTGTGATAGTTCAGCCAAATTATGTGCTCAGGGCAGGAAACCTGAGGAGTTTCGCAGTGTGGGAGACCACAGGGTGCTGGTGTACAGAAGGGTTTTAGGCAATATCTGAGGGGGTCTGGGCTCAGAGGGCAGCTCTCTGCTGGAGAAGAAGTCAGGTCAGTCCCAGAGTCATATTTAATGATGTAAATCTCTAGGTCCTTAAAAAGCCTTGAGACAGAAGATACCAGAAACAACATTATCCAAAAATCATTTCTGCAAACAAAAGAGGTGTATGATAGCTGCACGATAAGAAAAACCTTGATCTTTAGTCTTGTTGACAGGAATTATACATCTTTGGGCTGCATATATTCCTGTAGCTTTAGACAAATAATAGGCACTGTGGGTTGGTTTTTGTAGCTCTATTTGCTTTCAAATTTAGAGTAATGGGTAAATTCTTGGGCACTAATTCTGGAAACAAGAGACTGCCTTATGAGATTATCTGCAGCTCAATAGTCAGGGGACAAGGGAAATAAAAGGATTCGCATTACGCATTTTATAATGACTTACTGCTCGCTTATCTGAAAAATAGTTGGAGTCATAATTAGCCAGCCTTTTCAGTGCAGATTTCTATCTGCCGCACACCTTAAAATTTGCATTTTAATGGGCTAAAGATGTATATCAGTAGTAGCACAAACGGATGCTCTCTTATCACTAGTAATAATACAATATATAGCTTAGGAGACTAACCTATCCACAATACAGCAGGTTTGATCAATAAAGAGTAAACTGTGACCAAAGCAAGTCAAATCTACATGTCACTGTCCTGACACGCCTCTAAATAACAAAGCCCAGGCTGCAGGTTGAGGTCAAAACGTATTAATGACACCAACACACGGGTGGTTCAGCTAGTTGTAGGAAATATGGGGTTCATTCTCACTTGTGCAATTGCATGAGGAAAAGTTCAATACAGATGTGGCTACTTAGGGGCAGAGAAGAGATTACTCATGAACGAATCCTACCAAACTCCTAAGGATGTTAGGTATCTAACCTATCTATCCTTAGTCTTCCAAAAGACTACTAAAAAATGGCAATGGTCAAATATAAGCATTTATCATCGTTGCTTCTGGTTATAGGTAGCACCCAGATCCAAGTTTCTGAAAGAGTTCAATGAAAGCAGAAATGCTTCTCCAGAGGTGAGCTACCATCCCTGGGCAGGGAAATTAAATGCCACTCACAACCTTATAAACAGTTAATTTCCTTAAGATGTGGGTAAACACCAGCATTTTAGAAATATACTAATTTACAGAGTTTTATATGTGCCATCCTGATGACAGTTTACCATAGACCCGACAAAGCAACTTCTTCCAGCTGGGCACTGACACAAGGAAAAGGGTGAGAAAAGGTGACTGCAGAAGAAAGATGCAAAACATTACAATAATAGGTGATAGAGGCCACCTGACACGCAATGGGCTTCATCTCCAGATGATATATTCCCCTGACAAAAAGAATTAGAGAAAATGACTTATTTTTCTCTTTAAACATCAAAAGAGATATTTAGCTTGGGAAGATTGGATTAAGCATGGATTAAGTTCACTGTGGAAACTGTCACTCCACATCTGGAGGGAACCAGGGGGTTGAGCAGCCTCCTTCTGCCCTGCCTTCTACCACACATCCTAGAAATAACTTCCAGTTTTAGCTCTGCTTAATTGTGCATCGAAATGGTGGGACTGGGAAGAGAGACCAAAGCTGCTTTCTGTCTTCTTAAACCTGGGAAAATCGTGGTGTCAGCAGCTGACATGAACTTGAATAATGGCAAAACTGCAGATAAGGAGCAAACTTAAGGGAATACAGAAGAGAATATGCATGCTATTTGCATGAAAATTCAAATATTCCTAGTGAATGAAGTCTCCAGAGAAAATCCAACAAGCATCTCATATTTTTAGTGCGGGTCTATGGTAAATGTTTGTAAATCAAGGGCACATAATTCACCAGCAGAAGGATCGGATAAAATTGCTAAAGCCTTTGAAACACTCAGGTCTTCCAGCAAGTATAAGTGGCGTTTGAAAACCCTGCACTTTGAGAGCTCTTTGCAATGGCAGCAAGTCGCCTTAGAGACAACTAAAACCAGCCTGAAAGAAAACTACAGAAACACAGCCTGAGTTGGGGCTTTGATTAAGACTGTCTGGAAAACAAAGATTCATTTCATAAAATTATTTCAGGGTCTTGCAAATGGTTTTTGCATTATAAAATGCATTATAATTTGCATTATAATGAAAACAAGACACTTCAAGAGAATAAGAGAAGGAGGAAGCGGCAGAAAGGGGGAAATACCCACACTGTTGCCCAGTGATTACAGCTCTAGCTGCAGCACCGGGGGTCTTGGTTCAAGTGCTGCGATGCGTAAAGCACCAACCCCCCTGTCAGCACAATAAACAGTTGCTCTTGCAGTAATTGCAGAAGTGGGACAAAACCTGAACAACTCCTATCAAATGTGCAATTTGTCTAAGAGAATATTACCTTTCAATCACAAGACCTACCACTTCTCCTCATCAACAATTAGTAGCTTCTTGGAATATTCCCAAAAAAGGAGCTCGGGTGCCTGTTGTTGACAAATCCAAGACCATACGTTACTTGATGCTAGTCATCAAGACAGATTTTCTTGCAAATACAACTTTCTGGATTTAAAACTGATCGACTTTGCGCAGTAATCTTCTGTCTTTTATAGTGAGGACAGTCCTTCAAATCTGGAATTAACTCCTGTTGGCAGCAGTGCTGAGCTGTACCAATTGCAGGGGGAACAGCATCGGTATCCTTGAAAATGAAGTGCGGGTTTGGGGCTGTGCTGGCCAGGTATCTTCCATCACTTTGAACTCCATTAACTGCAACATTTGCTAATTGCCATTTTCTCAGTGTTAGGGAAAGATGGGGAAACGATCAAATCAAAGCTAAAAGAGCTTGTTGCTAGTGAGTAGTCCAAGGCAAAAATACGCCTGTCAAGAGACTATGGGCTCAGTCGCAACACTCGGGTTTTTTCAGGAAGACAAGAGGTCATGGGTGTGGGAAAATTCAGATTTCTTTGGGGAAATGAGGCACTCCAGAGGAGGTTTGCTGGTTGGTTCTTTCTTCTTTCAATCTCCAAGTTTTAATAAAAATACACTAACTTTCTTTTCAGAAATCAATCTGCCTTTTCTTTTATATTCTGGGGTTTTCCTAGTTTTACATAGAATCAGAGAATCATGTAAGTTGGAAAAGACCTTTAAGATCATCGAGTCCAACAATATGATTGAAGCAATGCGGTTAGTTGATACGGAAAAATCCGTGTCAAACATTATCATCCATATTCAATCTCACAGGTAAACCTACGTATTTGCTGGCTATTAATAATTACTTTGCGTTTGTTTTAACTTCTTTGGCTTGGAACTTTTCCTGTTTGGAGACTGAAACCTCTTTGGTAAGTTTTCATAACTTAAAACTGTTGAATAAATTCATTGAATTTTCTCAAGTGCATCATCTTGGAAAGAAAAAGAAAAAAAATCTCTAAACATAGTGATTTCATTTCAGTAATATTTAAATGCATATTTAATGATTTAGATGGAATAAACTCCTATTTAGATGGAATAAGTAGTAAATCAACTCAAATTTAGATGGAATAAAGTAATACCTCATAACTTTTACCAGTTACAATTTGTCCTCCCCAATAAATGTTATCCATCACAAGTTTCCCAAAGCAGTAGCCCAGGTGCAGGTGGGTCGGGGTGCTACAGGCATGTGTGGGTACCTGGATGCCACATTGACCTGCTCAGTCCATGCATGTCTCTCCTCAGTTGAGGAAACAGCCTGTTTCTGTTAATGAAATTCTTTCAATTCTATCAGCAAGAGATCCTGATTTTAAGTCTCGAGTATCCTGTGGCCTCATTTCACAGTAATCTCCAGAAATGAAAGGTGTTTCTCCCTCATGTTTACCTGGGTGTAAGCATAAAAGGAGACTAAAAAGTGCCTCATGATCTACCAGAAGCAGGGAGATAGCACTGAAATTTAGGAAGGACATTTTCAAAGGCACAAATCTCAGTTACAAGCGTAGCTGCAATCTGTACCTTTGAATATGTCCCTTGGTGCTTGAAGCTGGGCTCCAAAAGGAAATTCAGCTCCTACCCAACTGATCTGGGCTCCCGAGGACCTGCCGGCTCCCACCACTGCTCCTGCCACCAGCCGGATTTACAGTCACAGAGAAACCCCCTCCATCTACTTCTCTTGCCTGATGAGATTAGATTTTAAAATGCTGTTTAACGCATTTATGAAGCCTGCAGTGGGTTTCAAGAGATAGAAAATCCAAGCAAAAAGTGTCCGTCCTGCTCCTTTCCTTTCTGCTTTCCTGAACTGCCCTTCACCGCTATTTTCATTTTTTCTCCCGTCTATCTTCCTGGGATTTCTCAGGAAGTATACTATTAGATTAGCTCATCTTTTATAATTCTGGCTCTTCTGTCCAGAATGGGACAGCAGCCCAGGTCAGGTACCCAACATCAGCCACCTGCAGCTGAGATGCCAGGTCAGGACCATCTGGAGCATCTCAAGTTCAAAAATTATATGGCAGGTTGTAAAACGATATACTTGCTAGAAGCCAAGTGTGCAATCTACATTAAGCAGGAAAAAAGTAATAATTAAAATGCACAATTATGTCCTTGTAAGAGAAAAAGCCAAAATAACCACAGAAAGCTGGTATTTCAGGTAAACTGATCAGCTTACGTGGAAAACTTAACCGCTTGGATAAGACGAACACAACTGGCTGCTCCACACTGATGTTAAAACATAACCATAGAAAAAGGTAAAATTAGGGGATAGCGGGATTTGGTCTGAAATGGCACAAACAGGAAGATGGTCACAGGTGCCAGACCCTTCACTTGCATTTCATCTGCATCTTCTCATCATCTGCCATAGTGAAAAGCTCTGCGTACAAGGCTGATCACAAATTTTAAAGCCAGTTCCTCAGCTGTGATTAGGTTCGGTGGCCTCAACTTTCTCCATTGAAGATGTATTTGAAAACTAAAATTTGGTTTTTGTTGTCTGGGAAAACTATAGACCGCTTGTATTTAATGATGTCGTTCTCAAGCAGAGCTTTGACTTGTATATATCTTATTGAGAAAATTAAACGTTTTCATCATCCAACAGTACTGAATAGTTAAGACTGCCAGTACGACTCATTAAATACACAGATATTTTAAAGTTTGATTAGGGAACTGTAACAAACAGCCCAAATTTCATCAACATATGGAAAATAAGGTAACAGAGTTGAACATGCAAGAAGAGTTACTTAAGGACTATGACTAACATTGAAAAATAAGAGCCTCGCGGAAAAAAAAACCTCAAATACCAGGGAAGTGTGTTTCCCTTTCTTGGCATCAGTTTTCTCCCCAGTAGAAAGGGGAATACAGCTGCCTCCTTCCCCCAGTACAGCCACTTGGGTGCAGTTCAGCCAGGTGTAGGGCATCAACCAACACAGGCTGAAAGTAGTCTTTATGCCTTCACCAAAATTAAAGTCTTTGCGTGCACATGCCAAACAAGTCATCCTTGCCCCAAGAGAATAATAGGTATTGCATAGTCCAGCTTGTTTGTTCTATACTATGGGATCCACATGGTTGTCAAGAGCTCCACGAGTGCCCAGTATGTTAGCATCACTTCAGGTATTAAATGAAGAATTTCGTACTTCTCCAAGCTGTGGAGGTACCAAAGCCCACTGTACGTGATCCCATTTCGGCACTGGGAAAGGGGCTTTCTGAAGTGCAGCCAGCGAGCAGGCAGAGAGCCTGGACCTGAACTCCTCTGCCAAACGTTACTGTCCAGGACAAAATACTGTCTCTGTCTGCCAATACTGATGGCATCAGAAGTGAAAATATTCTGCGCCAGCTCCCCCCACCCCCTTTGCAAAATCACGAGACTGCATCAAAAATCATAAGAATGACTTAAAATACTCAGTTCTGGGTTATTTATATTTGTGATTCACAGACTTTGATAAATATTTACTTGGTTTGGAGCTATTCCCAACAACCAAGATGGTTAAAAACTGTACTTAAAAATAAGCATGTCAGTTCTTCAGTAGTCTTTTAAATTCAACAGTTTGGATCTACGTAAACATATAAAAATCGAGATAGTCACTCAATATGAACCTGGATGCATCTGTGAAATTTTCCTCCAGCACAGGTGAACATCACCATGATAGCGGCAGAGAACCTTCCCAGGTCAATACATTTCTTAAAAAGCTTCAGCATTCAATAATTTCTACTTTTTTCCTCCAACACATTCATTGTCTTGCAGAAATGCTTACTAAAATTTGAACACGCACACACAATAAACCACAAGGAAACTGAAAATAAATAAATAAATATAGAAAAGCCAAGAACAAAGCAATATAATTGTTTTCCTGTCCAGGATGTCATCCAAATACTCTTTTCCTTTGCATATGATGAAATTAGATGAAAGGAAAAAACAAAGAAGGTGACAGCTTTTCTAGTTTACTAACTCCACCCTGCTGCACAAATAGCTGGACAGTTTGTATCACCAGCATCTGAGACACTCGCAGATACTGGATTTTGTTCTCTTACCACCACCCTGGACAAATGGAAACATCCATCCTATTTTAGCAAAACAGGAACAGGCTGACCAGACACGAGGTGGGTGGTTGAGCTAAAAATTTAACCTACAAATCCTAGTCCAAGACCTCTTCTATTAAATCATCCTTTCATAGGCTCCAGTTGCTACATTTGTTGCACAGGATTTAAACCACATGAAAGCCATCCCATGGCTTTTAGTCTTCCCCAGGTACTCCCAAGTATCCTAAACATTTGAAAAAAAAATAGTCTATTTTGAGATTCTCATGCAAAAAGCTTAAACCTAACCCCTGTATAGAAGACAGAGAGAAGGAATTTTGATACGTATTAGAGCTGTGATTCTCCGTTTGTCGTTGTGACCTTGATTACCATCATCCTTCCTCTTTTTATCCGGTCTGTCCTTGGCCACAAGAACATCCTGTAAAATTCATGAAGATCTGACTGCCAGATCCTTCGATCACTCGTTCCACCAAGCAACGCCTGTGAACCTCCAGGTCAACTTACTGAGTTACTGCCAAAATGCCACAAAACTCACAGACAGGGTCCCAACACGTGGATTTAATAATTCCATTACTTAACATTCCAGTGTTAGGGGTTTAGGTAGAAAAGTACAAAGTTAGAGAAAGAGGCACAGCCCTCGTAAGCTTTCGTTACTGGGAAAATGCCTAACGTCTTGACCTCAGACTTTTCCAAAATGATACAACAGAATTGGATTTAAAGGTTTTCTCCTTTAACATTGAACCCAGGCTGCTCTTCTTTCAAAGACCTGCAGTTATTTTTTAGTATTTGTTAGGAAAACAACGATAACTTAGTTTAAGTTAGAGCTCTCTAAGTTTTGTATTGACCAGAAAGGTAACAATGGCATCCCACACACCGTCCTCCAGACCTTTACTAGGGCTGGCTGAAGTGCATCACTGCGCACAGGAAATAACCATAGCCCATGCAGGTTTCTGGTTCCTCACGTGCTGATATTTCCTACAGCAGCGGGGGATATACCCGGGCAGGTTACAGAGGGTCAGGATGAGTGGGTATGTCTTTTTTTCTAAAATTTCTGGTATTGTGTGAGAGGAAGAGGGGGAAAAAGGAAGAAGTATCAAGTGCAAGGAGGAGATGAAAATCCCATCTGGCTTTCTAATGTCCATTTATACATACACATGTCTCTAAAACAGACATCCTTCCCTATCCTTGGTCCATCAGATGACAACTTGGAAATATAGAGCCAGATGGAAAGAAGGAGGAGATAAATAAATGAGCGCCTGTATGTGCAATGGTGCTTTATAGATGAGCACTTCTTTAAGTGCGCCGTGCCTGAAGCAGCTGTGTGAACAATATTAAGCAGCTGAAGGACAAGCCCTGTGCCTCCCGGCCAACGCTGTGAGTACACGAGGGGGTAACCCCAAAGCTTCAGTCTTCCAGCACTGAAACCCCATCAGCCAGACCAGAGGTCATGGTAGAAAATAAGTGATTCTTACGAAATGGAAAATACCTGCTGACCCACTTAATACAACAGCGCTGGGGAATACAGAGCAAACTCTGCAATTTAGGTTAATGGCCACTGGTCCTCCAGTGAAACAAGCACATTGGACTGTATCTGGAGTCCGCTTGGGCTTTCATTCCAAAGTATTTTTGCCTTACTATGTCCTACTGGCATAAAGCAACTCCCTCCTCCACCAGTTTTATGAAGGTCTTTAAGTACACATAACATTCAATGTAATTGCATAGGAAGGTGTGCATATTAAATATTGCAGTTACTGATGTGTCTTAAGGTACGTGACTAACGGCTTCGTTTTGCCTGCCCTAAGAAGAACAGAAATTCAACATAAAGAGCTTTGCAATCCAAGTTCACATTCTACAGGGATTTTTGTGGGATCAAATCCAAAATAAACTAATGAACAAATGAACTGGAGAAAATTCTAAAAACACACTCTGTGCTACTTTGGTTGAGGCAGGAGAAATCCAGTGACCTGGGAATTAAATTGACGCAGTTCGGGGCGTCTTCACGACACACATTTTATTCAAAGTTAACTGCTTAAGTGCTCAAGGGACTTTTCAACCCCAGACTTCATTGGAAATAATGTTTCAGCTTTTAAATCATATTAAAAACATAAATTATACATTATAAATATAAAATTTCTAACAGTTAATTTAAAACAAGTCCCAAACGGGGTGGAGATGACATTGCTCAGGCCAGTTGGAGAAGACTCCTGGGTCTGCTCTGAATGGCCTCACTGACTTACAGATTGACTTTGGGGCAAGCTGCTGGGGCTACCCTCCTTAAACACCAACATCAAGAACTAACCTAAGGTACAAAAGTGTCACTTATTCAAGTGTCTACACATCAACTGCTTAACTTTACAGTCCAAAACTTTAAAAAAACCCCAAACCCTTTGATTAGTATGATGTCAGTTTGAACACCTATCATTTAGCTATAATCATTAGCTTCTGCACAGGTGTAGTGAGAGTCTTACTAATGGCAATAAAGCATTTTTATATGCAATATTTATTCCCTACCTAAAATATTTACAGTTGAGAGTCTCCATCCTTATTCCATTTCCTCTTCTGGAAAATCACTTATTCTCTCAGTTCTCATCCAGCTCCAAGACCCTCTTGGCACACATGACCCTCTGGTCTATTTCTATATTTAGGAGAAATAAAGGAAGAGAAACCCCAAAAGACCTAACAGAAAAATTAGCCGAAACTGTGTGTTTTGCAGCTTTTGGAAGTTATCTGGCACCAGTCATCAACCTTACTGGTTAAGAAACCCTTCAAGCAAGAGTATCGGTTTAAAGAAACCCGAAAAGCATGTGTTTGTTTTGCATTTATTTGCAGATGGTATTGTGAAAACTTGGTAGAGCACTCGAGATTTAACTAAAGGAGACTGGAAGAGTCTTTCAGAATCATTGTTTTATTAACACATGGGAATAAATCATTTTAAACTAATAGCATAACATCTGTGTTACTATATCGGGGAAATACGAGCACTTGTGTACGTCAGTACCTGAATTATTCAAGTATCTGAAATGCATCTCATGACTTTGATACATTCCACAAAAAAAACCAAACCACAGTAGTTTTTTATCTGAAGATAGGATTTAGAGATGAAAACAAATTGCTGATAGATTCTGTTGGTAAACATCCTCGATAAAAATGTTAGATGAGATCTTCCCATTTAACCTTGCCCATCTCCTCACCCAACAGAGAAAATTATTTAGTAGCAGATGAAATCTCAGAGGCTGGTTTGATGATGACTATAATAAGTAAATTTGGAAAATAAAATGAAGCATTCCTGAAATTGTTCAGACTTCTGACCTTCAGGAAGTACCGATACAGAGTCTATGACCCAGATGGAAACCCTTCAACCTTACTTTGCCCAGTGAACTTCACTACTGCAACAAGGAAAAAGAAAACAAAAAGCCATGCATTTAACCAGCCTTAAATCCCCATCAATTTGTTTCCTTTAATTACTTTCTCTTAGCACTCCAATGGGTCAAGGACAGCAGCACGCTGCAGCATCTGGGATTCATGCTGTGTTTTCTGAAGAGAAAGAGTAATGGAAGTAGGTGTTGACATTGCATAAGAAACATGGTATTTCTCAGCAGACCTAATGGGTTATTACACAGGAACAAATGAAAGGTAAACTTTGCTGTGAGAGCCTTCTGTCAGCAATAAGGTACCAAAAGAGGAAATGATCTGGTTTAATTTAAAAAAAAATACTGTCTTTATACAACTTACAAAATCAAGTAATAGACTGAGGATGTAACTTGACATAATTTCAGCAGAGTCATCCACATTTATAGCAGAGGTGAATTTTCTCAAACACATTTGCTGTTAATGAAAAACTGCCCACGGAATTCTCCCCTGAGACTTGTGAGCTGGCAAGGCTTTGCGTGTTGGATGACCTCAGTGAGCACCCCGGCATCTCTGCCATAAGGTCACCCCAGATGCTTGAGAGGTGGCACAGGCACTGACATCTGGTCCAAAATCAGTGACCCACCAGGAGTAGTTAAGAATTCCGGTTCATGAGCTCTACAAATAATCATCAAGAGGTGACAATGACAGTGTCCTCTGGCCAGGATGGATGAGAGGTGGCAGCGGTCACAGTACAGTGGCAACCTCTACTTTTCTACACTTTGGAAAATTTTACATATTCGAATATTGCCACCTTTTGGCAAATAAAGCCACAAACTAACGTGCATTGATAACACCTGTCATTAAGGCCACTTTTGGAAGGAGACTGTTTTATTTCCATGCTAAGGACATACTTAGGACCTTGATGAAACACCCCATCAGTCCCATCCACGGGCTTTGAGTATTACAATTTATTACCCACAGAAATCAGACAATTAAATGGCTGGATGAGTAGCCTACAAAACCAAAAGGACAACTGCACATTCCAGTCTTCCCCTTCTCCTCCCCACCCCTCCCCCTTTCTATTTTTAAGGTCAGGTCCCCTTTATTCTTTTCCCAAAGGACCTCCCCCTCTCCAAAAGCCACAGAACAACTCAGTGAAGAAAAACTACCCCTGTCACTGTGCCCTGCACAGGGCCCGTCTCTAATACAGCTCAGAGGACTTTCTGTCATTGACATATAGGAAGTCGTTTTGTCTTCTGCTCCAGAAAAATGCCAGTGGGACAACTGCTAGGAGGAGGGACTTGTTTTTCGCTTCCTTTGCAGCTGCCTTTGAGGAGCAGGGGCTCTGTCCCACACCTCCCCCCGCAAAGAGGCACAGGGTAAAATGAACACAGGGTAAGGGAGGAGGACAAATGCCAGTAAATCCAGCTCAGGCTTATTTTGATTTTCAGGAAGACATATGTGTATTTTCTTGGATGTGCAAATCTTTCTTCCCTTCCTCCTTCCAGTTGGATCAGAGAGGAAATTACAAAAATGCCCACGTTTTTCTTGTGCTGTTTCACATCTGGAAGCACACATAACCCTGAGCGGGGTGGGGGGGACAGGGAGAGGGGAGGTGGTGCTTGACCTTGTCACATCTCCCATCTAATCGCCTGAGAAAACACATTCTGATGACCCTGGGAGTCCTTCAAGTGATGCCTCAGCCCCTGCCCAAATGCAGCCCCAAAACTGGGCACCTTCCCCTTTCGGCCAGAGGAAGATAACCCCGTCCTCTTCAACCTGTGCTTTGTTTCCAGACAACACCTACAGTCATTAGCAACCTTAAAGAAAAGTGGCAGTGATTTTGCAATTGCAAGCATACTTAACATTTTATCCTAGCTCTTTTTTATCCTGTCCCTTCCAATAGTCATTAAATTTATTAAGTGCCTTCTACAAGTGACTCCTCTCACTTCTAAAAACGACCAGATCATCAGCACAGAATATATATCTAGGTTCAGTCCCTCTTTTCTTATCTTTTCTGACAAACCACTCTCCTTCACAGTTTTATCTATATAATTGATGAACCACACATGACATAATTTACAGCCCTCTCCAGCAACCTTCTAAACCGCTCACCAGTCGTTCCAGAATCGCACTCTCTCAACTCCGCTGCTCTGGCCAGCACCTACAAACTAAATTTTTTGCTTTGGTCTGTACAAAACTGCAGTGCAATAACCAAGAACAGACGCTTGACTAAGACTTTGGACAGAATATGCCAAATGTGGTTTTTTTAAACAAAAGGAATAAGGAAAAAAAGCTTCAGTTACCAGAAATATCTGCATTCATTTTCTTTTGTGCACACAGAGGCACAGCTCAGCCCTTTGCCTTTGTGCAGGTGAAGGGAGTTCAGGATGAGCAGTTACACTAACGGCCAGGGCATGGAGGAAACGGGTGCTGCTCCTGCTCTCTCTTCCCTTTCTCTTAGTGCATGGAAGACCTTGCATCTGGTGTCTCTTATTAAGAAAGCAGGAGCCGTGCCTTGGAAAGGAAGCCCTTCCATCGCCTTTCCTAATAGCGGTGTGCGACAGACAAATGAACAGTATCAATCCTTCCACAAAGGGTAGAATACGGCAGCAGACAGAAAGTAGCTCCTGCATAACAGAAGCCATCATTATGGGGACGGCAAGCATGAAAGAGTGCCTTTGTGTGGTCTGAGATAGATTACAAGATCACTACAAATTGAGGGAAAATAATGAGAAAGCAAGCCTCTCCCAACAATAACAGGAAAAATACAAGAGCCACATACGTGCAGAGAGAGAAAAAACTGCAGTGGCACAGAGTGTCCTACACGGTGGAAATGCTGGATCCAGCCCCTAATTCAGGTTGCTTTATGAATTCATTTTCATCCAGAGTTTCAGCCTGAGCTTCTGATGTTCAGACGAGCGAAGCTCACTTTCACCCAGAAAAATGGCTATCTCTGCCTCTGTGGAGTAACACTGAGCACATAAAGCTTTCCCTTTCCTTCCCATTTCATTTAGATCATTTTATTAGGAATGTTTTTCTGCCATGGTAGGCAGGATCCTGGGAAGAGGAGATAAATTCTTTTAATTATTGCGTATCCTGTAGCTCAGCAGCGAGCTGTGGTGGGGCAGCGCTACAACCTGCAGACATGAAGGCATCTGCCTGGCGCTGCCTGGAAATGCGGCAGAGATGCCCCCTGCCATTCCTTAAGCTCTGAGAGACAAAGGCTCAGAGCAGCCTGGGGAAGAAAACCTGATCTCATAGGGGAGGCCACCACTTCGGTCCTGAAAAATGAGACAGCAGGTCCTTTTATATTTATTTTCCAAGGCTCCGCTGTGTCCTTCAACTTTATCTTGAAACACCCATCGTTCCCCTCAGGATACCCCCAATATCTTAAGTTATCAATGAAAAAAAAAAACTGCAACAAGCCAAGAATCAACTTTTTCCATCCTTTTCCATAGGTATTGCTTAGGAAATGTACCCTGCAGTCAAAGGTGCGTGAAGACAGCTCAAAATAGCAGTGTCACCTGATTTATTTCTGACTTAAACTGAAAAACGCATTGTTCTTAGATAAAAAGGTCCTTTTATTTTTAGAAGTGATGTATCACATATGCATGAATGGGCACATCTCTTTTCCATTGAGTGATGCCAAGCGCAGGCTTTACTCAGATACTGCCACCCTCCTCGTCAGACCTTGAAAACAAGCTTTGAAACAAGGGGAGAAGTTCCACAGAAGGAGCTAGAGAAAGCTCAGGAGAAAAATCTGCCCTCAGTGGGAGAGTGTCACACACTATAGATGGTCAGAAGGGGTAACGATCAGAGACAAATTAGTTTTCATGAACTTCCTTCTCCTCCTGCAGAAAAGTCCTAATTGAGGAGCGTTTTCCCTGACCACGCTATGAAATCTGCGGTGAATGAGCTCATTATCTGAGTGCCACACTGGGACAAGATTTGCCCCATATTACTTCTTAATAGGCAAGTGCTGACTATTTGCAAATAAGTAGTTATCCAAAAGTGTGAGAATAAAGCTGGCTGGCAGCATTTTTCTACTTTTAACTGAGAAGGAGGAACTGTGCCCGTTTCTTGCTTCTCTGCAGCATCCAGAATCACAAACTGTGTGCCTCTTCCCTGCTCACCTCTTGATCTACACCATCACTTCAACGTGGGTTGTCCTAGTGCTCCTGACCTGCTACAATTAACCACCATGAGCTTTGTCATTGCCTTCAAGCAGGGAGGGAGAGAGGAAATAGCTCTGACTTGTGCTCAAGCCTCTTGCAATTAGCAGCTCACCATATTCCATCACATCTGGTCTGGCATAGATTGAAGAATAATCCCTCATGGTCATCTCTGGATGTTAGCTGGACATTTAGGAGACGAAGATTCTTTTAGTGGTTAATTTGATGACATACATAGAGCAAATGCACAAGCTCGTGCCTGACAGTTTAAAAGCAGGAATTCTGTTTCCTTGCCATTTTTTAATATATCTGCCTAACTACTTTATCATCTGATTTCCAAATTGCCCTTTCAAGCCTTGCAGCAAAATGTGCATAATTGTGATGGATTTTCTTCTTTCTCTTCCCTTTGTCAACAAATGCATAATCAAGCCTAGTAAACTGAAAAAAAACCCAAAACACCAGAAACAGGCTAACAAGTTCTTCCAGCTATTTATCTAATTTGTATTGACATGAAAACTCATGAATTCAATTTAAAAGAATAAGTAAGAGGCAGGAGCAAGGCATTTACATTTATGTGTCCTTCATGTTGAACATCAAAACAAGACCCCTGCAGTGCTGGTCACATGAAAAAGCCATTAAAGAATGTGGTACTGAAGTGGCAAATTTCAGCTCAGTCGTGATAAATGTGTTCAAGTGACTTTGAACAAGTTAAAGCAGAAGAGACCAAAATGATACGATAGGAGTCATTTTCCTGATGTTTAAATGTTTGTGTCACTGGATGCTTGGGACAGTGATATTTATCTAAGGAGCTTAAATATTATCCTGCACTCTTTAGCTCAGCTTTGAAATACTCAGTTTAATGGTATGCTAACTTCAGCTATGCATTTTGTAAATGCGCAGACCAACAGAGATGCTTCATTCACATCGACACACAGGAAATGGATGAGCGTATGGGTATCAAATCTACTTGGGCTTGATTTTTACCACTTAGAGCTACAAATGAAGCCTAGAGGAGCTTGAGATGCTTGGCAGCACTGAAGATCATGCTACTTTTTAAGCTGTGCTACTTCTGTCTGTGATGCTGAGCACTGTCTGACTTTTCCATGCCCCAGTTTACCCATGTGTAAAATCTGCATGATAAAACAGAGGTGTTTGGAAATTAATTGATACTGATAAAGCTCTGAGAATCTTGAGTGAAAAGGGCTTCAAGAATGTGTAATAGGATCATTAAGTGAAATGCCAGCAGAGATATTAAAAGCAGGGTCAAATTTTTCAGGCTATGAGGAAGAGTGGAGGAGGGAGGGCAGAGAGACGAAGACCCCAGAAGAGGATGAAAGTGGAGAAGAGGCAATGAAACAACTTGTCAGACATCAGGAATAGAGACAGAACAAAGGTCTGAATTATTAAAGCCAATTAGCAACTTAATAAAGAGACAAGTCTTTAAAAATGAAAGGATTAGACTACATTATAGAGGAGCTTGAGAGACCTCGGTCACCTAAGGAGAAAACAAATTCTAAGAGAGCAACGGCAAGGCAGATTGCCCCAGAGCTGGAGGTGGGGTTGGGCAGCAGAGGAGCAGCCATGGGGCAGAGCTAGTGGATCCCTGCCAGCAGAATGAGGTTCATGGTTCATTTACTTTCTCTTGAGACCTTTTACCTCCTGAACAAATCAAGATCACACCCAAGATTTTCCATTGGTTTTAGTCTGATGTATATCCCAGCAGCCTGGTACCCTGCAGTTCAAGGTCCTTTCCATCCCTATTGCTCTGTAACGGCTAGAAACAGATCTGGAGGGCTTTGCACAGGTCAGTGCTGAGGGCAGCCTCTGGGAGTTTTCTTTACATATTTCATTAAATTGTGACATCAGAGATGCTGTTTTGATTCCATCTGCTTGCTCAATACAAATAAAAAAAAGAAGTCATATTAATTCTCTATCGTGTCTATTTCCACGTTCAGAAGACAAAAACAGTGATATAGGAGATCATCAACTTCTTCAAAATGAGAGAAAGAAAGAATACAAAATTTACAATCCTAAACTGAACTTCAGTGTTAAGTTATGGGAGAAAAGAGATGGAAGAGAAAAACGAGAACAGACTCTGCTATGGCACTGTCAAATGAAAAGCAGAAAACAAAGATATCTCGTCCTGCTCAACAGGGCGCTTCTCGCAAGCCTTGCTCTTTCTCTTCATAAACAGCAAGGGTACACATACCTACTTGCAAGTGCATGGGTAGATGAGGACACTGCTGCATGCCTATGAGTAGGAACTTTCTTTCACAGCAATAGATCTGAATCAGGCACTCAGACATCAGAGAGAGATGATGGAGCCCAGCACCAGCCCACTGCTGATGAATCACTTCCACACAGCCAAAAGGAAGAGACGCTCCCCAGGAGCTGTAGGACTGTTCCCTCCCTTCTTTCCCTCTCCTCATACAAATCTCCATAGGATTTTCCTGGCCACATAATTAATTCCCACCAGTTTGATAATTGCCCTTACAAGAGATATCGCAGCAAAACTGCTACTGCTAAATAGGATAAATAGCATATTTGTAAAGCAAGAAATCAATAGATCTTTGCTTTCCTTCAGTAACCCTCTTGATGCCTAGTAATTTTTAATGGCCTTTTTGTCAATATCTGTACAGGGAGAACATATTACCTAAAATAACACTAAGGGCATTTGTCACTACGTTTTCTCCAGTGGGGGCTTGACTGTCCCTACCCCGTTCCCCGAAAGCCTCAACAGGCAGCAAGCATCACATACCAGTAATATTCCCTCCTAAAGCAACATCAGCAAAACTGCTGTTAAATACTCTATTCGATCTCTGGTTCACACTTCAAGAAGGACATAGAAGTATTAGGAAGAGACTACAAAAAGGACCCAGTGCGTACCCAGTGGCTGAACAATCAAGTACACCTTATTTACGTGTAAAGCTCATTGAGCTGAGCTCGTTGAGTTGGCCTAAAGGCAACACACGATAGTAGCACACGCTCACACACACGGATGTTCGGTGAAGATGTAGGGAACATCTGACATTAAGGAAAAGGTATAACGACAATTTAGCGTTAGAAGTTGGACAAACTCAACCTCAAAAGAAAACACACAGCTTCCTAGCACTGATTAAAGTCTGTAACCCAAGGCAGATGTTTCACTTTTTGCCACTTCAGAGTTTTTAACTGCGCTTCAGAGCTGCAGAGAAGAGTTTTCCTCTCCTCTCACTGCACAACTTGACTTTGTGCTGTTTCTTTTTCGCTCAGCACTAGCAAGCCAAGCTGAGGAGGGAGTTCTGCACCCGGCAGACTGGTCTTTTGACATCATCCTGACAGTAGAGAAAATACATGTCAGTACTTGGCTTTTTGTCCTTGGGAAATTGGTGAGAGTTGAAGTTACTTGCTCATTTTTTCAAGAACTAAAATAATTGGGTCACTAAAGTATTGAAACGGGTTATTCATGGAACTACATCAAGGTTGTACAGGCTTAGGTTTCACGTGGATGATCTAATGGCTCCCCCAGAAAACAATTAGAAGCAATTTCTGTCTTACTTCTATGCAGAAATTGATCTGTTCCCATGCAGCAGCCAACCAAGCCAGGCTTGACTGACGGGTAAGTAGAAAGTGATTTATAATGGGAAAACATGACACTAATTCTAAGCAAAACCCCATCTATCATGATTCAAAGATCATATAGCTACACCTGAACACGGCACTGCTAGCTTTCTTGAGGAGTTCGGTTAGCTGTCTGTGCTCATGCCTCTGCTGAGCTGATCCTGATGCTGCAGTAAGATAGTGGCATCATCATATGTCTAATGATAATACAAATCTCCCCTGTCTGTGAGTATCAAAGAGCCATATGGTCAATTAGCTATGCCCAATGCTTGCCCAGCATTATTAGAACTTGCATCATGGAAATATGTACTTTAAATTCTTGCTTACATTCAAATCAAAAGTTAACACTTAAAAAAAAAATAAAAATTGAATTTATGATGAGCTGGTAGCTTTTTTTAAGAAGTCCTGAGGGAGAAGTGACATTCAGAGGCACAAAAAAATAAAATTCACTACAAATTTGAGACAGAGAGAATGAAGCCCGTGAAGCAGGAAGTTTATGTTCCTAAGGATGTATACGAATATAAATAATTTATTCCAGAAAGCACACATTGTAGATTACTTGGTACACAAATGCCTTTGTTTAGAACTCATGACTTCTATTAGTATTAATTACTTATGCTGGCAATGTTAAATGTATAGTGGCCTTAAAGCAAGGGCAATACCTATTAAGTTTAATTACTTTCTCCTTCAGCCTAAGCAATAAAGAAGTATGGTGGAGATCTGGTTATTAACTGAGCGTGGCATCCAAATGAAGACACAGTACACAATAATTGTACTTGTTGGGCCACAAGCTGGTGTTTCTCATTGGTCTCTCCTATTCCAGAGATGGGCTGTAGGCAGACAGTAAAGACTTTCTTCCCTTGACCTACTTTGGACAAAATCTCATCCTCAGTCACATGTAAGCCCTCATCACTTTCAGCAGAAAGCCCTTGCGTCAAAGGACAAACAGCTTCTCTCCCTGCCTGCAGATCAACCGTCTCAAGCTGGGGCTTCAAATATTCTAAGGACTTATCTTCGGTATTTTGGCTGGTTGGCTGATTTTAAACAAAGGAGGTATCTGCCTAGATACCAGCATGTTTCATGTTTTTCAGAAGAAAAATGATGTTTTTGCTTGCTTTGAACAATTTCTACCAGCATTTTTATGAAGCTACTGAAATTCGCTCCAAGGATGTGCTTTAGCAGTAGGAAAAGTGATGTTTATGTGGTTTTGTGCCTGCGTGTCTATATCTATATCTTTGAAACTTGTTTAAGTTTACCATTAACTTTGGAGTTCCTTGCAAGCTAAGTCACCTTACTAACACAAGATCAAAATTGATGGGGAAAACCAGCTTGTTTTAAAAATGAACAAAATAAGTGACAAAGTCAAAAGATTGCCCAAAAGCACAATGACTTCCACAGGACCAGGGTACCCTGCATCATCCTGCCACCACCCACTTCTCTTATTTAAACTCTTCTGCACAGATTTCTATGTCATTCTTACCATTACTGTTTCCATAATGGCGCGCTCTACATTGCCCAGCAGTTTTCAGACATATTTTTCTCTCACTTTTCATCACAAAATAAATATATTCTGTGGATATTTTAGAACTGGATTCCATAGAGTTTCCGCATTCAAACCAGGCTGTATTTCTGCCTAACAGAGATCCTTGGTCATCCCTGACGTACAAAGACTTTACTTCCCAAGTATTCAGAAAAGGATGAAAGTTCTTACACTAGGGATTAAAAAATCAAGCACATATAAAAATGCATCTGCTACTATTTGTCTAATCTTCCCATGCAGGTTTAACAATTTGCATGAAATTAGTAGACCAGCATATGCTAATAAGCATCAAAATGTCTAACTGCCCATTTGCATTCACAGGTACCCAGAACAGCAATCAAGGAACTATTAGTACAAGCTTAAAATAGGAAGGAGATTCCAACTTGATTTTTACGAGTGGCTTTTGACCGTGTGAAGCATCAGGCATGTGCTGAATTCACAAAAGGAGGTAAGGTCCTGGCATCCGTTTTAGAGCCAGCAAATAGATAAATGCGGGTCCTACTTACAAGTGTTTATTTAGATCAATAAAAAAATCACACAAAAAGAATCTATACCATTGACCCCGGAGAGAAAGACTATAACGACTTGCCTAAATCTCAGATTAATGGGAAAAGAAACAGTGCTGCAGCATGGCCACCCAGAGGAGAGAGTCCACAACTGCCACTCGCTGCGAGGGAGCACAGGGAGGAGGAGAAAGCCAAAGTGCTTTGCAGCCTGCTGGGCAGCGTCACTGTTATTTGGGATGGAGGAAGTTTGCCCACAGAACAGAAGTAAAACTCCTCCTTGCGTGGATTCCAGGGGCGAAGCAAATGTTAATAAAGCAAAACACCTCACGACAAAAGGGCAGAAACGTTTGCTGGTGCTTTGATGTGAGACAAAAATACTGCACTGACAGTATTTCTCCCTATCCTCAGGAAACTTTTCCCCTATTTGTGTGTTTTCCTTTTGTGGTTTCATCAAATAAGAACCAATGCAAAAAAGCAGTAAATTGCTTTCTTTCCCCTGCCCACCCCATGGCAGAGGGGTTGGAACTAGGTGATCCTTGTGGTCCCTTCCAACCCAAACCATTCTGTGATTCTATGAAACTATTGCCTGTTCTGGCTTAGTTTAGCAGGATAAAGTGCATTTTGTCTGGGAAGATGCTGTGGCAGTGGGCATCCTGTTGGGACTGGTGTCCTCCCATGCCAGGCGGAAAAGACAGCCCGCTGCCTCTCCTCCGCAGCAGCACAGAGATCAAAGAGATCTCTGTCAGCCGCGAGTAAAGAGACAAAGAAAATAAACTAAAAAAAAAAATAAAAATAAAAAAAATCAATAGACAGAAGATGGTATAAAAAGAGAGACTAAAATACCCTGAGGGTGCAGGATATGCACAAAGAAATACCCTCAGCCCTGACATCGGCATGGGTGGCTGCAGAGGAAACTTCTCCGGGAAGGCAGAGGCTGCAACAGCAATCATTTGGGGCTGGCACAATAGTGCTTGTAGAATGGATGTAAGAAAACAACTTTGCTGCTGTTAAACCAGCACAAGTGACCCTGGAGAGGCGAGAAAGCAACAGGCAACTGGAAAAAGGCTTTAATTGCCAAACTGCCAAATTACTGTGATCTGACAGATTGTACCAATCGGCGCAGCACAGACTTACTGTCAGCACCAGACAAAACTTCCTAAGAGGATAATTTTATCGCAGATGAAATCAGAGACAGACGAGCAGCTAAAAGAAAAGCAAGAAGGTTTTGGAGGAGAATTGTGCACCCATCATCATTAACTTTATTGACTTTGAAATACCCTTTGATAGTCTCGGCAGAAACACTTCCAGAAGATAAAGGCTAAATGTGGATTATCTCAGGAGATAGCGAGAATGGCAAACCTTTATGGAGATCCTGGCGGGTGTAAGAGACTCAGAATAGCAACCGGAGTCAGGCAACGCTTTTCCAGCGCTCGTGCATTCATTCATTAGGAAATTACTGGAAGAAGGAAGCCAACAACCCACAATGCTGCAGACAGCAAGGCATACTTCACATTTTCTGTGTACAAGAAGCAAGTGGACACCAAACGTTGGGTGATAAAGAGGAGGACTGAAAAGGTCTGGGAATAAAATTTCCATAAATACAGTACAGGATGTGTACAACCGTAAGAATGACAAACAAACCCAACACAACTGTTACTCAAAAGTCAATGGAGAATGCTGAAAGGTTTAACTCCCCTTCTAGTCTAGTAGCAGAAGAAATAAAAACAGGAATAGCAGGAGCAGGTGGAGATACGAACCAGTTAGGTAGACAGTGGAATAACAGACTACGTGTCATTAACAATAGGCTGTTGGGCCCTTCTTTTTCATACCATACCCATACACTGTGGATATTTTTGCAGGGTAAAAAAGATTAGTAATGTCAGAAATCCTGAGCAAAGCACACATCAGAAACAATTGGGACCAAGGCTCACAGTTTTTTCTCAGTGAAGACAGAAGCATGCCTGTAGATTTAGGTGTGACAGTCACTGAAATAGTCACTGGTGGAAGAAATTAAATCATGCAGGAAGCCAAAGTATTGGAGAAAGCACTGGTAATCAGCGGAGGTTGAAGACAAGTGTCTGCTTGTTATTTTCCTCTCTGCTTTATGCATCTGTGTTGCACTCCCCCTCCTTCAAGAAAGCAGATGCCTTTGTAGGTTGCTTTCCTAGCTTTCACTTTTCTAATTCACACGCAACATATAATTTGCTTTTCTTTGGTTTTCCTCACACCATCATCTTCCCAGGCCTCTTTCCCAGCAGTGAGTTAACAAACAGTGTTGATCACCTCCTGCTATTCGTAAATCTCTACACGAGAATATCTCAAATTACCATGATAATTTACTATTCCCAATTAAAATTAAGGTACATTGAGAACGAGAAAGAAATTAAATGCTGCAGTAGCCCATCAGGGTACCAAAAAAACAACCTGGAAGGTAGATTTATACGTGCAAGTGAATAGCTCGTATAGTAATAACAGTTTTCACACTGCTCTGAAGATGCTTTGGAGGAGTACGGGCCTAAATGGGATGCTATAAAATATCATATCATTCTGTAAAAATTATTTATGCACTTAAATAAAGTGGATAGCAAAAATCATTAAGATGACATAAAAAGTTCTTTTGAAGAAATCAATATTTTTAAAGTGTAATTTTAAAAACATGTATTTCTGAGAAACATATCACAGCCCTCCATTTCCAAGCACAACAGGAGATTGTAAAACCTCATATTAATTTTCCAGTTCATAGACCTAAAAAGCATGATGTGAGCTCCCGTTCAGGAGAGGAGAGCCTTCCCAGTTTACCTTGGCTTGTCATCATCAACAGCATCATTCATTTAAGCAACACGGGGGCTAATTTCTTTATATCAAGCTTTGTTCATCCAACGCATCACTTCCAGCTACACAGCCTATCATCCGCATTTCAGCCGCGCGGAGGAAGCGGTAGGAGAGAGCGCAGTGCCGCTGGGCACGCAGATGATGGACATGCAGTGAGGGGAGTGATGCAGTGCAGCGGAAACAGGCAGTGACAGTGATGGGAGTGCATGTCACAAGCGAGGCTGAAGCACATTTGTTAGAGAAGTTTGTGTTGATCTGCTGGCTAAGCTGTACCTTTTTGGATTTGGGTCTCCATTTTCATCTGCTGGTACCCTTCACTGATATAAATCCCTTTAAAAAAAAACCAAGAAACAACAACCGCCTTCCCTTTCTCACTATGTTCTTATGCATGTAGCAAACATTAGAAGGTGTGCGAGGTTTCTACCTCATCCCTTCACTACGTGGTGCAAATATTACGGGTCTTGTCATATGAGAAGAAGGGATGTGCCAGTAGAGGCTGTCCTTTAGATGGGTCACAGTAGCTGCACCACAGACTTTAACACTCATACCTATGAGGAAAAAAAGCCGCCTTGAACTTCATACTAGCCATCTGTTCTTTCACAGAGACAGTGAGCGTAGTGCAAAGGTAATTTGTGATATAAAACTGAAAGCCAAAGTGGCTTAAATACCAGTGCCCGAGCCGAACACCAACACAAGAGCTCCGGTTTGCTGGGAAAACAATGGTGCGGTGGAGCTCACAGCCATTTATTTTTCCAAAGCAACTTTTAAAAAAGCTTTTTTTCGAAGACTAGATATGGAAGAATATAATATGTGTGACTGTGAGAGCTGCGCTGGGTGATGGTCATGGGCAGGCATTTTGTTGTAGTCTGCCCCTTCTGCATCACACCACAGCTCTCCCCAGGTGGTGCATCCCGCATCCTACAGGATCCCTTCCCTCACCAAGTACCAGGCTCTTCTAAAACCCAGCCATTCCTGCCTCTTCTTTTGTTGTAGGTATTGTAAGAAAAATAATCCACAATTCTTTTCAGATACTTACTTATCCTTCAGGCATGAAAGTGTTTCAAAAGCAATACCAGCATCTATGTTATTGAATTGCTACTTGTTTTCTTTAATTTAAGCCATACAATGTGATACAATGCCCAATTACAATAGTTAGTCATGCCATTATAATCATGTGTTGCTGGCTTAGCTCCTGACAAAAAATCAAAAAATGTATTTTTTTTTTAATACATTTTTGTGACTCTCTAATTCTAACCAGACGTGACTACAAGTATTGATCAGAAAGTGCACAACTTTTGGGATGCTTGCTTCCATTTATTGCATTAATGATGGCAAGGCTATTTGGGAAAGGAGGAAACTGCCAGGATATAAAAAAAAAATAATAAAAAAATAATCAGGAACTAAATCAGCCAAGGAACAGACTGCTTCAGGATACCACAGGAGAGCTTCCACATGCTTTTAACAGTGCATGGTGTCTCTACAGCATAAGCATTTCCCCAGCACCATGTGCTGGTGTGGGTTGAGGTACGGCGGCTGATTTTACTGCAAGGGCTGAGCCAACTCCTGCTACTCGCTCTCCACCCTACCCGCCCCATGGCTTTCTGCTCCCACGAAATGAGCGTGTAGCAGCTCCCAGGAGACCACAGTTCACAAATTGACATATGAAAATTAATGGGTCGCTCTATTATGTGGGTGGGGATGGGAGGGAGAGCTGTGTTGCTTGTCAGTGTAGCAGTATAATTCACTCCAGCACTTGGGTGTTTTTGAAACCAATTCTAGGGCAGACCTTTGGCAAGCGTTTATGTGCCAGATTTGCACTGAGTTCACACCTCTAAAACAATGACCCTTGAGAATTACGGGGGCTATATCCAAGCGACTCGTTAGACACAGCCTCAAGAGCCTGACTTGGTTTTGAAAATTTTACTCCACGGGTCAGTAATAAAAAGCCATTACAAGTGATGACTATTTGATGACCATTAAGAGAACTTTATGGGCTCTGTCCAGCTCCTCATAGTCACATCCTCAGCAGAAAAGCATTGTCAATGTGCCTTTACTGGTGCTTAAAACCCAGCGGCACCCTCTCACCCAAACCGTGACACTCCCTGGGGTCAGAGGTGCCCTGTGCTTCCTAAAGCATGACCTGAGATCAATAAACCATCTATGCTGTTTTAAGTACCAATAAAAACACTAAGATATGACACAGCAAATGCATTTTTGCAATTTTTTAAAATAGCCAGGAAATACATACCTCTCACAAAGAGTGAACCTTACAATGCACTTACAGCAGGCAAACAAAAAGCTGAGGTATTTAAAAATAATAAAAATTAAATTCTTTACATTTTCTAATAAATTACATGTGAGCAAATATTTGTAGTCAACCACTTCTGTTAAGTGCAGCGACATCCCTTAGCCAAAGTCTCTGCAAGATCAAGGTAAGTGGTTTTCTTGTTTCCACTCTCTTAAAACAAACCTGAATAATATTTTATCATTAGAAGAAGTAACAGCCACTTTCGGAAAAATGCCTACATTTCTGAGATGTTTTGACCAATTATAGTGACATGTCTGTCCAGTTATGTCAACGGATGTTGTCTGGACATTAATGGAAGTGATCAACATTAGTGAATGTGACTAGTCAGGGAACAAAGATGCACAGTCAGAAGAAATGAATTTTGAACAGATGTACCCAGGAAGATAAGTGAAACACTGCTGAGATCAGCTACACCCTGCACGAGTCCCAACAGTCCCACAGCATCAACACCTGAGCTTTCCTATAATTTACAATAGAGCATTTTAAATCTTCTCACTTCCACAGATGATAGACCGTGCAAATTGTTCTTCCAAGGAAATACCGTGCTTGCTGCTATCTGTACCGACAGGAGGAAGGGCTTGTGGATGGCTCAGGAGAGCTCACTGTGTTTGTTGATGTGCCCAATTTTTAACTGCAGGCACGGAGATGCGCATGGACAACAAGAGCTACCTAGCAATTGTGCACACTAGTGGCCGGTTGAACAGCTCAGAACTTGCCTACCTAAGGAACAATGTCTCTGAAACCTTGGTAACCACAGGCAAAGTGTATCAGAATAACCCACACCCTCCCTGTGTTCAGCACGTCAACGCGCTCTTCATTAACGCCTCGCAGAGCACTTTTATCCGGTCCTCACAACTTGTTTTGAAACTCACACTGACTGAGAAGTTAAAGCAATCCCTTTGCAACATCTGTGTGCTAGAATTTAGCCTGGCCTTCTGCTTCACTGGATGACATTCCCAAACCTTGCTTCTACTAAAAAATTGAGCTTTCTCATCAGGCAGACCAAGAAGAGCTGGAGCAACCCCCAGCTCGTTCAAGAACAAGGTTCATTGTGTTTCAACACACATGTCACCGAGTGTCCTGCAGGCATCATCTGGAGCTCTGCACCTCTCAGGATAAATCGTGTTTGTGACAAGTATATTAAGACTGACCACATATTTAGGGGATGCTGCCGTGTCAAAAGCCCTGCAGAGGCTGGATTCATGCAGAGATTACCTCAGGTATTTATTGCACAATATATATAGCAGAATTGAGACAAATATTTGCACCACATACCATGTTTCCATGCTAGAGGAGAGTTTCAAAGATATAAATGGGACTTCATTAACAGCACCTAATTCCTTTTGAGTGTGAAATGAGATGTTAATTACCTTTAAGCCTTCAAAATATCAAACTGAACATTTTGTTCTGACTGTTGTAAACAGTGATTACCAGGCAACAAGGACAGGATTTTTAAATAAACCCAAATGAAGAAGCT
The DNA here is from genome assembly GCA_013399095.1 of Psophia crepitans. Classification (NCBI taxonomy): domain Eukaryota; kingdom Metazoa; phylum Chordata; class Aves; order Gruiformes; family Psophiidae; genus Psophia; species Psophia crepitans. The sequence continues at coordinate 926,379 of VWZZ01005666.1, forward strand.
CATATCCCAAGAACTTTAAATGGAACTTATGTTTGAGAGTAATTTGGGCAGTTTCACAAAACCTTATTTCAAAATACAGGCAGCAACCTGGAAAAAAACTGGCTAGTAGCACAAGCACTCTTCATTTTTCTGCTATACATTAACATTTTGGAGGCTGAGTGGGAGAACTAAACTGAGGACACATAACAACAGACTTTGTACAAATAAGAGTTCAAACACAATAGGGTTTAGTCACTGTAGAAGGTCACGGTCTTCAGAAAATGCTAAACACTTTCTTCTGTAGGCAAAAAAAAAAGGGCCCTCCAAGATGTCACAAGTTGGACAGCTGAAGTAATTATTCACCTGGGAAACTTTAGGCTATTATCTCCAATCATACCTTCGAGGATTGGGTGCTGATAATTCACAGTCATGGAAATTAAATGCTCCAGTATGAGACACGAGTGAGGAAGATGAATTACAGACTTCCCTGATAATGGAAAAATGAGCAGCATGTTGATCATATACACTAAACTTACAAACTTGGTCAGCCTCGCTGCGATGTAGAACACGTAGCAGGGCATAGTAAATTACAGTGCAGCTAAGTGATGCTGTCACATCCCTATAGAGGTAGGACTGTTGCACTGCACACTGCCCTTGCACTAAGACGACCTGGCTTTGGCTCCTGGCATCAGGTAACTGTGGAGAAGTTGCTCCTGTGCTTTGCCTTGCATGTCAGGAAGAGCAGGCAAAGAAAAAACGATGGCTGGTGAGTCTTGCCCGTGCCAGCACCTGCTACGCACCTTTTGGTTCAGAAGAGTTCTGACAGAGAGCTTGGATTTGGGACCTTCGCTGGAAAAACTAAAATTAATAGCCTCTTCCCCTCTTCAGAAGTTAGCTGCTACAAAAATTGGATTGTAGAAAATAAAGCAAAAGATATCTCCTGACAGGCAGGTAGTTTATGTAGTATATATACAGTACAGCAAAAACAGGTCACATTTAAATTCACACTGCAGGACAATTGATTTTTTTTTTAAGATTTACTTTTCATTGATTTTTCAGATATGCCCAGATACCATTTTGGTCACTTCATCAATAATATTAAAACAGGAAAGGGAAAGGAATACAGGAAGGAAGGGCAATTGATTTACTTTATTTGAAAGCTTTCTACTCCAAAATCACCTCTGCTGCACGGTGGGCCAAAACCTCCCCTGGGACAAATCCAGTCACTGAAATTGCAAGACCTATTCCTGCTTATACTTGGCCCAATCATGGTCCTTTACATTCAAAAACACAAAGAAAGCCATGGAAATCACACCAGCGCTAATTCCAAAAATACCCAACTCAACAGTTGCTAATCAGGCCATTGATTCACCCTCATGCTATAAGACAAATTCAGCCTGACAGTCCATGATGGGAGAAAGCCTTTTAGCTAACCAGCTTTGACAATGGGATGGGAAGCCTCATAGCAGTGCTGGCCAACCATTGAGTCATTGCCACCTTAAAGCATTCCCTCTGGGAAATTTCAATTACCCCTTTCCTCAATGATTTTCTTTTCAGAGTAGTCTTTAAGAGTTTAGAAACAAGTATAAACAGGCAAGAATTGAAGAGACAGAGAGTGTTCTAGAGATGAAGGGACAGCGGTAGAGTCCCGCCCCAAATCCTTTCTAGCAAACTGCTTTTGGGAGCTCCTACTTGACATCAGCTGTAATCTTACAGTCTCAGAGCTGGAAGGTGCACAATGAGATAAGCAGTCCCCATCTCACATGGCAGCAGAGGCCAATACCAATATGAGGGCTGAAGCTGAGAGGTTTACTGAAGATCTCAAATTCACTAGAAGTTTTTCACTCAAGTCCAGTTCATGTGTGTGGAAATGAAATGCTCAAAAGCCTCAGCCCACTTAATGAGGTGCCCAAAGCCACCCAACAGTCTGCAACTGGTTCTTGGTTGGGTATCTGGGTCAGAAAGAGGGTCTCTAATACCCTCACGGGTGTTTTCCGTAAAAAGTGTGCACACAGTTGCATCATTGAAAGCCCAACAGACACACCAAAAACACCTGCAGAGACACCATCCCCTCACCAAAGCTGCAAATGGTTCCACTCATTCTTCTATACCAGTACCGTTGTTTTTTTTTTCTCCCTGGGTTGTAAAACTCTTAAGGCCCTGGTGACAGTAAATCCAGAGTAGCCAAACCAGTGTGTAGGCGACTGTTTGCATGTCCTCCCCTTGCAATTCAAGCTGTTCCCTCTCCCTTCTGCAGGAGATCAAGGAAGGTTAAGTTACACCTTCTGGGATACAATTCTCGTCTCCTCCAGATGTGCTGGACTCTCTCTCTGCTCCAGTATTTTACCTCAGGGCTTTTCCTACATGTTTTTTTTAAGGTGGCTGAAAAGCAATTTTGATGTCATGGTTGAGCTGCTGCTTCCCTCAGAGCTCAGAAACCAGATAATTAATTTTCCCTCCAGATATGTGACCTACTCCACGGATACTTGATGACCACTTGGAGAAAATTAGATTTGACAAGCGTCAGGAGTGGCTCGTGTCATAGTCTCCAACTCCAGCCTTCCCCAGCTTCTCCTCCACCATCAGCCCTTGAAAGAGCAACTGTGATTTGCCTGGAATTACTGGACAGATAAGTTTATAAAGATGTGTTGCAGTCTGTTCGGACCTGGATAGTAGTCCTGGACTTTAGCCAGCTGCTAAAGTTAGGTCAGAGGCCAGACAGTGCCTCTGCACTGGTTGCATTAAAGAAATGAGGGATTTCATGGCCTGTTCTGATTCCTACATGAATTTCTGAAGTAGGTGCAGGTTTTGGGTTAGGGTAGGGTCTCAGGGGTAGGTGGACTTGCTGGTTGGGCTTGTGGTCAGCTAGAGTTAACTTGGCTACCAGTTAAACTTAGAGTTATATGTCTGTCCCCCAGGCTTCTAAACAATGATATATATTCACCACCTGGAGGGAAAATAAAGTATAAACAAAAATACACAGATGCACAGTCTGTTCATACTTGGACAGATCACACATCGCCAGATTGCCAGGGCTTCAATGAAATGAGTATCAAGGTGTTCAGAGCACATGGGAAGGCAGAAACAGTGATGAAAGAAGGATAGGCTGCCCAAAGTCTGATGGTGATGTTGCTCTGTCCTGGGGAGCCAGAAGCTGGGGGCTGGAGCAGCTTCAAACCTCCACATTGCTGTCAGGAGGGAGACGTGAGGGAAAGGGCCATTCTGATAGGAAAGGAGCAAAGAATATCAGGACTTGATCTACAGCTCTAATTAGCTGATGTATACTTACAAATATACTAAGCGTTTATATATATGTAATTAATGTTAAATTATATAAATATTTGTCCGTATGCAGAAAGTGGGGATAAAGACTCATAACACACATAATTGCTACGTAAGAAGAATGACAATGTACGTAGCATTCGTGCTGTTCATAATTAATTAAATCACCACTAAAACTAGCTGGAGGCTTTTCTTCCGCTTAATGTTACATTTATAAGCATTTTTCTACTTACGGCATTGCCCCATGTAAGACTGGATGGTAAATGTCTAAAGAGTAAAGAAGAAATACATGACATCCAATATATACATTAGGAAGAACAGGCTCCTCTGAGGCATTTGAGCTTATTTTCTAGTCATGTGGATTGGCTAAAACAAATTATCCACAAAAGGAACATGTTTTCCAACTCCAATAGAATAAATATCAAATAAGCAATCTGAAAACACAAGAGGACTCACTGGTTGAAGCAGAGAGTTACATCTACCCAAGGGTAAAGCTTGAAAACTTCCAGGAAATATTTCTGGATTATGAGGGTTCAGGATGACACGCATACAAAACAAAAAAAATAAAGCAAAATGAAAAAGGACTTTTTTCTTATTTTGTTCAGACATTTTCATACGATTTACAAAATAGAATCATTGAAAGCCTTAATCTCCTTTGTTGCCTCACATTATTACCATTTATGATTATCCGGCAGCTTCCACAGGCTCCAGGACGTTTTACAGCCTTTGAAAACCAAGGGCTAAGTCATCACCAGAGCTGATGCAGAACCTCTACCTTCACCCCAGCCACCAGCCAGTGTACTGCACCACCAGACCCAAGACAGCTGGGCACAAATTACGAGGACAAAACAGACTAATTCTGCAAAACCTGTTTACAACCTTTAGGATGCAATTCACCAGCCTCTTTCCACCTTTTAAGGAGCTTAGTTTAGTGATGGTGTACGGCAAAAACAGGCAACACTGAGTTGTTTTCTCATCCCTGTCTTACAGGACCTTCTGCCCCGGTGAGATGGTGGGACTGTGTCTGCACGGCTGGCACTGACGCAGCACCTGCTTTATCGCTACAGAAACATTTCCAGCTTATCCAGCTCCCTGCTGGGCACCTTATATGTACCAGGTTTGTTTCTGGAGTGAAATACAGACTCCAGAGTTACCGCCAGCTGCGTGGTGGCATCGCAAAGCAGCAAATGGACGTTAGAGAGGGGCTTGTAGAAACCATGGCGTGCCATCAGCACGCTGGCAAACTACCCAGAAACTACAAACGATTTATGTTAGTGCCAACTTGTGAAAAATGAGAAAGCAAACAAATATACTCGTCTCAAACTCTGCCTGCATAAATTCCTCCAACATTAGAGATGAAAAGGTCAATGCCCAAAGGCCACTGGCTTAATGGGTTGCTGTAATGTAATTGATACTGTCAGCCCCAGACACACAAAAATCACAGGTCAGATCCCCAAAACATAAAAAAGGATTTAGTATCACAAGATTAGGCTTTAATGTAATTGAAGGTTTAATTTTAGCCCTCCAGCTTTTAAACTTTTGAAAATAACATTTTCAAGCTCTTTCCCCCAGTACCATGAAGGTTAGAATTTTACTTTCCTTGAAAAATGGAGATATATTTCTATCATTCCGGCTACAATTACAGACAAATTACAGCCATCCTATAAAAGTATGGTTAACTGCTAGAATAATTATTATCAACTAGCATCAAACTAGGCTAAACTGACAAAAGCTACATAGCACTGCTGTCAGAAGAAATTAAAAAGAAAAAAACACACCAACCAAAAAACCTGCCAGGAGACTAATGATAAAATCCCCAGCGCTGGCAATGCTGTCACATAGCACAAACAACAAAATGCATTCAAATGAAAGTTTGTGCAGATTGTCACAGGGTATATAATATGCAGAAAACATTTTTTTCTTTTTTTTTTTTAATAAGGGCACTGGACTGCTTTCCTGTTGACACTAATGCACCAAGAACAGCTGCAGATGGGCAGTAGCATTAATTTTTCATCATTCTCCCCCATAGTTTCTGAGGACTGAGGGACAAAGGAAGGAGAGTAAGTATAGTGGCCACCTATAAAGCCAGATTTTCCTTCTTTCTATTTTGTAGGAGTATAAACAATGCCGCTGAAATTAATGGGATTTTACTACGTGTGCCTGGGAGGGGGAAGAAATATAACAACAGAAACAAAGAGGTCTTTCCCTCATTTAGAAGATAGAACTTTCAGGCCGTTGTGTCTAAAATGGCACAGCTCTGCAGTTAAATGCTGGTGAGAAGCAACTTCCAAAGATAACATTTATAGTCCCCTGCAGCTCGTACAGTGGTACCCAACACATCTCACTGGGGCATGAGAGTTAACCTGCTTGGAGACAGGTCTGCAGGCATGTTCTGGAGTCAGTGAATGCCATTTGAGCTGCTCAGAGTCCTTGGCCACACTCGATCTCTCAGCAAGATGCCAAAATCACTGACCCTCGCTGGATGTTGGTGAGAACATGCCCCTGATGAGCCCAGCTGGCTGCTGGATCTCTGCCTTGCGAAGCCTTTGTGATCCTTTTCTGTACTAATTCAGCTGTACTGAAATTACACACATCTTTAAAAAAATAATGTTATCTACTGCTGTGATGATGATCAAGAAGCAACATTAAAACTACTCTACATCGACAAAAAGCCACATGGTGTAGTTACAAAAGTGGCAAATTTTAGTGACTAATGGAAACTTAAAGGGACTCAAGGATTCAGCCTCTCAGACACACACAGACATGGGGAGCCTGACCCACCCGGAGAGAGGGTGACTGCTGATCCCAGGCTGGGAAATAGTGAAGAGAGAATTTGGGAATCCCAGACAGATCTGGACTGTGGGGAGAAGCACAACTCCTCCACACATTTCTGCAGGGTTTCTCCTTCCCTAAAACAGCCCAGAAATTAATGCCTAATCCTTATCTAACTTTATTTCTTTCAAAGATACTTCATTTTATCCCTTCCTCTGCTTTTTTCATCAGCAGCCCTTCATTGCTGTGCTATCTAGAGAAGGTACTCCAAATTTCAGCCCAGGTGCCAGAGCACTAACATGGACTCAATCACTCCATTCATCTGAGGCAGCAAAGGGGTTTTCAGGTCTTAAAAAAAAAAAGCCACGATTCAAAATTAGTACAGCTCACAAATTAAATATAAGCAGTTTCTTCTTCAGATTTCCTGATGGGCATTTCCCACAACGGAGCTAATCCTTAACTATAATCTGAGATTTCACCTCTCATCAGCACAAAAATTAAGCAAGTTTGTAATACCACAGAACTGCACCGTGATGAGTCTCCCAAGTCACTCCCACGTGGTCTCAGCTCACTAGGGACTTAGACCTCTTGGTCAGGCTTGGAACACTGAGCTGCTGCCCCATTCCAGTAGAGAGCAGGGCATGGAAGTGCTGCTAATTCTCCAAGAATTTAATTTCAAGACAATTCTTGTCCTGCTGCTGTGATGTGACACCTAACCAAAAAGTTCTGAGGGAGGTCCATGAGTGGACTCTGAAGGACATCCTCCTGAGAGGAGTGTTTGGCTGCGTAAGCTTGAAAAAGGTCAAAAGACAACGTGATGTTGTAAAGAAAAAAGACGTAANGAGATGCCTGGTTTAGGAGGAGAACAGAAATTTTTTTTCATAATACCCAAAGAAGAACATAGATGACTGATGGTTTCAAATACACTTCACTGTGTCACCCCCAAGCATCTTTCACATGACAAATCCGACATTAGGCTTTTCCTATCTAAAAATCCTAGGCACCTCTTAAAGGAAAAACTTTCTGAATGTTGAGAGAGAACTATAAAAGCTCCAGTTTCAACTACCACCATTTCCCATTTGATATCAGTTATTAAAAACATCTGCACCGAGAATTAGGGTTGACCATTATTTTCGTGCAGGACACATGATTTCAGGTGACCATTCCACGAGATGCAACAAATCTTCTGTGGCCGTAAGCAGTTGATATGGTTTATTTTAATAGCCACAGTTAATGGTTCCATGGGATCAGGCCACAACCAAATCTCTTTATAACAATTTTTTTAGGCTATTGCATAATTTATATCCCTTATGCACTTTTCATGATCTAATTTACCTTCCTCTTAAAATATTTTGTAAAACCAGTGTTCCATTTATAATGATATATATCCCATTATAAAACATACTCACTACTTTGTTACCAGAATAGCACTTTATGTGTGTAAACCAAGGGGCATTAGCATATGCCAGAATTACTCTCCCAACTCGGTGATATACGGATCATAATGGAATTACGAGCAGTTTGGTGCACACTGTCAAAAATATAAATGCAGTGAGAGTTTAATAGCAGGACTGCAAATAATGTTGCATAAGAAAAGCATATTTTTGCAAATGAGATTCCCCCAAAAAGAGTAAAATCTAGAAGTGAGGTGAAAGAGGGCAGAGGAAGGAGGGTGTGGAGTCAGCTACAGGGATTGCGATCTTACGTTCGTTATACATAACCATCCAGAAGGGAGAGAGAAAAAGGCAAATTCCATGAATTCTCCATCAACATTGACCCAAGATGTGAGGGAATGAAAAAACCAAAAAGGCTGGAGGAAAGGGTTGCAATTTTTTTGAAGGGAGATTCCCCAAGAGCAATCATACACACAGAGACATTTTTTTTTTTACTCTGTTTAACTAAAACATCAGAAAGCATGTCTCTCTCAACCTGGCAGACTGTGATCTCTATGGCTCCTTCAATTCAAGTTCTTTCTACCTGTTTCAGTAGTGTTTAACCATATCCAACTTAAACATAATTTTCTTGATCTTAACAGTGAATTTCTCTGCCTAAACCGCACTCTGCTCTAAAGGTATATAACGATAGTTCAACAGCCACTCCAGCATGGGCTATCTGCACCATATCTGGCCTCCACTAAAGAAAACCTCTTGTTCACTCAAGCATGTAATATATTTTCCTGGCAGGAAAAGTTGTGAAACATAATTTTCTCATCTTGCTGCAATATCTAAGATATTGAACCACCTGCCATGTTATAACCCATTAAAACAATGGGGGTCTGATCAGTATTTCCTTTTTCCAAGATTGTGTATATATACACTTACATATGGTGGTTGCCTTGCTGGAAATATTTGTGATACAGTAGTTTCCATTTTTATCAGGGTATATTCAAAACCTTGTTTGTTTCCCAAAACTACCCACATAAATCAGGCTCTGCAGAGCTAGGCTATATTCGCTCCCAGAAATCCAAACTCGGAGCTGTATTACCTAAAATATCTACGGGAAACAAATATTAGCAACATCTTACAAAGTTATTTCCCTTTATTTATTTCTTCATTTACTTATGCTTTACAACATCAACATTACCTAGCAAAACCACAGCTACCTAGTCAAAGATTTCCATGTGCTTCATACATACTGATGATGAAGTATGATAATGTCATCACTTAATATTTAACACAGTAGCAAAGAAGCTGTGCACTTATTCCCTTTTTATTTATCGTGAAACTGAAATTTTACTGGGTTTCCAATAACTTTTCTATAATTGAATGTTTGGGCCAGAGTCAAGAATTGAATCCAAATTGCTTCATTTCCAATGGTAGGTCTCAAAACCAACCACGTTTTATCGCAGAGCAGTTCTCTTGGCAATTGCTAACGTCTGTCTCAGGAGTACATGGTCCTATTTTGAAACTGGCAAGAGGAAGCTTTTAGTTTTAAGGGAACTAGATGGGAACATACTTATTTTCCTCCCAAAAGGTATGTGCACGCGTTCCTACAGCAGGAAGATTCAGCCTTGCTATTCCCTTCCCTCCTAGGACCTCTGAAAAGCTGCGCTCACTTCAATTTACAGTAGCTCGCACCAATTCAATAACCCCATTCAAACTCGTGACAGCGACTATTATCTGTCTGCCAGCTGCTTTGATATAACCAAAAGGCTGTACAACAGCAATCCAAGGCTACATGCTCCGCTAAGTTAGGTTTTAGCTCCCGTAGCCCACTGACTAGAAGCCACATTTCTGCGTCCCCCGAAGCCATACATACAGAGAAACACAAATCCCATCTGCAGCTGTGCCGCCAAGTAACGATCAAGTTCTGTAAGAGGCACAGCATTTTCCAGGCTCTTTGATGCTTCTTATGGAAAAAATAAAAATAAATAAAAAACCACACCTCCTTTACACCTGCCTTTAAAATGCATCTGGGTTTCTGGAGGGTTAGCGAACACAAGACTGCATATTGCATTTGGCAATGATAAAATCAAACTGTCATTGCTACTGGAGACCGAGCACAGCTCATATATATCTTACCTTTTAAGCCCATTCTATCGAAGCTGTAGCACAAATAAGGATGAATACTATCTCTTTCTAAGCCAGCACAAAAACACCCCTCAATCTAGCAGGAACCGCACAATACTTATCACCTTTTCACAGGATGCTGTTTAAGCTTATAAATACTTTTTTATTATTTCCAGATTTCACTCAAGATTTTTGTTAAATCCTTTCTACAAAACTCGCTGGTTTAACCTCTCCCTATCAGTTTGAGATTTGTATCAGTTTCTGACAGAGAAGCTACCTATAACAGACAGATCTGCTGTCAATGTATATGGGCTCGAGAGCAGCTGTCAAATCTTATATACAGCCAGGAGCTTTGCTTTGCTGTGTAGTAGGAAAAAGATTTAAGCCACTGAAAATTACTAAGGGCTTAAGTCCACCATCCTACTAAACATTGAAAAAAATCAAATCAGTTTGCTATATGCTTTTTTTTTTTCTTCCATTTCAATCTCCTTAAATAAATAATTCTCACTGTGACAACCCGTATCAGTATTGTAACGGTGCGGAAGGGATAACTGATCTACCTCTTCTGCTGCACTGCTCAATTCTGGTCCTCAGCATGGGCAAACTGCTGATGCTTCTTTTACACGCAAGGTCCGGAGGGGGGAAGAAATCTTATATCCCTTATTGTGAGTTTTTGCTGATTCTGTACCCAGTTACCTTTTTTTATCATTTCTTTGGCTTTTCACCAACACTATTAAGGAAAATAAAAGTTAAAGGCCCAGCTGAGACAGGGAGATTTGAGTGCTACTGGTGTGACTTGCCCCCTTGGGCCAATGTCCATGAACTATTTAAGTTCTACTTATGCCACATTTTGAAGGCTTAAAGAGCACATGAGCTTTGCAATGGCCTTCTGAACAAGACACTCCACAGCCTTTTTCCAAAATAGGATGAGTAAGAGAAAATTATAATGGGACAAGCTGAATGACTACCTTCATCCAGTCTGACCTCTGAGGTCATACTTCCATTTGGTGCAAGGGTAAGAGATAGCTAAACCTTCAGAAAACTTTCAGATAATCACCCTCAAATTCATGGGCAGTTAATCATTCATTTTGCAAACCTCACGTACACGCAGACTGTAGACTGGGCTCTCCCGTGTAGCAGAACCCTTCAAGAAATAATGAAGACTCAAACAAAGCACAGACAGAAACAACACCAGTCGCTATCTCTGCTAGGGTTAGGAAAGCTGTTGAGACCAGCACCCACAGGACTGCATCGTGTCTTCAGTCCTCTTGAAATCAGAAGGACTGCAGCTCTGATCTTGTACTGCTGACCTCCACGGAGCTGCTGGCGGTGGTGCCCCTTTCCCCAGCTGCCAGCAGAGCCCTGCTACGAGCGGAGGTGCAGCTTTCCTCTCCCCTGGACACCCTTCAGCTTACTCCTCGGCTTTTCCGAAAGAATGCTGAAACTCTCTGGAAATGCTGTATTTACCCATAACAGCACAAGCTATTTATCCAAAACTGAACAATAGTCTTAAGCAACTGTGTATTGACTTATTAACAGCAAAATCTTGGTCTACTTGTTTTTCATGACAGCGCAATGACAACAGGAGAGCACCGGTTACACCCATCTGCTACATTTGTGCTATTGAAAGGAAGCTGCAGGCACAAAACAGGTAAGCAATTACTTATTTGCACGGAAATTTATTAGATTTGTAAAATGTAAATGTAAACTTTGCCTTGTGGGCTTTGGAGAAGGGGTGACATAATTCTAAATCAATAGTGAAAATACATTATGCTTTTTGTTTTTTTTTAAAAAAAATCTCTTTCGCTACATTTTCTGCATGTACATCATAGAGTTTCTACGTAAATAACAATGCACAGGACTGAAAATATATGTTTATAGGTTGTTTGAGGGAGACATTTCCAATGGAAACTGGAAATATTAGAGCAGGAAATTTAATCGCTTTAGAAACCAAATGAAACAGAGAAGGAAAAAAGTAGTGCGTGAGAATGGTTTTCCTACCTGCCAGCCCAGAAGACTGCAGAACATTTAACTGGCATGGAGGTACAGTGGGTGGCAAGGTCAGCTGGTGGAGCGTGCAGACCATCTCGGTGATCCCGGGGTCTGGGAAACACTGGTCAGCTGAGGTTCCTCTTTCACAATTTCCAGTTTGGGAAGGGTTTAAGCTCAATATCCTTCTGTTCAGAGTCCAAATAAGCACTACTAACCATGTACCCACCAGCTAGAAAGCAAGCATGAGTTTTTCACATGTGTGATCCAACAGAAAAAAAATCCTACTACTTGTCTACTCTGAATAAGAGAAACAGATCTGAGCACAGCAAGGCAGGTATGGGTTAGAAAAGCATTTGGATTCAGAGACCGCACAGAGGTACACAGGGCTAGACCTAGCTCTCACCACTTCCAAGTACGTTTGGTTTGTGTATTGGCACAATTCGCAGTGGGCAGAGATATCCAATATGTATTTTTATTTTAATGTTGATATTCCAGCTGGTATTTATCCCAGAGATTTGGGGTTTGCTTGGCTACTAATAGTCATCTGTACTTGCACCTACAACCATAATGGGAACCACATTCTGGTTTAAGCAGGATACAACCTCAGCAGAACCTGGAGTGGAAATCTGTGTAAGAAACCATTTCCATCTCCTTTTTCCTAAGAGCAAAGAAGCAGAGAGGGAAGGAGAGTGAAAGAGAAGGAGCAGATAGCAGGGAAGTTATGGATGATGGTGGTGGATAAACACAATCTGTATATCCCAAAGGTCCCTCTCCGAGAACGAAAACCACCAATTATGAAGAAAACGACAACAAAGTGCGTGGAAAATCCCACTTGGTGGTGTGATCCCTCCCATTATTTCCTTATCGAGCCATTCTGTCAAGTGTCTGCATCTTCTCTCTGCTTTATTGCCGCAAGTTTTATTGCAATTTTTTCACAATTGTAGATATTTACTAAAAAGAGAAGAAAAAAAAAAAAAACACACCAACTAAAACCCAAGACTACCATCTATCTCTTGTTGTTAATAACTCTGAATGGGTTTGTCACCAAGGAATCAGTAAGTCCACGGCAGACCCAGCAGCGCTGCATGTATGCAGCCCTTGCTGCCAGACATTTGTTCTGTCCAGGTAAGAAATAGCTGCTCTCTCATTTCATTTCTGCTTGCATACCAGGGGCTGGGTGCATTAAAGGCAAAAGTACCTGTATTATTTGCTCATCTCTCACTCCCATGTGCATTTGCTTCTCACGCAGGAGAAGATTACCTCTTTCAAGCTGTTCTTTTCCACTTTTGTTCTCTGCTGAGCTACTGCTTGTCAACACATTTATCCATTTGCTGCTTTCAGCCAAAGTAGTAAAAAAACCAAAATCAAAAAAAACACAGGTTAAAAAAGGAGCAGGAGAATCTTCACTTTTGGCACTGTATCTGCGTAGCTAAAGAGAGAAACATTATCAGCTGCCAAGTGATTTGATTCTTTGAATAAAGGGATAAATAAAATAAGAGCATTTGCATGGATCAGCTCTCCATGTGGGGGGCGAGGTGATAGATGCAGGTTTGGCCCACCCCCTGCCCACACTATCTCCAACTGGGGATGGCTGTGCACCCCAGTGTAAAGGGAGACACTGATCTGCAGGGTAGAGGTCTCCAGAAGGTCAATGTCTAGGTCAGGGTTCGGGAAACCACCAAGATCTTGCATGGCTCAGAGAACAGCTTCCAGCCTCAGGAAGACTCTTCTTTCATGCTCATTGCAGCTTCAATCTCTCATGACTGTGCGACAAGAGACACCACCGAGACTACCAGCAAAATTTGGAATTAGGTTCAAACCCCAAGTAGCTTTTATTGGTAGGTAGTTTTGAGGCATTGGGCTTTGCCTTGAGGTTGTCCAACAAACACAAGAGGGTTTTTCTAGTTTTCAGAAACCATTGGAAGTGTTGCTGAGTCAGGCTAAGAAACCTCAGCAAAACCACTCATGTTTTCTATTCACTAATTAACACTAATAATTTAGCAGTCCCTTAATATGACACACTTCTCTCATCATCTGCAATCTACACCTCAGCTCTCCTTTCACCATCTCCCCATCTTTGCTCTCTTCCCACACTCAACTCAGTGGGTTTGGTTCTTTTTCCTGTGCTGCGTGGGACTGACAGGCGCTGTGGATATACTTGAATGTGTTACATTTTAGACAACCTCGTTAAATCAAAACAAATCACTTCCTACATTCAGAGACCCACTTCACTGAAATAAACAATGAAGTATTTTCCTGGGATGAATAACTGGTAGCCACAGCACTCTTGATGCCATTATTTGCATCAGAAGAAACACACAGGAGCAGCCTCTCTCACAGCGCTGATGAGCTTCTGCTTCTTTCTCTGCAGGGCACCATGAAGATGAGATGAAGAGATGCTTGGGGGGGGGGGGGGTGGGTGTAAAAAAAAAACACAAACCAAAATCAACCCAAAACTGCAGATAATTTTTCCAAGCTTGCATTAGTTTTACTTTGGCTCAGTTGCTCTTATTTGATTCCAGCTGATTTGTTAATCTTTAATTAAGACCTCTTGGGCAAAAGGAAGAGTCAGAGCAAGAACACATGTTTAAATAGATAAGAGAAACTAATACAAAGGGTAGAATATTGATCACTGAGGTTTTAATTAGTTTGATATTGATGGAAATAATGCTTGCAGAATTGGCAAGAAAGTGTTCTTTTCTAGAAGGTGCCATCTCCTTTCAGGCTGGGACTCATGCAGAAGGAGGTGGCATAAAGCAAAGGTACTCCAGCCACTGTCATAACCCAGCGGTGACTTCAGCAGGAGATGGATTGAGCCCTAATTGATGCAACACATGCAGAGAGTGCAGCACAATTTCAATATTGTCTTGCCAGGCTACCCAACAGACACTGAGCAGACACCAGCATCATCTTCTCTAATGCAATATTTATCAAGACGTTATATTTTTCAAAGCAGAGTATTTATTGATGTCTTGTGTCTGGCTGAACTTCAGCACGCAGATGTTGGGTATATTTCAAGGAGAATGTCATCATTATGAAATAGTGCAGAATGTTAACTCTCTCTTTTTAATTAATCTTCCTTTTTTTCAGTACACGCTGTTCATCATTTCGAACTGTCACCTCTGAAACTCTGATCACGAGAAGGAGAGCTGCTTTCTCAGGGCTAGATATGTGCACTTTCTACTCTGCTTACTTAGGGTAACTCTGAGCGTGTAGGTCAAAATTTATCCCGAGCAGCAAGCCAGCAAAATGCGTACGCACTGCTTACCTCCTCCAAATACAGCGTTTTGAGACATAAATGATGAATAGGGCTTGTAGTGACACTCAGTACCGAGGTGAAATTCAGCTGTTATGATGAATTGGCTACCAGGATCTCCCGGAGAATTTTCTGTGATGGTTATCATCAGCTGTGCTTCCCTTTCTTGTACTTGCTGCATCCCAGCGTGAATCCTGGCACAGCTAAGTGATGAGGTCAAGCAGATTTGAGTACCCTCTGGACTTTGATCTCTTTGCTCCTTATTTACATAAAACGTATAGTTACCAGAATAGCTGGTGTAAACTTTTGTAACTCTGATTATTGCCAACCAAACTAGGTTGAGAGTGGAACAAACCATATTGTGAATTTCCTCTCTTTCAGTTGGTTTCAACACGCCAAGCTATTTACCCTTCATAGCACAGAGCTCCATGGAAGGTCAGGGAGTCCCAGCAAGTCAACAGCAACATTCAACTGGGGGCGTTACTGTGCTAAGGGTCTGATCCTGTGCTTGATGCAGACATAGACAAGCCACTGACTCTACTAGGATTTTTGGGTTCATAGCTGGTATATGAGATTTGACCAAGAGCTAGGTAGAAAATGTAGTAATCAAGCTTAGAATTTTCACAGAAGTCCTTTCCAACTTATATTCTTTGCCTGTATTAATTAATAAATTGTTAATGTGCCAATGCCTATCCTTCCAAGTATGTACTCAAAATGCTAATAATTCACTTACATTTCTTTTGTTTTAACTTGATGGATTCCCAAGGGCTTCCCTCCACCTATTGTCTGTCTGCTGAAAGAAAGCTCTGCTCCTCAGTATTTATGAAACAATGCTTGGCAGACAAGGGAAACCAAAAGGGACTGGTGAGAAGTTAAATCAGAATGGGTGAAGGGTGTAGGAGCTGTCAGCAGCAAAGTAAAACAATAATTGAATCTTAAAAGCTCAGTGCTACAGCAATAACTGATAATAAAATGTTCTTTTAGTTGTCTCAGTAGTCTAAATTTTAGCTAATCCAGTTTGATTTCAATAGCCTCAAAAATAGAAACTTATAATAGAGTTCAGAATAAGTAACATATTAAACATTAACATTTATGCATTTGCAAAGATCTGCAGAGGATGATCCAGACTGACATTTAGACAGTAATTTTCAGCCAAAGACCACAGAGTGCAAACTGATTATGCTGGGAACTTCTGAACCTACCACTGAAATGTAATTTGATTTCCTCTACTTGTGTACCTCTTGTTTTACCCTCAAGCTGAAGACACCAAAGACCAACGAGCCACTTATCAGCATTCATTGATGATGGAATTTTAGGGAGGACAAGCACAGCTGTGCCTTAGGAGCACCACAGGGACACCTAGACAACATCTCAGTGGACACGGGCCGCAACACCCATCACCTGTCCCTAAAGCACCAGTTAGCGCAGCAGATAGGGCCCCGCTTTCTGCGAACGGGTTGGTGTCTGGCGCTGGGTGGATGGACTGCTTGAAGCTAATGGAACGGCTTGAGTACACATGAGAAATTTCGTAGGATCGATGCCCATGTGCCGAGATACGCGTGCATCTCTGGATGTTGCTTAGCAACTCTGTACGTTTGCAGTGTGGACATGCCGACACTACTAATGGTCACAGTATCTCCTGGCTCCATCACAGAGCAGTGCTCTGCAGAAGAATAAATACCGTTTTCATCTCTGGCTGGTTTTTCACATATCCATAAAAATTCATAAAGACACAATATTATGCGTTGGATTTCACACGGCTGGGGAAGTTTACAATTCTGTACTGACTCCAGTACGAGAAAACAGAAGATGCAAAACCCCATCTCTAAAAGGGTAGTGCAAGTCTGAGGTATCGCTCTAAAGATAACACTGCACACTGTCGCATATCTACTGTCTTTCAGGAATCTCACGGCAAATCCTTATGAAAAACCTGCAACCTGAGCAGCCCACAACCTCAACCTGGGATTCAGAAATGCCGCTCAGTTATTCTTGGCTCAGTTCTTCAGCTCACCTCCAGTGAGAGAGATGCTCCAGGTGAATTCCCACCCTCACCGACATCAGCAGGGCACTAATCGGTTTACAGAGGTGTAATTGTGACCAAAATCTGCCCCTGCAATTGCAACATGTGGCATTTGTCATCTCTAGCCACTCAGTTTGATTTCAATATTTGTTGCAGAAATGGGGAAGAAAACGCTATTTATATGAGGTGCACTTTCTAATCTTGCATTTTACAGTTCATTACATCCATCAAAACAAACAAACAAGTGCTGCCAGTTGCCTTTGGTAAATAATTTAGGCACTGTACCATCACAGCACCTTCTCCAGCTCCACTGGCATCTGTCATTCCCGCGGACGTTCTCAGAAGTCTCCACCTCAAAAGGCATTTTTTCCCTGAATGAGACAAGCCAGGGACTGTGCACCACAGCCAGCCTTGGCCAGACAATATCCACCGGGGGGGAACAACTTCCCTCGCATTCCACTCAAAGTTGGATGTCTACCACTGAAAAAAACCCTCGGTATTAAAGACTACAACACCACACATACTGATCAGGAAAGCGTCTCCCCCTCGAGAGAGAAATGTGTCTGCTTGAATTAAAGTTCACTTCATAGCCAGGTCCTGTTTCATTTTATTACAAAGGCTTGAAACCAGGCACAGAATAAAATATTTCAGTAAGCACATTTTCTGTCCTCAAAGTGCTAAGATGCTTCTGGTATTTTATAGAGCATAATTTTGTGCATCAAATAAAAAGTAGCAGCAATGAATTCAAGGGGTTATTTAAGTATTATTGGGGGCGGGGTGAGTTATATTTTGTTTTAATGACTTGAGCTAGATAGCAAAAAGTAAATAAAGTGTACTTTGTGCAACTTTCTGGTAGAGGCTACTGTTTTCCAGGTGTCGTTTGAAGCATAGTCCCTCTTCTAACATTATTCTGTGAGAATAAATGTGGAGTAGAAAACAAGAAATAAAGTTAAAATAAATTTTAAAAAAAGAGCCTAAGACTTGGTTTTTGCTCTCTTTGCTCCTTAACCACAGCAGCTAAACAGGAACAAAACCCAAAACCACAGCCCCACTCTCCCACCCCAAGAGGATTAGGTATCAGTTACAAAGGACACCCAGAATACCAATCACACAGGAAAACCAAGCACCAATTGCTGATCCAACAAAAAGGCCAATGACAAAAGCAATTAAGTGGAATACCAATTAAAAATTGCAAAACAGGTTACTGCTAGATTACCAATTCTTAGTAGACTGTCATTTAAAGTGTGTCAAAAGCTGTAACTTAGAATTCCAGGTAAAATGAAAATTTGTAATACTAAACCGCTAAAATTCAAATTAAACATTGTAACTTCATTGACAAAAAATATTTTGGTTGTATGGATTTTTTTTTCCAAATATATTTGTGATTGCTAATTTTTCATTGAATTTTGAAATGTCAGTCTTCCGCAGAACAGAGATAATAAATTTCAGATAGTTCTAATAAACAAGAACACCCTGTACATGCATATTCCAGCGCTAAGACTGACAGTTCTTTTTTATTAGGTTTGCTGTTCTGCTGCTCTTTCTTCTTCTTTCTTTTTAGTGAAGATTTATATTCATAGCACCCTGCTTCTCTGCAGCACTGAAAGTACAGATAACGCTGGGCCAACAAACAATTCTTCATAGCCAAGCCCCTGGATCCAAAAGGTCACTTTTCCAGACACAAGCTGAAACCTCTTCTCACAGTAGGACGTATTTAGTTCTGTCCTCAGTCCCTTACAAGAGACATGAACAGAAATGTTCAATGAACCAGACCATGACATCAGTGTACATGACCCGTGCTTTCATTCCTCCACCGTTTTGGTGGACACAGGAATAATTTTCCTCCCGTTGCAGGCTACCGGACAGCTTAGAGGCATGTGAAGTAGGACAGTGGTGCATTTCCATCTTCATAACACACCCAGGGAAATTCTGCTCCATCACCTCCCTGTTTCCATAAGGCCATGAATACCAGAAACCCCATTTCTGGAGCCTGATCACAATGTACGCTCACAGACAGAGATTTCCAAGGCCCCCCTAATACTCCACAATTAGTCCTAGCAATTAGTTGTGGTCTTAACAGTTCATTCTATGCTTGCCAAGAGTGCCTTTGCCCTCCTTCTCTCCGCCAGACCTCTTTTCCCAGCCATGCAGTTGTCCACCAGATACTCCACAGCTTCTCACCTTGAGCACTCAGGACAGCCCCAGACAGTCGTGGCTAAGAGATTTCACAAATGCAATAAATCACTATTGTTCTAAGGATGACAAAACTAAAATAATAATTTTTTTTGTCTTCACCTACAGGCAAACATGCAAGTCCAGGTACATGCAACCTAAGTGCAGGTGAACAGAGGCTTTGGCAAACACGGGAGGAGTCCTGGGTGACGGGGAAAACTCCGCATCCACCTGACCTTCCTTCCCTGCTAAGCCCCGGGATGAGCCTGCGGTGAGTCAGGTCTCGGCGTGCAGCAGGTGAGCTTAAATCAGCTTAGATGGGGAGAAAAATGCCTGTCAAGGTCATTTAACAATACGGTAGTTTATAGGAGGAAAACAATGAAACTAAGTGCATCCTGGAAAATGACAACTCCTTCCTCTTAATTCAATTTGCCGTGGCTACAGAAGCACAGCCAGCATATGGAAACGCGTGCGCCTGCTTACACATTGGTTTAACATAATGTTTACTCTCTCAGAGTGGGACATGCTCGTGCTGGGCTGTTCATGGTTAAATAACCAAGTTTGTGCTTTGTTTTGCTATGCCATTAAAAAATAAAATAAAATAGAGAAAGATCTAAAGCCACTGTGCATAGCAGGGAGTGACAGTCATACGAAGCATATGAAGGCAAAATAGTTGCCTTTCAGAAGCTGAAAATTATATCGATCTCTATTGACAGGTTTTGTTCATTCGGCATTTGGAAATATTCTCCACTGATCCCAATGGGGTGCTAAATCCATAAATTTAAGCAGACTCTATTATACTGACAGAAAATCACATCCCTAACCTTACATCCCCAGAGGTACAATTATTAACCTCCGTGACAACTTTTAAAGAGCAGTTCGGTGGATAGAAAATAGCAGCTTTTGGCCTATAATGCAGATCTGAACAGAAAATTATATCCTTGTGTCAGAATCGGATGGGATGGGCAGAGCCCTCACCTCAGCAAATGGATCAGCTTCCCCACCGAGTTCGGTGAGGCCTTAAAAGAAATTTCTCTGATGCCGTATTGGATTGACACGGGCCCCATCACATTCAGACCTTCTTAGACATCACAGTCCATTTCCATTTGGCTAATAAAGCCCTTCCTAGCGCTCATGTGAGGTTTACATTAATCCAAATATACTATAGACGGGAGAATTTTAGAGCAAAATGATCATTCCATATTAGATTTGCATCTTCTGATTTCTTTCCCACAGAGATTAAACCTTTTGGAAATAAAACTTACCCAGGACGTGAATTAGGCTGCAGCACTTCTGCCCATGCAGCTGTTGGAGGAGGAGGACAGATCTAAACCCTCTTCCTCAAGACTGGGAGCCAAAGGCTTAGAGGAAAAGTAGCCCATATAGCTCCAAGTTAGAGTGGTCCACACTAAGAATCTGTTTAATAAAGGGAACCATGGATTCTTTTTAAAGCATTTTATGTGAAGTGAGCCAAGGAGAGATGTTCCCCTGGCTGCACAAGTGCAGGGGGCAGTGGGAGGGATTTCTGCTCGCCTGGCACCATGTGTTCAGTGATGAGGGGAAAAATTCATAGAATCACAGAACAGTTTGGGTGGGAAGGGACCTCACAGTCCACCCAGTCCCAAGCCCCCTGTCACGGGCAGGGACNTAATCTCAATCTCCCCTCTTTCAGATTAAACTCATCTCCCTTGGCCTGTCCCTCCCTGCCCTGGAACCAGCCCCTCTCCAGCTTTCCTGGAGCCCCTTCAGGGACTGGAAGGCCACAATTAGGTCTCCCTGGAGCCTTCTCCAGGCTGAACAAGCCCAACTCGGTCAGTCTACAATGTAGTGGGGAAAAGGTTCCTTCCTTCATATTTTTTACTTTTACTAATTTCATGGTTCTAGAGGTTGAGACCTACCTAAGCCCCTCTTTTGTCAGGAACACGCTGGGTTTGTGGGGAAAGGAATGGATTTATTTTCCCCCTGAACTGATTAAAATGCCTAAGAAAGGTATTCCTTCTTTGCTCCCCTTAGCACGTTGGCTAGGGGCTGAGGGAAGGCGACGTGCTGGGAGCCGATCCTGCGCACAAGCACCACGAGCTGGCGGGAGGACGGAGCTGCACGAGCGCGAGTGACCGCTGGAGCCCGGCAAGGCCAGGGGAAATGCCTTGTCCCAGATGTGATATATACAGCAGCAGCACAGCCAGAGCTCCCAAAGATACTTGCCCTCTCACCACCGAATACGTGACGTATAGTGAATTATCACCAGCCCAAGGAAATGAATGCAGCTATATTAAAGTGACATGAATTCCCAGTTCTTCTAGTCTGGTATTCTCAGCCCGGCCCTTTACCGAGTGCAGCTCTGACCCTGTGCACACAGATTTCCTCCCCCCACCTTCATTGTTCTTTTCCTTTTTATTGTTCTCCACCCTTCTTCCTTCTCTCGCTTTCCCCAGTGCCGATTCCAGGACAGGCCTGGTTGACGTGCGGCAGGGGCTGCACCCATGAAATCAAATAAATCTCTCCCATCTTCCCTGCACGGAGTGCCTCAGTGCCCTCCTGCTGCATCCACTTCTCTCCGTGCTGGGCATTATTACTAAAACCTGTTTTTATATATTATCATCATCATCATGCACTAAGCCACCCTGAACCACGCAGGGTTAAACTGAGTAGATAAACAACACTCAAACAATACCAGCACCATCCTCATCCCCCCCAAACCACTACAGGTCTTCTCTACTTATCAGAGAGAGAAAGGAGTTGGAGTCTTGTTTTAGTGGCTAAGCCATCAAAAAAAATTAAAAAAATCAAATATAATTTTAACGCATTTTTAGATGACTACTCATCTCTTTAAACATAAACCTAGTCCAACGATAAATATGCTAACATACACATTAAAATTGCACAGTGCAATTTTCTCATTATGTGCAGCAAACATAATTCATACAATGATTGGAGACTAACTATTAAAGCAAATTATTTATTTAATTCTAAATAGCAGAGCTGTAAGTAAAAGGAGACCTTACTCACTAAATAACCTGGGAACATAATTACTTCAAAGACATCCCGTGGGACCTATTTCATCATCCTTTCATGACCTCGGAGGAGATAATGTAAAGAAAATGGACTGTGTGTTTTCCCACAGAAATACAGGCATCCAGTTCCTTTCCACTTTCTTTCACCTAATTCCAGTGAGAAAAGCACTCAAATTGCTCAAGATACTGAATAGTAATACAACAAAATGCCATCTTATCCTGCCTTATTTCTTTCAGGAGCTAGTGGATAAAATCTTTTGAATCCTTAAGGATGAATCTTGGTGGGAAGGTAGTGAACACATTAACGTAGTGGGAGCAGCTTGGCCGAAACAGCCATCAGCGCCCACATGCGGAGTGTAAAATTCAGCAATAATGGCTGTGTGTGCAAGGAAGGGGCGTGTACTTCTACCTGTCCACAGAGAGGAAAACCAGACATCCAGGATCAGGTCAGCAAGCAGCACGCAAAGGGAAACTGGCACATTGCCCATTAGAAAGAATAATTATTTTGAAAGCAAGGGTCAAAATCTGGGCAGAGAACCTCTTATTTATGGAGGCGTCACCAATTCCCTTCTTCCCTGAGACCCGAGATTACCAAATCTGACCTCGGAGAAAAAAAGTTTGTACAATAGCTTCGTTTTTTGACAGTAGTATGTGTGTGTGCAAACATCAAAATGCAGAGAACCCTGCAGTCTGACATCAGCAGTGGCTTTGGCTTTCTCATTGAAAATCCTTTTTGCCCCACGGCTGCCCTGAAGGCAAGAAGTAAGTGCCACATCCTCACTGGGCTGCAAATAGGACTGAAGTCTGGGGGGTACCCTGCTGGGATGCAGAAGAATGGCTGATAAAAGCTCCTGTTGGTCTTCCACCTGGAAATCACGTTCTTTGGAGAGCGTGTGACCTGGAGGAATCCCTACCACGATCCACCTGGGAGGGATACCAGAGCCACTCAGCATTTACAGAGGCCGTATAAAGCGCACTACATCAACGCACACGGGTGCTCCACACCTCACATCCACGCTGGTGGGAATACCCATGGCTGCATGAGTTTACCCCAAGAAACTATGGATTGTTACGTCTGCCAGTGAACTTCCAAAGGAAACTTCTGCTTCAAGGATTTAGATGTACGTGGGGCCGCTGTGCTCTGCAGCACTGGCTGGCTTTGACAACTTAGCAAATCTTCAGGCTTGATCCTGCAAGGCTCGGCAATATTTTTAGCTGCCTTCAGAGGGGAGAACCTGTGAAGCAGCTCACCACCTGGCAAGCAACACAGCACCAGCGGCCATTCATGTACAGAAGAAGAGACAAAGGGAATTAAACAGATTTTAAAACTCAAATTCTAATAAGCAGTGACTCACATCTGCATTAGCAGGGTGGTGTTTCACCTCACAATGACGGTGGTGGTGGGGACAGGGTTTCTTTGACCAATCTAAAGGCACAGAACTGTAGGAGCACAGCTCGATGTCATGCAGAAATCTGGCTCCCCTTCATCAACTCGGTTGTTTCCCGTTTATCAGATTCATTAAAAGACTGAAATTTGATTTTAATTTCAATTTCATGTTTTAATTTTCAAGAATTATCAGGTTTTCCTTATGTTCAGAATATAAAATATGACTCTCTGATTATCACAGGACTGCATGAATAAAGACAAATAAGGAATATGCAAGAATCTGTTCTTACTCTTAAATTTAAAAGACCGGAAAAGCTTTAAGCACGTGGGTAAAGCAAAAGCCCAAGTAAAGGAGGAAGATTAGAAGGAAAACGAGTTTATATTCCCAAATCCAGTGACTAACTGAGGAGATTTTCAATACAAGGACATAAAAAGGGCATTACATGCTAAATAACTCATTGAAAAGAAATCCTACGCTTGTGCTTTAAGTAGAAAAGCTAGCTAAGAGGAAGCCGAATATCACCGCATGTTTCAAAAGATGCCAAGGGGCATTTCCAGTGTGGGAAACATAAACCTTTGGTTTGTGTCTTGCTAGTCAGAACAAATTAACTGTAAACAGGCGTAGCTGTCGTCATCTCATCATAAAAACAATTCAGGTTCAGCAGCAAGCGTTGGAGAGGGGGAGCGAGGTGCAAGTCTTACAGCTGGAAGCCCAGATGTTAAGGGACCTCTGGCGTGAGATGCTCAGTGTAAAACCAGCGAGAAAAGTTAAACTACGCTGCGCCAAACTGAGTACTTCAGGATGACTTTGCAAATATTTATGGGGAAACTATAGACAGCAACTCTGACACCCCAAGAGCAGCAGAAGATACAGATGTGCAGTTAAGACTTATGTACTGCTTTTAAATGATCAAGGTCCAATTTCAGCCCTACTGCAGTCTTCCATGCTATTTTCAGACAAGGCATCGGTTCCCTCTGTGCCTCAATTCTTCCCCTGTAAAATGAAATCAATAATATATTTTTTCTCCCAAGTGGTGCCTGTCTTACCTGGATATCAGTGCAAGCTTGTGCCATACTGCCCACCCATACAGTAGAAAGCCTGCATTCTGGGCAACATATGCATGAAATAAGGGAGTGGCTAAAGAGGTATAACTTCAAAAATTGGAATTATTTTGTTCTACGGACAGCGTGTGGCTGGCAACAATATCCCCCCTGGGGCCAGCTGGAGCTGGTCTCTAACTGTGCCTGGAAAATCTCCATTGGAACCCACAGCCTGAAAAATGTAATGGTTTATATCTTTAAGTAAATGGATTCTCAATTCCTGAAGATGTAGCTGAGAAAACCAACATGGAAATCGAACCTTTAAACTTCTCTACCTTGGAACATGATGTTTTCCAAAGGGGCTTCAACTCAGCTCCTTCATGTGCATGTACAAAACTGCTCACTAGTGCATATTAAATTGGATTAGGGGGTACTATATGCTGTTTGCAAAACAGGATTTTGAGTTTACATCAGAAGATTTCAGTTTGAAAAAGAAGATAAGTAGGAAAAAAGCCAAGGAATAGGGTTTTTTCAATGCATTAGTGTCTGCAGTGTTTTTTGTTTCAATACAAGAAAAAAGCAAACTAGCACAGCTTATTGATGCAGAAGTGTATAGGTAAATGTCAGTGCAAATACAATACAAATCTCTCCTAATATCATTTGATGTGGAAAAAAACCCTGATGTTTCTGGCTTTTAACTTCATACAGGTCTCTGATTTTGTGCTGATGTTTGACTCTGGAAATTAAGAGAGAAGATAGCTGCATTTAGAGAGGGTTAATGGACTCACCATAGATAATGCAGAGAGATGCTACCAAAACCGTAATAGATGCAGATCATTTAAAATTTGATAGGATCCCTTAAGACCAAAGACACTACAAGCAAAAGACAGCTCAATGTTTGCCAAGTAAACAAAATAATGATAGATTGAGCATGTCAGCATAACCCAGGTGGAAATGTGTTTTAAGGGATGCGATGACAGCTCTCTGTCTAGAGAAGCAACTGTTTTCTTTAGAGGTTTGGTTTTGTTACAGGCAGTTTTAGAAACACACAGAGCAAGTAGAGGCAAACAGCCACAGAAAGGGGAGTGAAGGAGCTGCGAGTGGGTGGTTCAGGATGAGCTGATAACATATTGGAGGCTCTTCGAGGAGCTATCAGGAAGACCATGCTTACAACATTAAGGTGCTCCTGCCTTTCAAGAAACAGCTTCTTTCCAAAATTACAGATCCTATCAAAATGACCCAAAAAACAAGGAGGAAGATTGCAATAACCAACAGATCCTTCAGCAAACACCACTAGAATAATAAAGCACAAAGAAGGATTGGGTTTCAAGTGAGCTAAAATGTGCCACCTTGCTCTTTTATCTCTGCCCTTGTGTACAACATACAACAGAAAAGCTATTTGGTGTGTTTGTGTCTTGACTTACATTTTGGACAAGTCCCTTTTCTCACTGTTCAATGATCACCGAGTTAAAAGGAAGAACAGCCCAGTCCCCAGGCACACCCCAGAAAGCCAGGTCTGGGGTGCAAAGCCTGCAGATCACTTTGATAACATCCCTTGATCCAGAGGTTGGGAAACTCTCCCAGTATTTGCCTGCCTTTGGGTTTTTTTACACCTTTTCACTTGTGGAAGAGTCTCCTGACCTCACAGATGAGCATGTCCTAATAGGGATTGTCTCCATGCAAATTACTCCAACAATTAATTTCACACCTAAGCAGCTTGGCTAAGAACAAGTTGTTCCCAGCCCCGCTGAGACTCATGTCTGGGTTTCTGTCCTTCACTGAGCCACATGCAGATGTCCTGGGGGTCACAGCCACCATAAAACTTGACTGAAGCTAGGAGGCCACAGTTCAAGAGGCAGCAGCGAACATGCCTGGGCAGCCCACACGGGGGCAAAATCGTTATATTCTCCTTACAGCCTTTAAATCCCCTTTCTAAATAACAGGCAGTGAAAAAGCACCTTCCACAAGCATCACTTCATACAACTTCTCTCTTCAAAACCTTTCAAACCAGAACGAGCTTCTCAAGGAAGATCCTTTGAATTAACTAAACGACAACGTAAGAATGGGTAAATTAAAAAGCATTACACCTCTAGACCAACAGCTTCTTTCAGAATTAAGTAAGTCTATTTAAGCTTAACTCGCTTCCAAGGAAAATATTTTTTCAGGGAACGACTGATATAAAATACGAGTCTCCATCAAGAGCAAATATAATCATTCAGTATAAGGAGAAAAGAAGCAATACAAGCAGATTTTAATGGCAGCTGTTACTGAATCAAACCTGAAAGTTTTACAGACTTTAGGAAAACATAACAATATAGTCATAAATATTTAAATGATATTATCTATCCGTAATCAGACTCTCAGGTATTGTGTTTATTTTGGATATTTCATCACATCTGTATGAGTATTGCTTTACATAAACGTTCCCTTTACTGTGTAATTTTTCTGTCTGTCCCTTGCACAGCTGAGACTTCCCTTCCAGGTGGCAGGACAGGGAGAAGGGAAACTGTTCTCACCACTTTTCAGGCATACAAATAGCTGAAATTCCCAATTATTACTCTGTTCCAAACTGAATACTCTAATGAGAGGAAAATCTGAATTTTCCACAGAAAATCATCCTGTGCTCTCGCAGCAGCTTCCCTCAGGGTGAAATTCTGGCCACATTGAAGGCAACGGCAAAGTCCCCTTTCACTGCAGCACACACAGGATTTCAGCTTCTATATCCGAACCTGAAGCTCTAAACTACGAAGAATGACCTGGGCTTATGAAACTTGAATTACTGTCATTTATTTTTAATGCTTATAACTTCAGTCATTTCTTCAATGTATGTTGATTCAAAACCTGAAATTTCTAACTAACAGCCTACTTCCCCTCTATGTTTATTTATGTAAAAGTAAATCCTCTATTTTTTCATTGAAAGACTGTGCTCATTTTTCCAGTAACAGTTTCTCCCATATCTTCTTGTGAAAATAACTATCCAGTAAGAGAAAACAGGAAAAGGTGATTCTGAAAATAACTTCCATCACTCAATAGAAATTTTAAATCAATTTGATGCTTCACCTGGAGTGAAGTCAGAAATCTTATTTTGTGACATATGGCAAAGCATCTCCGACGGAGCTGGGAGCACCCGTTCTCACATGACAAACCTGCATAACAGGCTTTGAAAAAGAGCAAAAACGTGTCTGAATGGGGGAAATCACAGCTCCTGACCTGGAAGATGGCACACAGCTCCATAAACTCCATAACCCCTACAGATATCCTCTGCTCTCAGGTGAAAACATGGCCCCAGAGACATCCATGGGCTTCAGGAACAGCTGCTCACTCCAGCCCAACAGCAGAGCAAGTCCCGTGCCAGACAGGCAGCCTGATCTGAATGAAACAGGGCTTGGAGCGGCCAGGCTCACGGGAAGAGCGTGGTCTTTGCATGGCCAGAAGGAAACCTGGTTTCTTTAGTGGGTAATCGGATATATCAATCAATTCTTTCTACATTTGGTAACAACCAACATCTACTGTACTTTTTGCATTCACACCACACACCATTCCTCATCTAAAGATTTCACAGCGAGATAAGAGTGCCATTTAGACCTCCTAACGTAAAGTCACATTATTTCCAAAGTATAGACAAACCAAGGCACAGAAGTACACGCCATGGCTTGCCAAGACATTGCTGTTTTCAAAGGCATGAAGCACCCCATGATTTAATTACAATAATCAGTTTTCCTCTCCTCCAGTCGCAGGTTGCAGCTCTGCACCACTTCGCTTTACTGAAAGGAGACATCCCGCCCAGCCGGGGGGATGATGGCCACCACCATCCACGGGGCTGGGGTCACCGGGGCTGGGGTCACCACTCCCCTGCGCAGAGATTCCCGTTCGCTGGGTCGGACCACACAGCCTTTATAGCACTTACCTGTGACTGCATCATTTTATATTCTGTTTCAGGGCATAATTGTTTGTTCTGGGGGAAAAGATCACATCTTTCTCCGCCGTGAGAGCCACAGGGGCAAGGCAAGGTGCACAGTTAAGATTTCCTTTAATTCTTATAAACTGAATCCACATAAAGCCAAATCCAATAACATTGCAATGAAAACCTGATCTTTGCCATTTTACCTCAAGTAGGAATCCTGAAGATAAAAAGGCTAGCATTTTCTAATTTCCTCCTAAATAAAAAACGTGGTAAGTAGAAGCTTTGGCTTTAGGGTTTTCTTTTTTTTTTTTTAAATCTACTTTATGTATAAACTGCTATGAGCACATAAACATAGAACAAGAACAAATTTTTCAAACATAAAACTGAACTCAAACATTTCCCTTCTCTGAGTCTGTTCTCATTAAGTTAGTGCAGTCCTAATTTTCCTTTCAAGGTGTACTGACTTCTGCCAAAGCAACAGCCAAACCCAGCCCCACAAATAATCATCTTTCTGAGTAAGATAATTCCCATAATCACGTCAGCTTAAGCACAGGGAAAGACCTATCAGAAATACTCATCTCAAATTCCACCCTTACTTACAAATACGGAAAGTATTACCCCCACCAAAAAAAAAAAAACCCAAAAGACAATAGGAATTTGCCTAAAGCAGGCAAAGTAAAAACGGAGGGAGGACTTCGGGGTTTGAACTGCTGACAGGCACTTTAATTTGAAGACAGTGTAAAGCATGTAGGGAAGCCAGGATTCCATCCACAGGAGAATATTGAAAAGTTTCCCTTTTATTATTATGCCTGTCTGTATTGTGGTTTAAAATCCACATAGGGATTGCCAGAGCTTGTTAGCCGGCTTTAATAGTTGCATTAATAAATCCTATAAACTAATTGTGTAGTGACTAAGTTAATTACATTCAAATGAGATAGTATATTTCTCTACAAATATGATAAAGAATTTATAAAGAGATATGCTCCTGTCTGGGAGCCCAAAAATAATATCCAGCCAGCAACCCAAACCCAGCTGTAATATGTGATTAAATTGATGGCTGTGGGGATAAGCAAACTGCAGCAGAGGCAAGAGATCAAGAGGAAATATTAAACTGAATTATTTACACAACAAAATAATGAATGAAAGCAGGGCGCAGAGCTTTTCACATGGCTAGCAGCTTAACTTCCAACCAAAGGTAGAAACCTGATCCTAAACCTCCATTATTTTTTTTTTTAACAGGCAAGGACAAGTATCTGACCCTGTGTAATAAGAACCATTTTATCCACTGGTCTTATAAGCAGACCATGAACTTTAGCTCCCATCAAACAGGGGTGATGGCTTGTGTTCCGAGCAAAGAAAGCCACTTTGGAGCTGAAGGTAACTTATGGGTCCCATCCTGCCCTGCAGGCGCCTGCTGGCCCCAGAATCGCCCTCCTGAGCCTCCTCTTCTGCTAGAACATATTACTTCTGCCAGACAGCAGGGCCCAAGCACTCCTCTTCTCCCAGATGAAAGTTTTGGGTTACTTCGGGCCAGTAGTCATGTTAAGAGACCTCAGCTAACAAGCCAGCAGCAAGCAAAGGCGCAAAGTAGTTCTAGGACACACGAGTGTTTTATCTCCTCTTTACTGAATCCAACCATCTTGCCCTAAATTTAATGGAGAAGCTAGTCCTGGCAGAGCTGTTGTCAGCACCAAAGGCTCACTCCAGGCCCTACTGCAGGCAATACAAAGCCACCTTGCTGCTTTAGTAAGCCGAAGCAAGGCACAGGCTATTTTGGGCAGGGGAGCAAAACACCTTCCTCAGCCCAGCACCCGTGAGAAAGGGTAGAAGCAACCTCGAAGCTGCTAACCTGAGGGTGAAGCTGCAAATGTTTGCTGCAGATGGGCTGAGTCTCTCAACCAGACACTCAGCATAACTGGAACACCAAATTTAAAAATACAGGCATGACAAAAACTGGGCTGTTGGAAACAGAAACCTGAACTTAAGCTCTTAAATTTGTAATTCAGCTCATAAATAAGTAGATTTCAAGACTGCTGAGCATCCAGTTGATAGGAGCTAGCTGGGGCTTAGCACTGAGAAAATCAGGTCTTCTACTTAAGAGCCTGACTCCAGATTTAGGAGACTGATTTTGGCTTCTATTTTTGAGAAATAATGGCTGAGAAGACTTTCGTGTCGTGCTGTACTCACACAGGACTATTCATAAAACAAATACCAAAATTCAAGGTTTTTAACTCCGTACTCCCATAGTGATGTAAGCACACCTATGGATATGAGACACAAACGGAGTAGCAACCACAGTGTTTGCAATTTTCTGGAGTATGGGCCACCTTGCCCTGGGTACCGACACTGACAACAGCAGCTGGGGCCCTCTGGCAGCATTATCACCTCTGCAGCTCTTCCCCCAAAAAGTGTTGTCTAAGATAATTGCACATTAGCCTTCCCTTTTTGGATATGCCAAAAAATAATTATAAAATTATAGGTAATTATGCAAACCCACTCGGCTCTTTGGGATGTGAGCAAAGCCTGCTTCCAAGAGCACGTCTGGGAAACTGAGTTCAGCTGAGTAGATAAAACCCCAGAAAAATGCATGAAATGAAAATGCTGACAAAACTCTTAGTCCAGCAGTATGAATGGGGTTGCTATAATGATAGAAAACTATTGATTGGCAACTACTGTCTCATTCAATTGATCAGGTCCTGCAAATCTCAGATAACACTCGTGTCATTAGAAGGCAGCATTGTGCTCTCGGTGGCTATGACTGATTGCTGTGCTATCAGAGCTTTGATTGCCCGATAGTACAAGTGTTGGGGAGCTTTGCTATTGATTTGTAGATAAAAATGTTCCGGTACCTTGAAACCTGTCAGTGAAAACCTTTGGAAGGAAAATAGCATTGTACTTTAATGGTAGGTCATTTGTTAATTAAGTTAATTTACAAAGAACTTTTTTGGGGGAAGAGCTGTTACAAGCACCTACTGATTTGCCACCAGCCAGGCAGCAAAATCTACTGAAGGACCAGGTCAACGTGCTCTACCTGAGCTAACAGCTCCTTGAACAGACCTGCATACTTCTAACTTTAAGGTTAAATTTACTCTTAGCTGACGGACATATGAAAATCAGTATAACATTTGGACTAATAATTCAGGTGCTTCTCAAGAAGAGACCTGCAGCAGCAAGGTCAGATGGCTATAGCTTCTATAAAGTGGTTGTACGGTGCTGTGCATTGCTGTGCACCTTCCTTTCAAGCCCTTCCTATGCCTGACCCCTTGTGGGACTTCACTGTTCATACACTAGCCATTTCATCAGAAAGCGGTATCAGATCTACATCCCAAAGCCCATAAATCCAATTATTTTTTTTATTCAGGTTCTGTTGGCTTTGCTTAACAACAATTCTGCTCTGAAGGCCACTGACAGTGTTAGTCTAATTATACTGCTTATTCATCTCTAACACTTGAGGATGATGAAATTAGGCCTTATTAGTTGGTAATGTTTTCATTTAGTTTTTCATAAGGTGATTGGCACATTGAAATTGCAGCACTACCTGGGATGCGTTCAATCCAGCTGCACCTCTACGCGGAGGTAACGCACAAGGTCAACTGCTGGGTGTGAAGTCTCAACAGAACCCTCAATTCAAACCTGCAAAGCTTTGCGTCCGTCATTTCAGATGTAACCTTTTCCATTACATTGCAGTTATAACACAAACTGGGATTATTTTCATCACCTTATGATAAACTTTGGATAATAGCTGTGGATTATAGCTGCCTTTAGAAAAATCTCTCTTTTTTTTTATTAATTTAACCCATTTGTGGATTATTCTACTGCTGTTAAGATTTTTAGAATCCACATTCACAGACTAAAAGCTCAAAAACCTTCCCAAATTTACCACATTAACAGATTTGTATGTCCAAGGAGACTTTATCTCAGACTTTAAACCAACCTTAAGATAACACTTTTTCATTCTGTAGCAGCCAAACTAAAAGACCAAATAAACAAATCTCTAAAGCATGAAAACATATTTCAGCATCATCACTGTACTGGAGAATTTGAGATTTTAAAATAGCAGCTGCCATGTGTAGATGACCTTTGTCGGGTTGCCAAAAATGATGGTGGTTTGTTTTTTTTAAATACACTTCTGTATTACAACTCGGGGTTTCTTAAAGTGAAACATGCATTTTAAATACAATGAGACGTAAGACCAGAACATACAGAGGAGGTCAAAGTGAAGTACTCCTGGTGACCTGAGAAAGGGCTCTCTCCAGGAGAGGACATGTTCTGGGGTACTCCAAGTCACCGGGTGTGGACATGCCTCCCCCAGTGCAGATCAAACGAACTATTTTTAAATGGTGCTTGCGGAAGCGTATGTCCTTTGCCTGAACTGAAAGCAAAGACCTGAGGAGCTGTGATGAAGCTTGGCTTCATTAATGGCTGAGAACATCTCTCTCTGGCCCGCCTTGAGCTATTTTCTTCACAGAGAACCATCTCCTGTTGTCCCACTTTGGCAAGAGAAAATTTGGGTCATACGGAGCAACTCTTACTACTCCATTTAAGTTAAAAAAATAAAGACAACATTGTACTTCCCTGCAGACACGTTGCTTTTAGCTTTACCAGTTTATGGCGGCTCTTGAGCACAGGTTTGTTTAGAGAAAACACAATATGGCCAGGGTGTGGGAAAATTCAGTAGCATACATTAGTTCCTGAATTTGTTGATTATAAACCGTGAAAACTTCTGATATTTCTAAGTAAATATGCCACATTAGGGAAAGCAAAAATATTTCTCAATGACATTCATGGAAAAGATGAGGTCTGGCACCACATTTGTACAGCTGCTCTTAAAAAAAAAAAGACAACTTAAGTTTCAAAAGGGTGCTCCATTTTCAAATTATTTTATACTTCTGTCCTCACTCAGCTTATGGGGGGTTTTTTTGTTGGGTTATTTTTTTACATGACATTGTTTGCTTTTTACATTGATGCTGTGAAAAGGCTCGGCAGAGGTTTACGTTGTAATGACCAGGTGATCCCCTTCAGCTTTGTCTGAGGGTTTGTTCTGGATTTGGGTCGATTACCACCAGCCAGTTCCTGATTACACAATGGCAATGTCTGTAACGTTCATGATCTTTAATACCATCTTGGGGCCTCTCCTGATGGGACAAAGCGGGGTGGGGTGGGGAGGGTCATCCTGGTCAACTGACACTGATTGCCCTTAAAATGAGCAATATCAATAAATGGAGGATCATCCCCCAGGATGAGATCCTGCTCTTCAACAATCCCTTTCTCATCCTCTGCTCTCCCCCTCCCCAGTCTGGCAACATTTAATCTTTTATTAAAGCTTGATAAAAATAGACACAAATATTATTTGAGATGAATTACTTCAGTTTTACTTATTCCCCTCCCCTGGAGAGGAATTTTGCCATAAACAAGTGGCTTTTGGACTCAGGCTTTGTAAAAGTGTTTTCAAGATCCCAGAGGATGTTTTGGACAGTAAAACAAAAGCAACACTTCAAAAAGGAAAGCCCTCAAATACAGGAGACTTCACCATTCATTATTTCAAAGTCTTCAACCTTTTAAAGCCAAAGAAGCATTTAATTCAAAGACCCCATGGGGCTTTTTTTTTTTTTAATATTGCTGAAGTAGTCTGCTACCTTCAGCAATAATAAAAAAAAATATTTCAGAATATAAAGGCGTTTAAAAACCCCACTCTGTTACCAAAATCCACAAAAATAGC
The DNA here is from genome assembly GCA_013399095.1 of Psophia crepitans. Lineage (NCBI taxonomy): Eukaryota > Metazoa > Chordata > Aves > Gruiformes > Psophiidae > Psophia > Psophia crepitans. The sequence continues at coordinate 960,426 of VWZZ01005666.1, forward strand.
CTCAACGGTGGGTTTCTGCTTTTACTGTAAAAGAGACATTTCTCTGCAGGTACCCGCCACCCCTTCACTCACATGACCTTTGCAAAAGTTTAAAACAAATTACAAGGAACTGAAAGCCTAGGGATACCTCTTTGCTTCTCTGAAGTTAGGAACATTGACTAAAACTGAAGGGTACGTTCTTTTCCCATCCTTTCAGAGAAGTTAGAAAAAAGTATTTAGCTGTTGTGCACCTGATAATGTTTGTGCCAAGTTTAGTCCTAGAGTAAGCGTGGAAGGAATGTTACACAGTGCAAAGAAACCCACAGCAAAGATGCCAAATTTTGCCTAATTTAGGCATTTCATATATTTTCTTAGACTTGGGTAGAAAAGTGCCTACGTCCAGAAGACGAATTAAATACACATTGCTGGGTGACCAAAGCCACATCATCACCAGTCAGAAAGATTATTTCTTAATTCACGTTAGCTACAAGGTCTGTGAGCTAGCAAGAGGTAAGAAATCCTCGTGAAAGACAGGCGCCAACCGGCTGAGATATGCTTTGCCTTCGGATTGCGTTCTCTTCAGAGAGCTACAGCCATCTCTGCTCGATGACCCTACTGCAAAACCCTGGGCTTTTTCCCAAGGAAAGGCAAGACTGATGTCACAGAACTGCTGCAAGAAGCCAGCAGAAAGTGAAAATATTTCTGGCAAAATTGTCTGCACTTACAGCATGCATATGTATGGGAAATTGCATACAAAGAAACAGAAAAGCTTTGCTATTTATTTCCAGTTAGCTGGGATTCGAGCGCATTCCCTGCAAGTCCTTTTCCGTAAAGCCCTTCAGAGTTTAACCTGGTATGCGCTGTGGTATTCCAGCTGTCAAACCAGATCTCCGTCAAGTTTTTCTTCTTTACTCTTGACCTGAGTTTCTCTAAGAATACTGTTTTAAATTAGATCCCATGAGAAACATGACAGTAAATTCTTGGTTTCATGATGGTTATAGAAGTTGCCATTGTTTTCCCATCATTATAGTGATGTTTGAGGTACTGAAGGAGAGGGATCATTTGTTAGTCCTCTCGTCTGCTTTCCGCTCATGAAAGGGAACAGGCAGAAATTTATTGACACCCTTGACAAATAGCGTGCTGCTTTCTTCTGCAAGAATTAATTTGTCCTATTACACTAAGACATCATCACACATTTGGAATCTGACTCCACGCCCAGTCGCACCGATTTTGTGCCATGGAGATATGACTTCCCTGTGTCACAGAAGAAAGGAGTGATGCTCAGGATCTCTTTCATAGATGCTATTTTTCTATATAATAATTCTGAGGACATATCGTCAGCTCATGTCATGTTGGAAGAAAATGAGGGAGGAGGAAGCTTTTGTTCCATAATTCTGTATTTCAGTCATTTAGTCTTATTGGTTTTGTGCAGCTAGGAATGAAAGATGTTAACTTCAAGCTTGCTATTGCTCAGGATATATATGCACTAAAGAAAAAATGAGAACAGAAAAACCACACGTCTGTGTTAGTGGGAGTAGAACTTAGGATCTATGTATTTAAGGCTCCTAAGTATGGAGATGAGTACTCAGAGATGCCCAGGACTAATTCTAAATTTTTGTCTGTCCTTTTGACTCAGATAAAACATTATTGACATGGAAATTTCTCCCTCCTTCCTTCCTCTGTCCATTATTCTCAACCATAGGATTTTCCATGCAAATAATTATATGTCCTTAAATATAATCTTTTTACCATTTTTCTCCACTCTACCTATGGTCTACAATAGCCCCTTGTCAAGTTTTGTGATAACATGTAGAGGTGGGTTTATGTTTTTTTTATGAAGCCTGGCACAAAGAGGTGGAAAACATTTGGGTTCAGTACCAGGAATCCAGCCCTGATGAAGGATGGTGAGGACTGACCTTTGCTGAAGTCATTTTACCTGTTTCTTCATTGCCCAAGACTCACCCTCTCTGTCAACCCACGACTCGAGGTAATTTCACCTGGTTTGCAAACCCTTCGCTCTTACTGGGACACTTAACTCCTGGCTAGATAACTATTCCAGTCAAGTATAAAATTATAAGCACGATATTTCTCAGCAATAAAAACCCCACTGAAGATCCAGTTATCCCAGCAAGACACTGTTTACAGAACTCATATAAATAACAACAGTGCCCAAAGCTCTCTTAAGTTGACATTAACCGTGGCTACAGCAGGAGCTTGTCATGACTGAACAAAAAAGATGTGTCTTTTTAGCCTAAAACACTCAGTGCACAGGCTCTAGCAAGAGCAAAACCACTTCAGTTTTACTACAAATAAACTTGCTCTAGTCAAGGTGCTGCAATTAACGCATCCAGCCCTCAGGGTGATTTCTGTGCTGGCATCATGCATGTTCATCTATATTAAATGTTCGTTTGTAAGATGAAAAATGTACCTTTTTTACTAGCAAAGATAAACTCTTGTTTATTCCAGCTGTTTTGACAAAGCTCTCCAGCATGCCCAGAAAATCCTACAGCCAGAGCTTAGGATTTCCACGTATCACAGGGTTTTGTACCTGCAGAGGAATCTCTTGAAAGCCTTTGGATGCTAGAGCAAGATTCAGAACAATGCAGCCAGCAGGCATCACAATGTTTTGTCAGTAATAAAGCATACAATACTGCTTTTGATGTGAAACTCTTCCCAGTGGTTTTCTCCACTAGTGTTTCGGGCATTAGGGATCGCCTTTTGCAAAGATGTCATATTAGATATAGCCAAATAAAACACATTCCTCATTTTTGAGGAGAAAAAGTGGCTTTGATCCCTTAAGCTGACCAATCCCGCTAGCATAATAAACCTACCAGCATAAACAAGGCTTCACATTAAACCCCTGCAAGATACACTCTCTAGAGCCAGGGAAGGAGGTGTGAGTAAGCTGAAGGTGTACTCCTCTAACAATCTGAAAAACATTTAAATTTTGAAAGGGTCAGCAGTACTTTACATTAGTTTTCCACTTTGCTTTTAGAGATCACGATTTCAACGCAGTGTTGACCGTTGACTAAAACCAATTTGAACAACACGGGAGTGGGAGTGCTCGGTACAAGGGAATGTAATGGCTTTGCCTCATCATTATGCAAGAGCATTTATAGTCAAAGACAACGGCACTAATAGATTCATTCATTCATTCAGAAACAACCTCAGACCTTTCAAGCATGCAATTAAAATCTCTGTCACTTTATATGGAGCAAAGAACTAGTGTTTTACTGTCTAGTCACCAAGGTGTAATACATCTTATTTGACTGATTATGGCACTAAAATCCACAAAACAATCAGGATTCACGAATATTTTTGTGGCTATTGAACAGATATCTGAATTGAATTACTTTGCAAACAGTGACAAAGTCACCCAATTCATAAGTGAAGGTACTTATTACTTGATCAAGTGTAAGAGAAGGGGGAAAAAAAAAGTCAGAAACACGAGACTGGAAGGACCCTCCTGGGTCACTTTGCCGTCTGAGAGGGAGGTAACCACATCACAAGGGTCAAACGACTTTCATCATCCTAAAAGGCTTTTTTCTTTTACCCTGCCAGTTCCTGCAAGGGCTTCGCAGAAGCTGCTGCTCCCATCTCCTGTTACTTTATGGCTCGTCTGTACTCATTTACTATCATCTTTTAGGTTAAGAAGTTCTTCCCTTACTCTTGCTCTCTGTCTACATGGAGCAACCTTCAAAAATTTCATTTTACTGGGCCAAATAAGCTATGGGTTTGGCTCTCTTAGTTTGATCCTGTATGGTGTTTTCTCCCACACCATTATCAAGCTCTCTACACACTGCTCTACATTTTTTTCAGCTTGAATCCATCCGGTTTGACCATAAGAGATCAGTGCCATATTCATTACCCTTACTGGTAATTTTCACAAAGAAATTAATGCCTCTGTATAAATGAAGGAAATACTTCAACTGTTTAATCACAGAATTATTAAGGTTGGAAGAGACCTCAAGGATCATCCAAGTCCAACCGTCCCCCCACCACCTATTACCCACTAAACCATGTCCTTCAGTACCACATCCAACCTGTCCTTAAACACCCACAGGGACGGGGACTCCACCACCTCCCTGGGCAACCCGTTCCAATGCCCGACCACCCTTTCAGTGAAGAAATTTCTCCTCATCTCCAACCTGAACCTTCCCTGGCGCAACTTGCAGCCGTTCCCCCTTGTCCTGTCACTGGTTATCTGCGAGAAGAGGCCAACCCCCAGCTCACCACAACTTCCTTTCAGGTAGTTGTAGAGGGCAATAAGGTCTGCCCTGAGCCTCCTCTTCTCCAGACTAAACAAGCCCAGTTCCTTCAGCCGCTCCTCATAAGACCTGTGCTCCAGCCCCTTCACCAGTTTCGTTGCCCTTCTCTGGACACGCTCCAGGGCCTCGATGTCTTTCTTGTGGTGAGGGGCCCAAAACTGGACACAGTACTCGAGGTGCGGCCTCACCAGGGCTGAGTACAGGGGGACAATCACCTCCCTGCTCCTGCTGGCCACACCATTCCTGATACAGGCCAGGATGCCGTTGGCCTTCTTGGCCACCTGGGCACACTGCCGGCTCATGTCCAGGCGAGCATCAACCAACACCCCCAGGTCCTTTTCCTCTACACAGCTTTCCAGCCACCCCGCCCCCAGCCTGTAGCGCTGCCTGGGGTTGTTGTGGCCAAAGTGCAGGACCCGGCACTTTGCCACATTAAACCTCATCCTGTTGGCCTCTGCCCAGCGATCCAACCTGTCCAGGTCCCTCTGCAGAGCCATCCTACCCTCCGGCAGATTGACGCTTCCCCCCAGCTTGGTGTCGTCTGCAAATTTACTGAGGGTGCACTCAATTCCCTCATTCAAATCATCTACAAAGATGTTGAAGAGGATGGGCCCCAACACCGACCCCTGGGGAACACCACTCACAACCAGTTGCCAGTTGGATTTCACTCCATTCACCACCACTCTCTGGGCCCAGCCATCCAGCCAGTTTTGAACCCAGCGAAGAGTGTACCTGTCCAGGTCATGGGCTGCCAGCTTCTCCAGGAGAATGCTGTGGGAGACCGTGTCAAAGGCTTTGCTGAAGTCTAGGTAGACTACATCAACAACCTTTCCCTCATCCACCTTAATCTTACAAGACATTTGGTTTCTATATAGCCATACTGTTTTAGTGGTTCATAATCACCCTGTGATCAAACACCACACCAGAGTCTTTCTCCTCATTAGACATTTCTAGCTGATGAGTTTCTGCCTTAGAGCACTAATCCTTGCTACAAGTCTCTAAGCCCATAATCAATCTCACTTTTCCTTCCCTATCGAGTTTCCTACATATCCACAGAAAAGGTAAGCACTTCCGGAGGCTTTATGTACAATTGTTTGTCATGCAGAGGAGGGTTGCCACTGGCAGGCAGGTTTTATACCTCTGCTCCAAGCTTCTCTCACAAGCCACTCACCCCAACACATTTCCTTCTTGGGTTTGCCTTTTGAAGTAAAATATTAGCTAGAGATTTCATCTTTCTTACTCCATTTTATTTAAATGGAGTTATTCATGTCACTTGGTTAAAGGTTATTTTCTCCAAGAAGTCTACAAAGCCAGGTGTAAGAGAGCACTCCTTCCCATGGGTTCAAGGAATGTTGTATAAGAAATCCAAGGAATAATTATGCTCCACCAGCTACCACCACTGTATATTCCTCTGACATTATTCACAAAGTTAAGGCTCCCCATCATACAAATACCCCTAATAACAACCATTATTAACAACCATATTCCCATTTCCAAGATTTCTTTAAGAAATGCCTGTGAAGTCATTTTTTTCACCATGCCAATAACCGCAACCAGTTATCAATATAGACTGTGCAAATGAATATTTACCATCTCCAGATAAAGAAGTCTGTCCAACACATCTTCTGCGATACATAGAGCTACATACAGGTCTAGGAAAACATGAGTGAATCTGGTGTTCACAGCTCAAAGTCTCCAGATCCTCAGCCCAGCCCTTATCTTGCACACCATCACCTTTATCCTCTGACATATGAGCGTCCGTATTAAAGAACCTGCCTTCCATCCACCAGATACCAAGAAGTATTGCCAGTACATCAGATTGCCATCTCATTCAAGCCAAAACAGACACAATGTCTTTCCACACTCAGTACTACCACCTTTTTCTTCCATGACACAGCTAAGCACAGCTCATCAAACAACAGATGTATAGAAGAATGGAAAAAGGTAAAAACCCATTAACAACCATACCTGCTCCCTGATACGAGCAGCAAACCTTCCCTGTTCCTGCAGCATTTATGAGTGCACTTAAACGTATGGATCAGGGGCCTTTGGTAGCAGCTGAAAAGCCTGTTAGGATCACTGCATCATTTATGAGTGCAACTGAGAACATTAGCTTATTAGCACAGGGCTTTTCTCATCGGACAAGGCAGAGGCTGCACTGTCTGTCAAAGCCAAACAGCTGTACACATCTGGGCAGGGGGTAAATAGATCTAAAAGGTTTCCACGTGGCACAGGCTCCTAACCTTTCAGCTCCAGCAAACAAAGAGGGGGAGAAAGAGAGTACCTCAATAGTCCTCCTCCATCAGTAATGTCCCAAAATTTGCAAGGTGACTTGCCATTATCAAACTGTTATTTGCACCAAATAAAACCAACTGAAATCCAAACCATAAATACACTTTGTCTCATTTACCTGAATAGCCCCAAGCCTGAACGCCTGAGGTGATTTTAGCTGTGGAAGGAGGATGGAGCCTTTTGTGCCCAACGACAGCTGAAGCACTGAACACTAATACCTCAATGCTGCAACACAGATGTATCTGGTTTCTGTGAAGACATACTGATATATTCATGGCTGGATTTACTTATAAATGAAAGCTATCGGGGTAGGGACATTATTTTACGGTCTGTTTTGCACTGACCATAAAGGCTTCCTAATAGATGTCTGGAGCTGCTGGGTATTACTGCAATATAAATAATAAATAATAATACATCATTTTAAATGTAAACAGAGGCATTCCGCATTGAAGTACCTTTTCAAGTCTGTTTGAGATGCAGCTCTATTATAGTTCACACTTGAGTAGCCTACCCTTGAGGTAACAGAGACATAGATATGAGCTGTGACATTTAAATTAGCGAGAAACATCAAACATAAATAAAAAAGTCATCTTTGGTTGTTTCTGGAAGCTGATTACCCAGCAGCACTTGAGCACTAGGCTTTATGTTCTGAGTAAACTTCTGTGATTTAGTGCAGAAACACTGTAATAATTAACATCTTAATGCATGTTCTTAGAATTGCTTTCCTTAGACTGTTTCCTACACAGCTGGACTGGCATCATAGAAAAAAATTTCCCAAAACTGGGGTAAGTTCCTCTCTTTAGGTGCTGCTTTATTCAGCAAAAGGACATCCTTTTACACAAATCTGGAAAACACTGAAAATTTTGTCACTCGTACTTGAAAGCATTTTTCTTACTTATGGCGAGACAAGGCCAAACAGGGCAGAAGGGAAACTCGTTACTTCGGGGTTCGATGCAGAGAGGTTGCAACTACTGAACAGTTAAGAGACATTTTCACGTTTAAAGTTTCCCTTCGTTTTCCCTGGTATTTCCTCTCGTGCTGAGTGCCATTGTAGAAATACTGGCTCCGTTCCCAGGCATTTACGTGGTCATTAGGTTACATCTCAAAGCATCACCTCGCCGGCTGGACCGAACCTGCACGTAGCCAGGGCAATTCCCACAGCTCCTGCCTACCGCGCTGCCAGCGCCTCGCTGCTGCTCGCAGGTCACGCTGCTGGGTAACTCTGGGACCTTGGTGGCCTTATCTAGCAAAAGGGATAAAAAAGAGAGCAAGACCCCAGTCCCTCGTTGGGTGACAGCATTATTCTTCCCTATAGAAAGTAAAGGGCAAGCGTCATCTTCACCTGACCCCAGTGACAGTCCTCCCCTTCCTGGGCAAGCCCCTCTGATGTACAACAGCTTTTGCTCTTCTGGTTTGCTGTTTGTTTGGGTTTGTGTGGGATTTTTCTTACTTACTCACCCTTTGTCCTATTGTATTCTAAGATCCCATTGTTCAGGTTTTTTGTTCCTAACAGGCTTTTCTTTTTGCACAAAACCCGTCCTTCTGGCCCTTCCCTCAGCCACTCCGCTCTATGCAAAGCAAGCTACACGTGCAGGATGTATTCTAGTGCTGGAGTACAACTGTCCAGCCAGTTTTACACTTATGCTGTAAGCGTTTGCTTATGGTACTGCTGTGCAAAACTGGCTCGCTACCCACAAGGTTTGTTGCTGCTATAAATGAAAACTAAGTAGGTTTGACATGACTTCTTGTTAATTATTTTTTCTTTTTATCTTCTACATGCTTACAAATACACTGTTCAATTACTGCACTGCAGACAGCAAGACTCAGCACCATGCTTTAAGTAAAATTTAACAATAGCAGGGATCATTGAAGAATATAGATATATTACACATATAAACTATGGCATGTACATACATGTACACTCACACATGCATAATATCTGCATAAGCTTAAGTCTAATAGAGGTACCTCACACTGTCTTGTCAGATATTTGTGGTATTGAAATTAATTTAATATACAGATCATGTCAGCCTAGGCCAGCTGGAACTGTCTTGTCTCTGGAACTGTGTGGTCCAGCCGTATTCTGTCAGCTCAGCATACTTAACCTGTTAAAAGTCCTGTAACTCAGGTAGAAAACTCAACCAGGGAGATAAGAGCAGTTTCCTCTTGATCTCTTCTTCACATCAAAATGCAGATCTAAATTGAAATGCTCAGCTGAGGTCTCCATTAGTGACAAAACAATGTTGTGAACTTTGTTATTAAGATCAGGAAAGAGTCACGGACACACTTACGGGAAGCCAGCGGACATGGCAGTCCAGCCTTAGCCCCAGAAGCCACTGCAGTGTCTTGGAAGCAAACTCAAATCAGCTCCCAAGGGTCAGCTTTCAGGAGGGATAGCTGGATGGGGAAGAAAGCAGAACAGGCTTGTCCTGGTCTTTCTACAGCAACAGAGATTTGTTTATCGTGGATCCAAGAACACTGCTCTGGAGAGTAGTCACAGCAATTAAACATGAAACAGAAGAAAGAGGTGGGCTAAGACACATTAAGACACACTCACTTACCAGGTCAGCATCCTATCTATTTCTCAGTGTGCTTTTGGTAGCACACACCCAAGATGCCTGGGAAGCCTCGAAGGGCTCATCATGGATGGCGACATTCATGATCAGTCCTTAACTCCCAGCTAAGCCTACATCTCCCACCACTATAAAAACAATAAACACAAGGAAGTTTCAACTTTCTTTTTTTCCCCACTGCATTAAATCAGGAACATTTTTCTTGCTCATATCAGTTTGCAAGTTTTCTTTCAACTGCTCTCCTTATGCATCATTTTAAAACTCCTGGTTAGAGATACACACAACTTATCATTGTCAGCTGTGCACGCTTACAGCGGCTCTGACATTTCCACAGATTTTAAAAAATTTGAGTCAGGACAAAATTTGGCAGGTCCACTAATAAGTAATATTGTTTTTCTTTGAAAAGGCCCAATTCTAATCAACCCACGGCAATGTAGCGATTTCTGCATCCATTTGTCCTTGGCAAAAGCTGTCTTTTTCTAGAAGTAAATTTCATCAGCTTCACAGAGAGAATGAAGTTGCTTTTCAAAATTCAGTCTTTCCTTTCTGACTACTTGCATTTCATAGAATCATAGAATGGTTTGGGTTGGAAGGGACCACAAGGATCATGTAGTTCCAAGCCCACCTGCCATGGGCAGGGACACCCTACACTAGACCAAGGTGCCCAAAGCCCCATCCAACCTGGCCTTGAACTCTTCCATGGATTTGGCCTCTACAGCTTCTCTGGGCACGCTGTGCCAGGGCCTCACCACCCTCACAGGGAATGATTTCTTCCTAACACCCAATCTAAATCCTCCCTCTTTTAGTTTAAAGCCATTACCCCTTGTCCTGTCACTATTCTCCCTAAGAAACAGCCCCTCACCAGCTTTTATGGTCTTAATGGGGAGCAAAAAAGTTATATTAATCAACAGGAAACAAGAGTGAGGGCTTTGCTTTGTGGTTAACTGTTTAGAAAAGGTCATCTTCTGATCCGAAAGGGTCCCTGCTTTCCTCTCCTGTGTTCCACTTAAACCTGGCCCAGAGGTGATGGTGTCCACACCCTGCATGACAGGGTTTTGTTCCTGTTGTCTGAGGGATCTGGAGCTGACACAAGACATTTGTATCAGAAGATCATCGGATAAAAGAAGTCGTGTGAAACTTGCTAAAAAAAGCAGGGGGAAGGAAGGATATGTCAGCAGGACACAGTGCTTCATAAGAGCCTGAACTTATCTCTACAGTGAATGTTATCTGTAAGATTGATAAATGTGCTAGAGGCTGGAAGGGGGAGAGAGGACAAAGTCATTGTACTGAAAAACTGGGCCTGGCAACAATAAAAAACCCTATAAAATAGTTAAAAACCTAATAGCTCACTAGAGCTCTTTGCCAGAGCAAGTCCTCTATGTCCAATAGCTCTCTAAAGGCATTAGAAAATGAAAGAAGTTTTAATGCACCCCTACATTTCTTTTCTTTCTAGTTTTACAAGGGGTGATGCAGCAATCTAATTATATTGTGTTGTGAGCTGGTGTTATGTCCTGCAAGCAAAGGTAAGGAGCCTTTTTTATCGTTCCATTATGCAATTGTTGCTATTTTTTACACTCGTTTCAGCTTTGGTTCCATAACTCTGTATTGCAGCCTACGTTAATTTTCTTTTTTTTTTTCGCTTTTAACCATTCATTGTTTCACAGTAATAAAACACACTGTGCAAACAAAAGTGCATTACCCAGACATCATATGAGCAAGGCCATGCCTTCATGTCCTGCTTCCTCAAATAGCATGCAAGCCCCAGAGGAACCTAGAGCAAGGCGGTGGGGACATTTTAGGGACATTTTTCCCCCATCTTAATGTTAAGAAAAACAAAAGGTTACGTAACTGATAACAGCAGTCTCCACCTGAGCTAAGCACACCAACGGCCCTAGGAACTGCCCAGCACACACTGACAGATGAAGCAAGCCACCATTCCAATCCTATCCTTTTTATGTAAAAACCTCACCCTTTGTCCTTTTCAATTATGTATGGTCATGTTCTTACAATAGCTTCTGCTGTCACTATGATTTAAAGATAAGGTTTATTTTAAAAGATCGTTTGTTTCCAGTGCCAACACAGCTAGTCTAACCAGATAAATAAGTGCACAGTTTGGAGACACCACACACCACCCCCCACCCCACCCCAGATTTCTCTCCTCCTGCCCCAGAGCCTGCCACCTGTATCTCTTGTTAATCGTTCCAAGGCTTTCAAGGTCCTTGCATAATTTTTAGCTTAGCATAAAAAACTGCCTAATTCTTATTCATTTGGCTTGGCAGCTATTATACGCCGAACTGACCTCTGCTTCTCTGTTAATTATAAATAGTTTTGTCTATCGGATAAATTGAAGTGAATTAGCTCAGTTTTAAGATCTTATCCATAATTTAAAGAGCGATTTCAAACAAATAAAACAGGTGAAAAAAAGACCAAAAAACCCTCAAAAAAGCATCAACCTTATGCAGAGAAGGTCAACTTCCAAGAGTAAAGCACCCTCAATTTGTTGACTTAGTAGCAATAGCAGAATTTAATAGCAATGCTAAACAAAGAACAGGTTTTATTTTTCCATGCACTCAGGCCTGTACATTTGCTGTGGAGCAGAAAGAGTTTTGAGGTCTGGTCGCTGCCCAGCACAGCAGCCCATTAGCCGCAGCTGTTGGAGACATCTGCCCAACCCGATTACCATCAACGCCAAGCAGAAACAGCGGCGCCGTCAGCCCCATCACAACACCCCTTCCCTCTGCACTCAACTGCCGCCATGCAAGGGGGCTTCTGCTAGGTCACGCTTAAAAGAGAGCTCTGAAATGGCTTTATTCTTAAGCGAGGTCATGCTCAGCTGAAATACATACACAAGGTTGATGGTATCATTGAGCCTTGAAGAAACATCTCTCTCTCTCTCTGCGAGGAAACATCAGCCAGAATTTCTTTCAGGGGCAAGGGAGGCAACCGCACCTGATAAGATACGCTCTAGTCATAAAAAATACATACGGCGTAAGGTCAGGTTGAATTTTGTTCTGTGATTCATTTTAAGCCTCTGGAGAGGCCATTCAACATGAAGACTTCACAGAGAAAATTGCAGGAGGCTACAACAAAGTGAAGGAACTGAGTACTGATTTATCAGTGTGATTCTAAAATAGAAAAAAAAAAAGCTTTTATTTACAAATAATTTGCAAAGGTGAGCAACGACAGGAGATTTCCTGTAATGGATAACACCGCTTGCCTTATGAAGCTCTGGTGAAAGCTCCACCAATTTGGCGTCCAAGAGTGAACATTAGATGAAACAATGGGCGAGAGCACCTCCAACTTTCAGTCTTTCCCTCTTCCCTACGGCACAGGGAGCTCTTGTCTCTCCTAGTCCCTCTGACACATCAGGTTCAATCTCAACCTTTAGCTTTGTTTGCTCTTAATTGCTAGCACAACTTAATGAAAGCATGAGCCAATGACACACAGATTTACCTGTCCGCCTTTGACAGGGGTATGCACCAAACAGCACACAAACATGTCCGAGGTCAGTCCCACCTCAGGGAGATGTTATTGATTCACCAGAGCCAACATAACAGGCTCTAAGATCAAAACGTATTGAAAGCATTAGTACTTATCGCTGTCAGGTGTCCTCTCTTTCCTCTCTGATAACCTCTGCCCCTGGTCAATGCTTCCAGAAGTGTGCCATATTCCCAATCCCCCATAGTCTCATTCTTCAACAATTCTTCAAGGTTTCCTGGAAGCCTGGAATATTTACTCACAGCTATGGCACTTTCCTCATCTCACTGAGCAAACAGTCGGACACAGAATGCCAAGACAAGCTGTGAAAGACATAGGAGATGTAGCAGAAAAATGTAATGACTGGTGGTAATACCACTGATTGTGTTCAAAGCAATTCGCAAGCAGGAGAAAGCTATTCCTGGCCAGAAAATAGCAGATTTGCAGAACCTTGTGCAAGCATTACGTTTCTTTTCATATGTACTTAATACATCTTTCATTCACAAAAACACCTTTTTCCTCCTAACATTTGTCATCCCCAAAGAATATGAAATTAATCTAAAATGCAATAAAGAACAGCCATTATAGCTGCCTGTTTACTATTTGGGGCAAAATTTTGAATAGTGCTGTACTGCACATGAAGCAAACCTTGACTTTCAAAATGTAAAGGAGCCCTTTTTGTGCCGTATCAGGAAGGACAGAGCAATGGTGGGTAGAGCCTTAATAATCGTAAACTGTTGCCTTTTTAAAACAACCTGAAAGCAGCAATTACAAAACATACAAATGTGAGACACTAAAGAACCAAGATATAGCTAAAATATTAAAACAGGAAACACACACACACAAAAAAAACCCAAATCAATACTGAGGAAAAGCCTCAGTTTTACTCAATCATAAAGAGGTTTTGGAAGACAAGGAAGAGACCCCACATGTCCCCAAAGAGCCATCACAGGCCCCAGCCTCAGCACCACAACCAGCCTGGTCCATCAGAAGATAAAGATCTTCCAAACAGATTTGCTCTCCACATTTAATATTAATCAAAGAGCATTATACGTTTCATACATCACTTGATTGTCCTAGCTGTAGGGGAAGAAACGCTGGCTTGATAGAAGTCATGCAAAACAACGTACATAAACGTGTAAACCAATAATAAAATAAGAAAGATGAATCAGTTGATTAAGCAGAAGGACTTTTGAAGCTAGGACTCTGTTTGCATCAGCATGGGAAGAGGTAGGCTCTTGGAAAAACTTCCCTTCACTATTTATTTTGGTCCTAGGGTTCGGTAGTATCTTCCCGAACCACTGACCACACCAAATGCTGCCAGCCTGTGGGCTGGATTCAGAGCTGGTTCAGGAGCTCAATACCTTGCTCCCAGCATTGTCACAGTCACCTAGTGACTCACTCCACAGAAGAGATCTCCGGTGTAATTCATGTACATGGAGCATTTTAAGAGCTACAGAGAAAAAAACGTCAGGGCAACGTGTTCATAAGAACACTATTAAGGAAAAAAAAAAAAGGATAAACAGCTCATAGTAGCTCAGCACAGACACACACAGCCTTACACCAACTCTCTGCAGGGGTCCAAATGTGCGGGACATGAAACCGGACGCCCTGGTCCATAGGAAGAGCTGATGGGTCTTGTCTCAGCCCAAGACGCACAACAAGGCAGCCACAAGCCTGGGGAACCTGTCCCTTGCTGGTGCCTCGAGGTGGGACTCAGCATCCCTCCACAAGGATGGGGAGAAGAGACAAGAGGGTCGATACAAGCATGGAAGCTAGAAATGGTAGTGATGCTGGATGCCTGGCCTGCACATGGAAAGCACCAAGTCACCCCGGGTGGTTGGGGGTTAGAGCCCACCCATGGTGACCATCCTTTGCTGTTTACATGGAACGGGCTTGGAATTACCAGACCTGCTTCGGGCTCAGCACCCATCACGTCACAGCAGCTGTCACTCACAGTCATGGTGGCACATTCAGCGCAGACGTCCTAATGACATCAGGGCTGGTGGCCCCACAGCTCCAGCACCACAACCTGCCACCAGGGTTTCACTGCTGTCAATGTTCAGTTTCATTACCTTTTTTTTTTTTTTAATATTGCTGTTTTCAGCTATTTTCTGTTGTTTCACAGTATGACAAAGAATAACGGAATGCATCTAGTGCTGAAAGCACTTCACCACCACAATGATTGGGGGTAAACTGTGCTACTTCTAGGTATCGAGATGACTAATCTCAGCTGTACACATATCCTTGTATGCTGGGTTTAGAAAACATTTAGCAATGCTAAACCTAAATGAAAATAAAAGAGCTGCTAATTCTATCACCATAGATGTATTTTAGGACTGAGATCCAGCTGAGGAGGATTGCTTCATCCATTTCTAACCTTTTCTTACTATGGTGCATGTTTTACTTATCAGAGCTTCGGAACTTAATTTGAGGTTGGCCAAAGCCAGACTTTCCTGGGGCTTACACTGTAACAGAAGATATTAAGCAGCATCAACGCAAGGGAAAACAATTGCCTTGCCAAACTAAACACTTCTTGTATGATTTTTGTAAATGGCTTTCCTAGATAAGTCCTTGTGGTGGTTATTTTTAGATTATACACCCAGTGTGTACACAAAAAGCGCCGGGTAGTAAGCTAACCCCGCTCAGTATTCCTAAGTGTCCTGAAGCACTTTGGGGACTGTTGACATGGGAACAGCACTTTGCAGTTTTGGTTTTTTATTATTATTATTAATATGCTTCATTTTTTTTCCAAGTCTGCTTATCTGGTGGCCTCACATGTCCTGTTCTTGCTATAAAGACACAGCATCCAGTTCCTCTCTCACCTGGAGGAGGCAGCCCCAGAAAGCCGTGCCGGCGTGAGCGCGCTCCGCCTGGCGCTTGTTTATAGCAGGGTTAATGCTCAGGTATATACCACGGGTGCTGAGGGGAGCCTTTCGGACAAGGACAGTGTAATTCGTTTTGAGAAATACCTTCCTCCTGGTTAAGAGTTAGTATAAATTGAAATTCCTCGAGGGAACCAGGCATATTTTTCATTTTTTTTGGAATCCATAAGGTTTATTGTTAGATTTATTCCTTTATTATTATTGATTATATAAGGGCAGAAGACAGGGCTGAGGTGGAATATAACTTTTTTTTTTTTCTTTTTAAGAGCAGGTTACATGTCAGGGCTATTGATTTTCAAAATAAAAGGAATGCTGAAACCTGAACTTTTCAAACAAATTTTAGAGGGAAGAATGCAGTGCTCATTCACCTGGGTAACACCTGAACCATAATTCTCCTTTATTCAACCCAGTGACTTTCTGTTTGGGATTCCGGTTTATCTAGTCATTCCTGCTTGGTTAAACACCATCTAGTGTCACAGCCAAGAATCACATCTTGCATTAAAAAAAAAAAACAAACCCACAAAAAAACCCACGCACACACCAGAAACCATCAAACAAAACACCACCAAAAAACCCCACCGCCCCACAATATCAACAAAAAACCCCTCAAAACTGCCAGCACTTAGGAAAAAAACACATCCGGCCATTCTTACATCAACAATACCTGAGAATTTTGAAAATTCCTTAGATTTAACCCTCACCATGTCACTCAGGTTGAGAACTGAAGTAAAAGATACTCCATAAATCAGGAAAAAAAATAAATATAAAAGAATCACACAAGAGAAAGAAACAGAATTAATTCCTCCGTGAACTGGAGTATGCCTTCAGGCAAAACCATCCTCCAGTTCTTGTCTTTAGTCCCCTTTAACCAGCAAGGCCAGGCAGGAGTATGTGGGTGAACATACAGCCACACTCTCACCGCTCTGGGCGGCACGTGGCAGGGCGCAGCAGGCACAGCCCGTACGCGATGCGCGCCCACACGCAGAGCGCGCACACCCAGCGGCAGCATCACACCACCCTTCCTGCAGACCCTGCGGCCAGGATGATGTTCTGGTCACGGAGGCTGGGAGAGACAGGCGACCCACGCCAATGTTACCCTCATTTTCAGAGATATTTTTGTAAAATAAGTTATCCCCCCTCACTTCTGCCTTTTTTTTTTTTTCTTTAATATTTTTTCAAAGCTGTCTTATCCGATAACGGTGCAGGATGCTGCTCTGGGACAGGTTACAGCATGACAAGCCCAGGAGATTCAGGAAGAAGGAAGTTCTCTTCTCCTCATCATGGAGGGGAATAAGATGCAGCATGTTTAAAATCAGGCTTGTTCTCCAACAATTACAACCTTTAATATTCTTCCAGCTTAACTCAAGAGATAAATCATCATTATCGACTTTCAATACTTGGCACTATGAAAGAACAGGGACATTTTTCTTGCTTAGGATGAACACCCGAGAGCTGCGGTGCGATCCCCGGCACGCAGCCGCGCATCGCGCTGTGCTACACCTCACCCGACACGCGTGTGCCGAGTCCCGCTCGTTTTCCGAGGGAGCCGGAGCCAGGAGCCGGCCGCAGCGCTGCTGTCGGGGGTTGAATGAAGCGCATCGCCCTTCCCACTGATCTCTTCATCACCGCACTAAGAACAGCGAAGTCGCAGGCTTTGCGTTTCACTCATCGCCTGAACAGCTCGGTTTTCCCCTGTTCATAGCTTTTTAGCTATTTTACTCAACAGTAACAGAAAGCACCAGCACTGCACCCGCTGGGTTACACCTTAGGACCGAGCACTTCCCAACACGTGACGACCCGCACTGGGTGGCAATCAGCACGGCTCTACTGATCTCACTTTAAAGACTGGCCAATACATTTATTAAATAAAAGTATTTGGGAAGCCTTCTCCATAAAGTGCAGCAGAGCGCAGAGAGCTTCAGCTGAGGTCAGCCAGATGCTGCAGCAGTTATGGCATTCATTAAGTCATTGAATATTAATGACAAATTAACACAAACTATAAACGAGAAGCAAATTTTCACCTTCAGGCTCTTTTAATGAATTCCATAGTATATATTTGCAAACCAGCAGTAATCTGAAAGACAATATTTTTCAAATATTTCATTGACTCCATTTCTAGCTATTTTTTTTTCTTCCCAACAGCTAAGACACCATTGATTCCACCTTTAATTACTGTTCACAGCCACATCTGTTCCAGACATTCAAACAACAACAAAAAAAAATCAGATAAACACTACAAAGTCATTTCATATTTACTGTTTAAATAGTTTTAAATAGTCCTACAACCTGGGGGGGGATGACACCGACCAAACAAAATCTGCCTCTGAAGTCTTCAAGAAACAAACTCAGCCCTAATGTCTGTTCCTGCTTCTGCTCCTCCTGACTCCCATCTATCACTTTAAAACAATTGTGCTGGGTTCCTAACCTGGAGCTGCGTTACTCAAAGCACAGACAAGCGAGTGCTGGTGGAAAGAGGGGACATTTTAATATCTGGCATGCACACGTCTATGCCTCTGTGTTCCTGTTTTCCTTGGAACAAATGCTGTTATAATTTCTTCAAGGAATCAATAACGTCCATTGCCAGAGCACTGCCCTGTTTGAGATGCAGATTGCATAGGAAGACTGAAAATTCATTGCATTGTAAACGTCGGCAGAAGGTGGTAGGTAAGCTGTAATTAAAGTTTTGCTGATAGTAAAAAATGGGGGAAATAAGCAGACTCCATAGCCAGTAAATGTTAGTACTGCTGCACAACCACACCATTTTGCAGGGAAAACTGCAGCACTAGGCTCTTTTTCTGCACAATTAGCTTAAGGAAGTGTGGTTTACATTTCAACCCTCCCCAAAACACTGGCATCCCACGTGCCCTCTGTCAACACTTAACACCGCCGGAGTCTTGCAAAAGTTCAGCTCCCAGCTTTTAAATCTTACTCTAATTCTTTGAAAATCACGTCTTACATTTATTATTCTTGGTACGTGCTTTTATCTGGGAAACTAAAATTAAGTAAGACCTTTACCATTACAAGGAAGAATTAAAAAAAAAAAAAGCATCAGTTGTGTAACAGACCTGGCCATGCACAAGCTGGTGGGGGGCAAGGCGTTTAATGAAGAGTCAGCAAACCCTCCTGCAAGGGTTTAACCTCATGGTCAGGCAGAGTGCCAGGCTGCGGAGAGGCACCCACATCCTTCTCCCCACGCAGCCAGGAGCTGCCCCCTCTGCCTCCTCCCGCAAGGTTTCACATGTTGTATGTACTGACCGTGCAAACAGATAAGGCAAAACCCCAAACCTGCTACCTATTTTCTTTTTTTCCCCTTCTTTCAGGACTTCCTTGATTTTCAAATTTCTGTCCTTGTCCCAGGGTTGGGATTGCTCACTGCTAATTATCCAATAAAAGAAGAGTTGAAGCATTAAATCTATCCCTAGTTAACCCAATGTCTTTAATAATAAAAGAGATTTTGCACAAGGGATAAATACTCTGTCTCATTTTCCCACTCTTACAAGTCTCCTGTCACTCCACACTTATTAAAACTGCTACTAATATACTGCTCCCAGTTAGCCACTAAAGTAGCTCTGTTATTCCTATTAATTCACCAATAAAATGTGGCCTCACAATGCAGTAAAAAAGGCTTTTTTGCTTATGGGGTTTATTGGCAGCATCTATTTGCCCAATTTGTCAAGAGGTTTTCCCCAGTTTTCTGACACTAAAGCCAAAGCCACCCCGCTATGGAAATATGCTTCAAACCCAGCATCTGATCCCGTGCCAGACGTCACCGGCTGCTCCCCGGCTATCCGGCAGTGACTGATGGCACAGACAGTGTGTGTCCCTCCAGGTTAAGGGTGAGTGGATGCTGCAAGAACCTCTTCCCAGAAGGAAAACCAAGTACTTTCTGGTTAACATTCAGAACACCTCACTTTCCGAGAGAGACGAGCAGCCTCCCAACAGCAGGGCTGACCTGTGCTCCTAGAGGTGTGAAACCCCAACACCAGGGACAGAGGCTGCTGTTCATGCCACAGAGTCACAAACAGATCATTTACCCTCTAAATTAGCAATCTAGTAGTAAGGTATGAACTCCTCAGTCCATTCTATAGAAGTAAGAACTGGAGGAGACCCTTCCCTTACAAACACCATCCTTGGCAGTCACACACAGCTTTGCAATGGGTGTTTCAATCAGAACAGCCCACTGAAAGTCTACTGCATGCCTCCCTGGATAGAGCTGCAAAATGCTTCTCTGCAAGTCTGTAACACACCTGAAGACTTTACTAAACAAACTAAGATACCCCAGAAAGAGAGAAAAAAGGAGGATGCTCGAGGTCTTTTTGGTAGCAAAAAATTTGTTAGGTAAAATACTCAGGTGGCCCAAAGGAGTGGACCGTGATCCGTGCTAGCAGGTAACGTGACGACTTCAGACCAGGTAACCTCAAGGAACTTAATGGTTATTTTACCTGAACTTCTCACCAGGCTTTGCTGTCTGTGAACCCTGCCCAGCACCCTGCCTGCAGGTACAGGCAGGTAGGTACGCCTGCTCTGTCACTCTCAGCAGTTCGGGCAGCATCGTGTTCTCTGACGCTCTTGCCTTCCAATTTGATCTTCTTCCTTGTCAGACAGTGACATTTGATGGGACCCATCAAAAAAGGGCAAAGAACCAGCAGCAGGCAGAGATGCCAGAAAACCCAACGCAGCCTGCTTCCCGCTGCGGGAACGGGTTGGGGTCAAACACTGAGACAGTAAGAATTTAAAAAAAACAGGAGAGGTAAGCCCATTAAGGAACTGGGCCAGGATTTCTAAACTGGACAATGTTATGACTTTGGATTCTGAATCCTAATTAATCAGCAGTCAGTGTGACTGTACAACACTGTCCTCTATTGGAAACAGCTTACCAAACCACCTGAAGGCACTGCTAGACACCCTCTGCTCGAGCTCCTAGGAAAAAGCCCAGACATTTGTTAGGGCTTAACATCTCCTGAGGCTTGGCTCCAATGTTGACTGTGTGGGCTTCCTCAGCATTATGCATCACCCACGAGTTGTTCCAAAATATCATTGTACTTCGACTTTGCTTTGTGTTTACTCAGTGCTGGTAGCAGTAAAAAGGCTTTGCACAAGAGAGCCATTGCACTAATACGAGCAGATTTATTGTGCAGGCTTTATAATCTTTCCTGCACATCAAGCTCAAAATCTCTAACGCGTATGTTAGGGGAAAGGATCCTGACAGAAACGCTACGAGGTGCCCCATAAATCTCCTGGTGTCTCTGTAGATGAGGAACCCAGTGACCTTCTGGAAGGGGTACAATTTATAACTCCACCTACTTGCAGAAACAGGGCCTGGGACAAGGCACCATGTTTACACCTACCATCTCTGGAGACTTCTGGGAATGAAAAAAAGCAAATTCATGGGTGCTACAGAAGGATGATGACTCGTGACTTGCTGGGAGGAGGATAACAGGTGGCTGCCAGCACCACACCATGCTATCTTTCGCATCATCTTACCTCTCTCTCTGAAGAGCTGAGCAACAAAAGGGTGGTTGCTGCAGCAGGGAGGAGCAGAACTCCATGTTAAAGCAAATGAGATCCAGTAGCACAAATGCTGCCTATCTGCTGCCATCTCCTCCAGACCTGCACACACTTCCCTCCCTCCTCCTCCTCAAGGAAAGACAACATTTCCTGACTTTACTGCATCATTTGCCATCCTTCCCCACATGTATTGCTTTTATAAAATTGTATTTTTCTATTTTCAATCCCTAATTTCTTGTCTTCAAGTGCATCTTTCTACCAGAATAGGAGGGATGAAGAATACTTTCCTCATACCCAGGCTGGTTTACCTTTCGGACAGACGCAGTTTGGGGAGGCTAGCAAAAGTCACACTTCCATCTGCTGGACTGGCCACAGCCCCTCTTCCAAACAGCAGCTGGCCCAGTGACACCACGCTGGGCCGTGAGATGGAGGAAGATAATACGACCTCTTTCAGGATCCGATCTTAAGTAAAGTGACATCTTCCCATTGATGTGTGACCTACGTTCAGGTGCTTTCTCTCAGGAGAGGGGAGATGGTGCGTGTCACCAGTGCTCTGTCATGTCTGCCCAGTCAATGCCAGTGCTGGTGACACTGTCCTCAGCAAGACTGGCTGCAGGAGGGAGAGTTCACACCTGCTATTGTGAGGGGCCTTGCAGTCATTAGTCTCTGAAATTGCTTTCCATGGTGTACAAGAGACATAACAAATGGCTAATTTAATAAAATTGTGTTGGTTCATTCAGCCAGGGAAGCCAGGATAATAGCAGTTGATTCTGGAAAAAATTGGAAGTCACTCAGATGTCACGGGTTTGAACATCTTGTAATGGGAGTGGTGGTGCCCAGGTTTCAGCTGGTCCCTGCTCGCTCCTTTCCACCCACTGCGCTGTGGTGGAGGAGAGGAAAAACACTGGCATGGCCCCAGGACGGCAGGGAGGCAACACAGCTAAACAGCAAATTGCAATAGGGATAATAAACTCTTTACAAGTTCCTATTATCGTGAATTCCCCTGTCCAAATATCATTAAGAGCATCCACATCTTGGAATCAATCCCAGCAAACACCAATTCAGGCACCCAATGTCCACCAGCTGCTTTCTCCGCTCTCCCTGCTATACAGGTGCCAGTCCTAAAGTTAAATGGGACAAATTCCCCCTCTCCAGTCCAGCCCCAGATCATCATTCCACCAGTGAAAGCTTTGCCATCGCAGTTTTAATGAACACAAGAACAGGTCCAAATTCAAAGTGGAGGAAATTATCAGTGAAGGGACTCCCGTAGCAGAGAGGTGAAACAACTCTGGCTGCCGGAGCGGCCCAGGTCAGAGAGGCAGATCTGGCAGCAGAAAGCATGAGAAGCCCATGCGTAGGTCTGTCAGGCTTCAGATAGGACACAAATACACACAACTGTTGAAGCAAGCAACGCATCACACAAAGCAACATCAGCAGAGCAGATTTCTTATTATACATCCGTAACGTCCACAGAGAAACAACTGCGTCACCATTGCAATAGCAATCAAGGCTGAATCATCAGCTTCCACATTACCTTAAAGGTGGAATGAAATGCTAAAATAAAAGTAATTAAAAAGGCCCCTTCTGCCACCTTTTACCCACGAATAAATCTGAATAGCTCAGAAAAGCCTGCAACCAAGAGAGCAAACAATTTGCTCACATAGGTTTGCGGATGCAAGATCTTTAATAGATTTTTAAACAGTCTGTACCCAGTGACCTTTAAACGGGTTGCAGTTATCCTATGTAAATTCATTATTTCCTAAAAGGTTTTAATTCTATAATTAACTTGAACGCAGTACTTGCATTCAGTCTAGATTCAGAACGAAGCTGAGTGGTACTGAAGGAAATCGTGTGGATGGAGAAAGCTGGGTTTCTCGCTTTATCACCTTGGCTGTATAACACAGTCGGGTTTTCTCCAGGTGCCTGCAGCTGCCAAAAGCTTCCCACTGCCTTTCTGCGATGCCAGAGCGTGGCCTGACCTGGCTCAACAGCACTTCCCTCCGTCGCAACATGCCCCCAGCCGTGCTAACGGCACAACCACAGGGCAAAACATCTCCATGAGTTTTCATCTCCTGGTGCCAGCAAAGAAAACGTGTTCCAGGAAGAACAAAGGTTTATGTTGCCTGCTTGCCCGTGGAACTTCTCTGTATGGATTTTTTCATGGCTGTCAGTTCTCCCTCTTCCAGCCAACTGTTTTCTTCTGACAAATTTTCCTGAGAATTTCAAGCCCTCCGGGTGCCTGTCAAGAGCCACTTAAAAAAGGCTCAAAGGTTGCTGGGGAAGTGAAGGCAGATTGGCAGACAGGAGTCTGAATAAGCTTTTCTTAGTCCTCCCTCTCCTGGAGGCTTTTTGTGGGTCCACCAAAGGCCGTTGGGACTCCCAGGAGAGCCAGCCAAAAGTCCTGTTTCAGCTGCCCAGGGCACCATTCCCATTCACAACCCACTCCCATGCCCAGACATGTTCCTAGGGTTGGTGTTTGAGTTACAATCAAGTGTATGCAATCTCTTCCTGCATGGACTCCTTCCCTGCATCATACTGGGGGTCTCTACTCTTTCTTGAAAACCCCTGCCTTCCCTGCCACCTTCTCCATGACATTTGGGACCTTGCTAGATCTCTGGGGAGCAGTTGAGCAGAAGTCCTTCCTTAGTGAATGCTGCATGCTTTTTAAAGGAATTTAACACCCAAACCAAGAGCAGAGGAACTAGACAGGCACCAATCACTGTTAACAGTAACAAAAGCCAAGCTGGAGCTGTAGGAAGCACCCACTGACCCCAGTGGCTCCTCTTTGTCACTTCATTGCTTTGTAAGAAGGGGCTTCTCAAGCATTCGATATGTTTAAGGCACACATAGAACACAGCTTCTGAAGAAGGAAAAGCAAACTATTAAAATCTGCTGTGTCTGAAAGCTTGCAACTTCTTAGTAAAACAGTCTCAAGTCTTCCCAGCTCCCTGCCAAGTTCACGGCAGCTGAACACCTGCACCTCCATCTGTCCCTACCTTTGCAGATCACCTCGTACTTCAATCACTTGCCACCAACCTGTCCCTCACCACTTCCTCCAGATTACTTCTCTCTCCAGACCTGGTGGGACAAAAGCACTCCAGTCTGTATCGTTTGATTTCTGATGGAATCTGCCGCAGAGCATAACCTTGGAAAAACCCAAGCCCTTGCCACCAAACTGCCTGTTTGTGTCCTTCATGGGTTTAACTACAAAGGCTTGGCTTGGCATTTAGGAGGCCTGGACAAAAATTAAAAGCTCCAGCACTGGCAAAAGTTAGAGAAGGGAAGAGGTGCCATCAGTTGTGCCCCTGTAATTCAGTGCTTATTAAAAAATGCAGGAGTTTGGGAGGTCTAGATAGGGACAAGAAGAATTGGGCATAGATGGAAAATGTAACCTTTGATGAGTGACAAGTGAGGTTATGTGGATGAATACTAATCAGAAAGCTTTGAATAATTCATACGTGGGGTTCAAGGTAAAACAGTTTAACCTGATACCTCAGTAGTTGTGCTGTCTTGCTGGTCTCAGGAATATTATCTCAAAGAACAAGATCTGAACATAACCCAGGTTTTAGATGTTAATTTGTCCAGAGGTATTAAAAAAAAAAAAAAAAGAATAAAATCAAAGCTTGCTCACAGTTGTCTAAAAATTGCAGCGCAAGCACTGCAGGTCGGATGACGTGCCTCCAACCCCAGCCCTCCAACCTTGCCCTGTACCCGTCAGTGCTTGCACCAGCATAACTTCTCGGCATGATGAGTCAGAGAAAATCTGCACCTCAAATTCTCACAAAGATGAAAAAGGAATTAGAGGAGTTTTGATCACAATTCACCAAATCACAACAGAATAAGCATTTCTTAGGGGAAGGTTATTTATATTATCAAGCTCTTCCCAGGAAGAGCCCAGCTTAGAGACTGGGCGCAGTTTCAAAATTTAGGATTACATTTCATCCTGTTTCATCTCCTGCCTTACAGAGACCTTCACAGCACTCATTTTAGGTCTTGAAATAAACTTATACCTTCAGACAGAGTCCCAATTAACCAGTCCTCCGAGAGAAAGCCCTCTGTTCCCCCAGCAAACAGGAGGAAACCTGGACAGCCACCAAAGTTATTTTTAACTGCACTGTAACACATTGGTACAAATTCCACTTTCACACATAGCCCTTCAAGCGATACAAAAAATGACAAGTGATATAAACTGGGAAGCAGCAGCCATTGAGGGCAATGGGAAAAAGCTCTCTCTCGCCAGGCAGAAGGTAAATCCAACATTACAAATTAGCACTGTAAATATTACACACATTCCTGGCAATTTATACACTTATTTCAGCTAAGCCAGGCATTTTTGCTTTCTAAGAGGGGAGAAGGATAGCAGAAGAATACCCATCCGTCCCAGCTGCTGCCTGCACATCGGGAACTTTTTGCTTGCCCGTTACAATAACGCCACGCAGCTCTACAAGGTGGTGGTTGGTGTTGTTTTTTTGTTTGTTTTTTGTGGTTTTTTTTGTTTTGTTTTTTGTTTTTTGAAGATCAACACATGCTTACACAAATGTAAATAAATTGGAGACCTATCCTAAGGGCAAATTTGCCCCACTCAGTCTGGTGCTTCAGCGCTTCCGCTGCACCTACATATCAGAATTGCAATGCAGCTCCTATATCAAGCTGTAAAACCCAGACACATTTGCCTATGGTTTCCTTTTTTTTCCTTCCTTCCTCTCTTGTGAACTTCACATCACCTTTCATGCTTTATCATTGTGCTGCATAATCTCTATCTCTGCAGAATTGCTGGGCTCACTACAGCACCTAATACAAATATAAAATACTGCACTGTGCACCCATGCAAAAGGCCAATTTTCGTTAATCAAATATTCAGAAGAATCAGTACTCTATTATGATAAAAAGCTCAGAAACCAGGGCGTGAGGAAAAACACATGAGATGGAGTTCCACCACACGACATGCTGAAAAAGTTCCCGCCAGGAAAACCTCAGCACTTCATTTCGGAACAGCCATCAACTGTCTCCGGCTGCTGGTGGATGCTCTGCACCTTTATCACAAATAAAGCGCAATAGCAATGAATGTCTGTCTCTGGAGTAACACACACCTTCCCTTAGTCCCTTAGCTAAAATACTGCGTCAGAGGCATTGCGGTACACTTGGTGCACGATGCAACACCAACACCCTGAGGGGATGAGCTGTTACATCCCTCACTGCAGAAGAGTAGCTCAGAGATGTAGCAAACAATGCTTTTGGTGTCATAAACACGGTTTAATCCCACTTTGCAACAGCCAAGAGGGTGAGAAGTAGCTACAAATGCTTCCATGCACTCAGCCTCCGCAGGAGGGGACCTGGTGTATGCCCCGGCTGCGAGCCTGGAGGAACCAAGTTGCACCAACATCTGTTCTTGCGTCAACAACTGGATATTTATCAAACATGCCCACAGCACTTGACATGTGCCTTTTCATTTCTGAAGCTTCCAGTTTGGCATCAAAGGACGGTCGGGACGCAAGATCAGAGAAATCACAGGCTCACATTTAGCAGGCACAGGGCAGGATGACCCAAAAAGTTCCCTTGAATTGTTCATATTTTAAAGGTGAGCGTTCCTCCCTGCCCTGCCTACACCCACAAGTTTCTGCTTACAGTACTATATGCCAGATTCCGGCAGGGTAATCCTGCCAGCCCAGAATTATACCAGCACCCTCCTCATAAAAGCCTTCCTGTAAAACAAAGGTGCTCCACTCACACCTAAACCTCGAGGGTCTCCTCTTCCCAGACCCTCTGCAACGCTCTGGGCAGCTTTTCAGTTTAAACCATGCAGCACATGCCCCCGCTTCAGCGGCTCCCTGTGACATCTGAGCCCTAGCAAGCGCTGGATGCGAAGGGAACGGCACCCAGAAACCCAGCAGACCCCACAACCCAACGCAGGGTCCATGTGTTCCAGAGCATCCCTCCATGCCCTTGCTGCCCATTTCCCAAAAAGAAGTCATTTCCCCAAAATAAGTCATTTCCCAAAGTGAAGGCTCTAACCGAATTCTAAATTTTAATTCTATTTTACAAAGTACTGCAGAAAAGTGGACACTGAAAAATTATCTGACTGGGAGCTTAGCAATAGAAAACCATAAATCATCCTGGCAGTTATATAGCTTTCTTGTGAGGAAGTGCTTATGGGAGTAGCTGTTAACTAACGGAGGCACGCGCTTGGCACGGGCGCTTTTCGGCGTCTCCAGTCAGTAGATGCAACGCCCATCCATTCAGCTGCAGCGTCCCGGGGCTGTATTTACAGCCTCTTCCCAAGGGACAGGGAAGCAGACGTGAAGGTCTGTCACTCCCAAAGGTTATTTGGGGAATCCAGTAAAGGATTTTGTAAGAAAAATAATAATCATAAAAATCCCCAAAATGAGAAGTAGCAGACGGCAAGAATACAGAGAGACTACATACTGTTAATTAGATCTGCAGAGAGCACAATGACAGGGAAAAAATAGGAAATTAATTCATTGTCTATATAGCAAATGAAACTAATGGATGTTTGGGGAGTTTTTGACAGCAAAGAAAAAAAATAAACCAGAAAAACCTGTGTGAAGCAGGAAATTAGACTTCTTTTCCAGATTCTACAAGGCCCCATTAGGCAGAACAATTAGCAAATCTTTCAGCAGATAAAAATAGAAGAGCTTGTGGTCACACTGCTGGATTTTACCTCAAAAAATGCTCATGTGCGTTAATTGAGTCTTATGGAGGATTTTGCCAAATGTGTCAGCCATATTCCCAACTGAAAAACTGGTGGAGCTCAATGGAACTGGGACAATTTACCATAGCTCATCTTCAATGCTAAAAACAATATTTGTTTATTAATAGATCTCTTGTGCTAAAGGTTGAACTTAAGTCTCCTTCAGTCGTGAATCAAGAAGAACGAGCACGAGAACTTTCTGCAAAAGCTACCAAAGCTGATTTAAAGCAGGAGAACCGCAACATCCACCTCTCAATTTAACGAGTTACTTCCTGAAATATTTATTTACCTCAACAAATCAATAGCTACAAATCCAAATGGATAAAACTATAGAAGAAAAAGTAGTTTGCTTTTGAGCCACTAAAATACTTGAGTTGTGCAGCTTAGATTTAATCCAAAAACATTAAATGCAAGCAGAAATACATCAATACTGATGCACCTCACAGCTACCATCCTATAAAACAGTGGCTGCGTTTGTCAAGTTACCTTGCTTGCTAATTACCTACTGTAACAAGAAAAAAAAAATAAAAGAAAAAAGGAGCTAAGCACATGTCGGTGTGGAAACACTTCAAGAGGGAGCTGGGAAAAAAAGGTTATTTGAGCATTTTGCATATTAATACTACTCTTACTGTTCTGACTGCTCTTATATTTAATTGCAGTGGTTTCAACCACATCAGGATAATCAATCATCACTTTAAAATGTAATTAACTCCTGCAAGAAACTGTTCATGAAGGGAATTAAGAAATTTACTGTCTGAAGCTAAATTTGGGGATAGTTACAGATTTCTTCTACTTATAGAAATATTGTACCACTGGCACATTATCTTCTAGCTCTGCAAGTGTTGCACAGGTTATGTTTCTGCTGAGGATGGGGAGAACTGGACCTTGCGGGAAGGACATTTTGTGGGATATTTTTTAGATTTTTTGGGTTGGGTGGGGTTGTCTTGGCAGGGAGGGGAGGTAAAGACAGATTATCTTTATTGTCTGGAGCTTGAAATAATTTTTACAGTATATATTCTGTAAAGATCATCTAAAAGGAAAAGGATAAGTTTAACTCAGTAATGAAGTTGCTCATGAAGAGGCAGATTTCATCTTTGCTCAACAGAGCAGGGTGTTTCCTAGCTCGGTACTTGCACACACACACACACCCCCCAAGCCCCACCTTACACAGCCTTTGCCTCCGTCACCCACTCGACACACAGCAGCCTCCAGCTGGAAATCTGGGAGTTGCTTCCCATCCATGGGCATGAAACTCCAAGCCAGCTAATCTATTTATGATAAGTATCAGCTTTTCACCTATGGATGGACCACAAACTGCATTCTTTATCAAACTCAAAATACACAGATACCTAAGCCCAACTTGGAGGCTCAATTCATTATTTTTTTTTCCAGAAAAATAAAACGCAGGACAAGTCAGGTACATAAAATCATAACAAGAAGTTCTTCACCCAACGGTATCCTCGTCAGCTTCCATTAAACTCTGACATATGATTTAAAAGGCAGTTAAAAGATTAATATTCAGCAGTTATTTGATTTTTATTAAAGAAGTCTTAAAAACATCCTCAACGTACACTTTGAAGGAAACTGTTGCTTTGCTGTTGCCTGAACTGCTGCATTCACCACACAAATAACAATAAAAGCAAGGGAGAGAACTAGCAAAGAGATGACAAATATTACTGCCTTTCAGCTTTCTCTAAACCGGGGGCAGACTGACTACTGAAAAACAAGAGAGAATGGAGTAAGAGCAGCCCCAGGGAGAAGAACTTGGGGGTGCTGGGGGACGAGAAGCTCACCATGAGCCAGCAGTGTGCGCTGGCAGCCCAGAAAGCCACCCGTGTCCTGGGCTGCACCAAACCCAGTGTGGCCAGCAGGGTGAGGGAGGGGACTCTGTCCCTCTGCCCCGCTCTGCTGAGACCCCCCTGCAGTGCTGCGTCCAGCTCAGGCATCCCCAGGACAAGAAGGACATGGAACTGCTGGAGAGAGTCCAGAAGAGGCCATGGGGATGATGCGAGGGTTGGAGTCCCTCTGCTACAAGGACAGGCTGAGGGAGTTGGGCTTGTCCAGCCTGGAGAAGAGAAGGCTTCAGGGAGTCCTTATATAAGCCTTCTGGTACCCAAAGGGGCCTACATGAAAGCTGGAGAGGGGCTGGTTACAAGGACGTGGAGGGACAGGCCAAGGGGAAGGGGTTTAAACTAAAAGAGGGGAGATTTAAATTGGACATTAGGCAGCAATCCTTCCCTGGGAGGGTGCTGAGGCCCTGGCACAGGGTGCCCCGAGAAGCTGTGGCTGCCCCTGGCTCCCTGGCAGTGCCCAAGGCCAGGTTGGATGGGGCTTTGGGCAGCCTGGGCTGGTGGGGGGTGTCCCTGCCCATGGCAGGGGGTGGCACTAGATGGGCTGCAAAGTTCCTTCCAACCCAAATCATTCTGTGATTCTATGAAAAAAGTAAAAATATCTTTGCCTTAAAGAGTTTCTGTCAAAGCAGCAGCTCACTGAAAGCTTTTCCTGATCTCATTTGCACGCACAGCCATGTCACAATACATTTGGCTCCAGTGAGGAAGTCTGTGATGCCCATGAGAAGAAGTTGCAGGCAAAGGGCAGCAGCCCCGGTTTCAGCCACGTGCAATGGCCAAAGCAGGGCTGCAAAAACCTCCCAACAGGGAGGGTGCCAATACCACCCCACCACCACCACCAAAATTAAGAGGAAAAGAGGAAAAAAAGAAAAAAGTGCATTCTCCCCATTTTCTGTGTGAGTTTACAAGCAGTCACACTAGTTACACAGAGATGTTTTAACAGATGGAGCAACCAGCTGGAAGTTAGATACCACTTTCCCTATAGCTGGACACATACAGAACTCTATTAAATTTTAAATTTTAATCAGAGAATGTCAAGTTCAAAATTAGAAGTAAGCCTCTGATTTTAAGGTTTGGGGAATGAAATATATTATCAGCCATAAATGCCCTTTATTTGAAGGAGAGGGAGCGTCATTCCTGTTTCCAAAAGCAGGTGCATAGGCAAGGCTTTTCCCCTCTATCCCTCACAAAGCACAGCAGTTTCACGTGAAAGACTCGAAGTAGAATATCACACAGCCAGGGCAACTCAATAATGTTTTCAAGAATAAAATAAGCCAGCATACATAACGGGTTTTTATGCAAAACCTTAACAATAACAGATGTAACAACTCAATCTTTCTACCGCCGAGCGGATCTTTACAGTAAACATTAACGTGCTCGCGTATAATGCAAGATCAGAGAAATACCCTACGCGGACACCCACCCCATGAGACCACCAGACCTCCAAGGTGTTTCCCATTTCATGTGAGCTTTCACCTTCCAACTACCATGACACAATTACAGGCCACCCACCACAACTCTCCTACGAGCACAGGGCAGATCCCGAGCTACACCCAGCGTGTCCCGGGGCCACGGTGACTTTGAGGGTTGCGGTTAGAGTGATGGGCAGGTGGCAATGAGGCGAACGCCTCTCCCAACGTCCTCACACACCATTCCCATGCTTTGTGAACATGAGGATGGAGACTTCAAACATGCTGTGCCTTCCTCTGGTCGTGAAGGCTGCATGGGTTTATAGTTTATTTTATAAGTATCATTAATCATTGCTGCCCTAGGTAGGATTTCTTCATCTGTTTTTACGGTGTGTGATAATAGGATTTTAAGAATTCCTTCTCAGACAATAATTTTCATATTTGGGGGGAAAAAAAAGTATGACTGTCAGTAATTGAACATCTAAGCAGAGCTTGGATCTTTAAATTGGAATAACCTTCACTTCAGAAAGTGCCAATTTTTGGAAGACCCAGGAAAGTACCTTCCCAGGAGCGCGGGGTCTGTGGTGCAAGCTTCCCCGGCTGAATTCAGCTCTGGTCTGACACTGAAACATTTACTGCTGTTACACAGATTCTTTCCACATAGCGATGCTAAGATCTAGCCTGACATGAGAGCCCTGATTCCACTTAAAAAAAAAAATTTAAAGAAATATTCTAGGTTTTCAAGAGTGAAATCTGTGAAACAGAAGGGATCAGACTCAGACCTGCAGAATGCAGCCACTTCTACTTCAATCTTTGCTTCTTTACTGCCATAACTAGAGAGGGACCCGAGATGCAGAGGTTTCGTTTGCATTATTATGCCATGCATTTCAGCAGAGGAGGTCTCAGCCTCCTGGCTCAGATCTGTTGCAGAGGGAACCCCAAGCCGCAGAGCAGCAACGCATACCCAGGCATCAAAGCAATGGGGAAGGGAATATCTGTATCAGCTGTCGGAACACAGGGATGAAACAACAAGAAAAGAATCTGCAGAATTAATAAAAGCAACTTCCCACCTTCCCCAAGAGGAGGAACCTGGGGCTGAACTTTGGTGCCTGTCACGATGCAGAGCAGATACAGCCCCAGGGCCGTGCATTCGTCTCAGCACTAACCTGAGATGAGGATTAACCTGAATGAGTAATTACAGCCCACGCTCCCTTACCAGCTAATGGACCACAATACAACAAACTGGTGGACTGGATCAATAACAAAGTCTGCACTGCTTTGAGAAGATACCTAGAGACACCTACTTATTTTGGCACACTCGATATAAATAAAGAGAAACACCATTGGCTTTCTACATCCTGTCTTAAATAACCCTGCCAACCTAGGCAAAAGAAGGGATAAACA
Source organism: Psophia crepitans (assembly GCA_013399095.1). NCBI lineage: Eukaryota > Metazoa > Chordata > Aves > Gruiformes > Psophiidae > Psophia > Psophia crepitans. The sequence goes on from VWZZ01005666.1 coordinate 992,780, forward strand.
GCAAGAATCTGGACAAAGACAAGCATGTGGCTATCAATGGCAACAGGTCATTGCCTCAGACCCCGAGTAAGCCTTTCCAACATGCGTTGGGGTTATGGTGTGGGGTGTTATTCCAGCCAGGACAGACCTTGCTGTCTTCACTAAAACCAGAAGAGTTACAGCCTAAGTGACGTTTTTGGTAGGTTTGTCAAGTCTTAGCTCTCCTTGCCACATAGAAAGTCGGCCTGGGATACCCAAGTAGCATTAATCACGTAAGAAACATCACTGTGATCATTACAGACAGACATCGGGTTTACGGATAAAAAAATTGCAGTGCTCTACACAATGTAGTAGCTGTTAGGTAGGACTGGGAAACCCTGTGGAGACTAAAGAAACTGTCAAAAATCCCACTCTGCACCCTGACACAGCCCTACTGCACCCCCCCGCCAAGTCCCTTCAGTCCATCTTCTTCGGGATCTGACAAGAGGGCAAGTCAGGTGTGTCCATCCAACAGGTCACATGCTCTGATAACAAACTAATCAGCCATGAAACAATCAAAGGATGTTTTGTACAACACAAATGCAGTTGTGTGTTTATTATCTGGGCAAGTAGATTGAGATAGAATCCACCTCGATGCTTATTTGTAGTTTTATCATTACAGTTAACAATGAGTACTGTTCTAAATTTACATGGTCTGTCTTCCCATTTATCAGTGAAGGTCAGGGATGCAATTTATAATTCCTCATGTATTACATTCATTGCTAATAAAATAGATTTATTTATTTTATTTTCACACAACACTTCGTGAAGTCTTTGATGATTGGAAGAAGCAACGAAACCTGTCACTTTACCACAAAATATGCATTCCTACCATCTTGAAAATCCTATAAAAATAAAAATTAAAAGAAAAACACCAAAAAACCCCACCACCCCACACAACACACCAAACCAAGGACTGCGGTTAAGCTGTCATTTCTCCCTACCCTCCACACCATTAAACTAGCAGACAGACAGACTTAGGTCACCTCACCTCTTGGCAGCTCTTTCTCTCCTACCTGTTTGGGCAGCAGTAGTCCTCCTCCAGCACTCAAGCCTAGGGAAGCTGAGGTTTATTTGAGCGCAGCATGCACGCCAGTTGGCCTTCCTATTCATCACGCTCTGGCATGAAGTCTCCTGATAGTTTTTGTTCATTTGTCCATAGACGCAAAAAAATGTGGAAAGCCTGAAAGAGAGATCGGGAAAGGTTAATTGGTTTCGTTGACCATCTGTTTGTGCTGTGAATAAACGCTGAGAGTAATGTGTAACAAATGGCATCTACAAGGATTAAATAAATCAATTCTGGGGATTAGAAATAACCTATGGACTGTGTTAATGGAGCAGGAGTCCGTGTAACAGAATCAGCCTTACTGTGCTGTAGAGTTTGTGACCTTTAGGGGGTAGAAAACCAAGGTTTCCCAGGAAGCCTGAGGTGAAATTGGAAAATAAAACAATTAGATGGCCAAGTAAAACTTGAGTAAGTGTCTGGAGGAGTACAAATGGAGGACACAGACTAGTCCCACCTGATTCCAAAAAGTAGTATCAAGTCTGCAACCTCTTCTGGCTTTTTACTTTCTCCTTGTCCCACCACATACTGAAGAAGAACTTTAAGAACTCCTATACTGATAAAGTTCACATTTTTAAGGTTTTTATGCTACCTTTTCCCTCTTTTCTTGTCCTTTCCTTTCAGTTCTAGAGCTCAGTGAACTTCACTAAATACATCCTGCTGCAGGCCGTGATTCTTGCAAACCAGCATCACCCAGACATTTCTTGAAACAAAACTTTGACTGAGAAAACTTATGTATTTGAACTACTGGACAACAGGTATTGCTCAAACTGGCAAGTGCTCCCCTTCAAACACACCAAACCATTTAGGAATCATCATAAAGACCTCTGGGGAGTTGTGGTTTTCTTTACCTGTAGATATCCACCAGCAGCTGGAGATACTGCACATTTGAAACAAAATACCTGTAACGTACCTAAACCTCATATCTGAAATTCCATTGAAAAGTATGTAGCTTGGTGCCAGGAAAAGAGGAATGCTTGATAAACAGGAGATCATGAAAGCTGCAGCATTCGCCAAAGTGTGCAGAACAAAGCTGGCTCCTGATTGAAAGGTTATTTTTAAGGCATCTCAGAGATGCCTTATCTGGTTAAGCCAACTTTGCACAATCAATACATTATATTGCCTCTACAGCACTAGTGGAAAGTGTCCCAAACACATAAAACTACAGAGAAAAAAAGATATCAGCAACTGAAATAATTTAATTTTCTTCCAGTGAAATTGCCAGACTACGGGTTGTTGCAGAAATACCAGCACACTGCTTTGTGTATAGATCTTACTTGTCACGAGCAACATCGACCCTTACGTACAGAATCCTACAGGTGGTACTTTAACAGTACCATAAAGACATGCCTGAATTCTTGTTTAATTAGCAGAATAGGGACAGGCACCATCAGCCTTTTAGATGTGCGGGCATGAAAGCTGCTCAAGAACAGATTCCCCGATAGAAAAATCCTCTGCAGCAAGTAGCTGGTTTTCAACTTTGCCTCAAAAGCCTACTGAAGCTAAGTCAAATTTCACACCAAAATAAGTGGAAAGACTGTCTAGGCTCCGGTAACTGTATTCCAGGTTAACTTTCCCGTGTGCTAGCGAGCGCCACAAAAATCTCTTAGTAACTGCGGTATTAAAAATCCCTTCTATTCTAACTACACGATGGCACCGCACAGACAGCTGTAATCAGCCCCACTGGACATGACACAAAGATAACAGGAGAAAATGAAGTAAAGTGGAATGTATCTTCAGAGAACAGCATTTCTTTTCTCTTGAGCTCCCTCGGGAAGGAACTGCAGTATGAGGGGCTGCAGTCTTAGAGTTAAAATTTATTCACATGGAAGGAATCTTATAAAATTAAGAGGAGGAAATAATTCAAATATATTAGAAAAATCTCAAGGAAAACCAACAAGTAAAAATCCTAAGGGGAGAGAGGGGAAATTTTATACTGACAGGATTTATATTAGAGAGCTTTCAAGCCTATTATTTTAGCTGAACTCCCATTGCTAATGCAGACAGAGGAGAAAGCTCAGAGATGGATGTTCTGCCAGAGCCACAGATGAGTTACAACAGGTCTTAAAACACGTCCTGTTTCCGTGTAATAGACTGTCTGTTCCTGTACCCAAAACCACTCTGAATCACAGCACCGGGGTGGGGAGCAGCAGAGCCCTGACTGCCCCACTCTGAATTTCATTTTCAAAATCATAAATATCACTCAAAAGGAATAATATTTTTATACAAATCAGGTATAATGAGTCATGTAAATTTAATTTTTTTCATAAGACTACTTCATCAGGTGACTTCAAGCACACTGGCATGACACCTTGCTAAAAAACTCACACATGGTAGCGTACATACGACATCTTGTACATCCTAAACTTCACTGAGAGGGAAAAGATAGTCTGTAACAGGGAGGAACGAGTAATTTCTTTCAAATGAAGAAATGAAGAAACACACACCAAAAAAACCCAACCAACTACAACCAAACAAACAAAAAAACCACCACTAAAAAATACCAAACAAAAAACCACACAACCCTTAATCTGGGGATAGTTCCCCAGAATGGGGGTACAAAGTGATGGTACCAGTTTTGGTAGGGCTGTAAGGAACTGTGGATGAGTTTCCTCACCAAGGAGGATGGAAGAGCTCTTGAAAAACATCATCCATGGGGGAACCCTGTGAGGTGGTCTGGTACACTGTCAGATGATTGTTTGAGTTCAGCAGGTTTTAGTTAAAAAAAGATAAAATAAAGTTTTGCTCAATATTTCCATAGAAAATTCCAGGTCTGCCCTAAAAAATACTAGGATGAAAAGAGGAATTTGATAAAAAGCACTTTACACGTTTAAGTGACAAGGTAGATCTCCAATACAACTGTATCAAGAACCATTAGCTTAGAAATACGTACAAATACACAGCTAATACGTTCTGAACACAGACGAGGACTGATGATTAATGGTCAGTTCATTAGCTGTGACAGTAGGTAACGTAGTGTCTCTGGCTCACGCACTGCTCAGAACGTTGCAATGCCACTGTAAACATGAGGAAAAATAACTGCACGTTGCTTAGGTTCCTGGTTTTGCCCTCGAGAGCACTCCACTTGCAGGCATCTCCGCAGCCTTTCAGAACCCACCAGGGACCAGCAGCTTTGCTCTACCAGCCCACTTCCATCATTTTGCCTACAAAATTTCCTACCCACAACCCAAGGCAGTGCCTCTGACACACAGCCTGTAAGGGATCAGGCGCACACTGCACGTAGCTGAGACACCTTATTTCCCACAAACAATAAGATGACCCTGCCCCTCTTGTTGCTCACGATTAAGGAAACACCCATGGCAGTAGCTTCCAAGTAACCTTGGCACGAGCGCACCACCTTCTCCTGCAAATCCAGAGATCAGTCACATCCTGCTTATGCAGAGAAACCTCTGCTCCACGTTGGAAAGTTGAGATTTATTTATTCCTTGTACACAGTTGTGCTAGAATTATTGATCCCAGGAGTCACTGTAACCTTTGGAAACTATATTTCACAAAAGCATTCAAAGAGAATGAATAGGATCTTGAAGAACCACAAGCCTGAGAAATCCAACATGAACGCAGAGTCAGTTTTTAAGTGTATATAAACATGCGTTGCCTTTAAAACTAACGACACCCTTTTGCCCCAGCCCCCTCAGTCTATCAGTGGAAGCTTTATCTCTGGAAACAGACCTTGGCCCGGACTTTCTGGTGTTTCAAGAGTTCCTTGAACAACCTACCTGAAGACCAATCTTCCATTTTTAACAAACCATAAGAACAGAAGATGTATTTTAAACCCAGGAAGCTAAATTAGACGGTTCCACAATACACGCTGGGAAAACCTCTAGTTGTGCACGACACTACACATAACCTGCTGAAAACATACTGTCAGTGCAACCTGCGCTTGAGCTGCGATGCGAAGATGAAGTAAAACTACAGCATCAAAAGCAATGGAATTTCTTAGGAGTAAATTAAGAGAAATAAACTCTGATAGAAAACATTGCATCTTAGATCCATTTAAGACAGATTCCCAGGGATTTACTATTTATCTGCGTTAGGAACAGAACAACTTGGAAAGAAATATCATGGTCCATTTCAATAAGGTGCAACTTGCAAAGAAAGATCACGTTTGATTATCCCATTTCAGGTAAGCTGTTGGTGTGAATTATGAGAGGTATCTTATCTTTTGCACTTACCCAAAGAACTTAATCACGAGAAGTTAACTGTGCTAATGTTTGTCGGGGCCTCCAGAAGCAGTGCAGTGCACATCTGCCTTGATTCTGCACTCCAGTTAACTCATTAATTGCCATCACATTATCCACTCTCTCCTTGCTTCTGCAGCTGCAGAATGATGCTTGCCAGAACACATAAATTACTCAGTGACTTCTTAATGCAAAGATAAACTGCCAGCCTTAATGTTTGCACCAGATGATACAGCAAGACCTCCAAGGATCTCCATTTTAACACATTTCCTGTCTGATTTAATCTAAATAAGATTAGCTTAAATCTATTTTAAACTCTCTGCCATCATCAAATGGGTTTTGCTGATACTTACAGATGTCATGCATGAAGCCTCAAGGTACATGGCCATCTCTTAAAGTACAGAAAAAAAAATCCTCTGTATATTTATACTTCAAGTGTTTGATTAATCATCACACTTGTATTTATCCTAACCAGAATCAGCAGCATTTCATGTCCCAGACTCACTACCATCCACCTACTCCATCTCCTTACCTACTTCTGCAACCTCCTTGGCATACCCAGATCACCCAGAACTTGTACGGGTTAACAGCTCCCAACCTCATCCTCTGCTGATATCAAGGCTGGGACCACTGCAGCCATAAAAAGGCAAAGTTTCCCAATTCCCCGTATGCCGATGGAAGTCGAAGACCATCTTTCCATTTATGATTCAGAAATTTTTTTCCCCCTCTGACCTTTACTCTTTGGAAACATTACCACTCAACAAGAAAGTTACATAGAAATTACCCAAAAGGTTTGGATTCCCAAAACTGGTGTTCCTGGGGTTTAAGTGTGGGCTCCCAAATACCAAACATTCAGATTTTGCAGCAAGATACGGAAAAAAAAAAAAAAAAAAAAAAAAATCCCAAACAAACAAAAAAAAACCTCACCAAGAAACTGCTTCTGCTGCATGGACATTGCCAGCTCAGCCCTTCCCAAGAGGGGTTATTGCAAAAGGTGCTCCCCAGAAATCCACTTTTCTCTCTTGGCAATTACACAGCTCCCCTACATTTCATCTACAATTTGTCAGAGTTAAATAAAGACATACTTTGCATCTGTTGCCTATATACAGAACTAGTTACATGTCACTGTCACACCATCTGAGTTATCTCAGAACAGAACTTACACCACTAAGCCGTTCCCCAGTGGTGCTACATATCCAGAACAATCCTTTCTTCCCTGCCACATCCTAACAACATACGTTTAGAAGACAAACGGAGTTTCCTCAAGTTCATTATATTCATGAACACAGGAATGCATCTTATTTGACAGCCTTCAGCACTCAAAATCTGCCAGGTAAAGTTTCCATTGTCACAACCATGCAGGACAATGCCTTTTAGAAACTCCTTTCATAGAAATTCTTGGGTTTTAGTCAGCTCATACACTGGCCTTCACAGCATGGAGCACAGTGTGGGCAAGAGCCGACGAGAAAGAAAACCTGATTTAGTCAGATGACCTGTCCACGTTGACTCACCCTGCAGAGTCACAGAGCTCGCCACCCGTGAGAATCATAAAGGTTGGAAGAGACCTCCAGGATCATCTAAGTCCAACCGTCCCCCCACCACCTATTACCCACTAAACCATGTCCCCAGGTACCACATCCAACCTGTCCTTAAACACCCGCAGGGACGGGGACTCCCCCACCTCCCTGGGCAACCTGTTCCAATGCCCGACCACCCTTTCAGAGAAGAAATTTATCCTCGCCTCCAACCTGAACCTTCTCTGGTGCAACTTGCAGCCATTTCCCCTTGTCCTGTCACTGGTTATCTGTGAAAAGAGGCCGACCCCCAGCTCGCCACAACTTCCTTTCAGGTAGTTGTAGAGGGCAATAAGGTCTCCCCTGAGCCTCCTCTTCTCCAGGCTAAACAGTCCCAGTTCCAAGTTTGTTACTTTTGCTTTAGAATCTACTTTTCTTGCTTGTTTGTTTAATCTCATATCCTTTAATTCCTTTGAGCAGAGGGAGCAGCACTTGGGATTATATCATTGGCTGTGAGCCCACAACAGTAAGATCTATTTGGTTTCTTCGTTTCTTGAAGATCATTTTTCTTTACTGCTTTCCATTAGATGAACTCTGCATCTCACCTCATTCCCGGACACAATGCTCCTTTTGTCAGACTCAAAACGCAACCAGTCTTTGGTTCGCAACAGTTTTGCAAATTTGTGAAGGACACTAAAGAGCAAAAGTTGAATTCCTCAGGACTACTCCTTAAGCCGTGCCAAACCTGTAACCAAATTATCTGAGAGAGGAGCAAAAAAGGAAGGTGTGAAACCTGTTTCAACCTCCATCAAGTAACAAGAGGCTGAAACAGCCCATGAAAAGCCAGAGCAGCAGGTACATACCCACAAAGACTTGTCCACTCTTGGGGACACCCAAAGGCAGAGCCTGAGTTTAAGTCTGCAAAAAACCCCACTTTTTTTCTGGAGTGGGCCACAGGGCCTGGGGGAGGGGAACATGAGATGGTACTGCAGGAGGCTAGGCAGGACCAAAGCTCAGTGTACATAGCCTGGGGATAACCTTAAACCACATTCCTTAAACAACCCCTGTCTGAGGCAACTGGCACCCGCACGAGGATGGAGAGGAGTGGGAGGGATTGAAAACAGCTACTTCCAGTTTTCAGAGTTCCATAAAACTTCTATTCAAGGGTCCAGGCTAAACCACATCTCCTGACAAGACCTCTCAGGGGTAGCGCTAGATTAAATCATGTCATGTTTAGGTAGCAGGATTTGCTTGAACTTGAATTTCCAAAGTAATTTCTTTTAATGAAACTTCAATTCGTGTAAAACAAAGATTTAAATATTCTGCCTACAGATCACATTGTGCAACAAAAACGCATTTGTCTTGCATAATGAATTTTTTAACAAAATCTATTTCTATCTCCCACTGAGAAGAGATTTCGTACATCCTTTCCACATGTCAGAAATTGTGAAAGGATGGGGATTTTTTTTTTATCCTGTGTATTATTAAACATAATAGTCAGCCACCTCTAGAACCCATCATTGATTGAGATAAATGAAGCTATTTTAAAAAAAAAAAAAAGCCTAATGAAGTCTCTTTGGTGCCTCTGAAACTCGGCAGTAAAGATAAATGAGAAACAATTTCTTGATATCCATTATTTTAAATTACAGATATCAGCCCTGATGCTGTTCTCAAGGTTTATTGAATTTTCATAGAATATCATCAACTTCTACATTCCATACGTGTAATTGAAACCTGTGACCAACGTGGTTTTCTCTGGTGTCAAGTTTAAAACGCAGAGGAGATCACCTCTGCCACACCTGGACCACCAGGTTGCCATCGCAGCTGATCTGGGCACCCTGCGGCAGTGGGGGTGTCACACCGCAGAGCTTCTCCTCCGCTCTCCTGTTTGTTTGCCAAATCCAGGTATCTGGCAATTCTCACCACGGACTCAGCTTTTCCAGTCTTTCACTGGAGAATTGGTTTTCGTAGCCCAACATTGGTTTAAGTAACCAATATTGCCAATGTTTCTGGATTAATGAGGAGTGGAAAAATAGAAAATAAAGAAAAAAAATTACAAGTCAGAGCCTCACAATGATGTCACTGGCTTAAAATGCAAACACTTTTTTCCTTTGCTTGCTCTACAATTTACCTGGGGCTCTTTCCATTCTCCTCAAAGCACTATAAATACAACCAAACCACAGGCTCCTCTTCTCAAACCTGGGATCTGCACATCAAACTGAAGCCAAAGGACCCTTCTTCCAGCCGGCCAGGCTCTGCCCATGAAGGCAGTTGATTTTGAGCATGTCCCACTGATGGGCTTCCCGCTCGCTGGCACCCCCCCGAGATGGACTCTGCCACCCTGCACCTCTTCCCCGGCCCAAAGCTCCCACTCAGTTGTAGAAGTGTAATCAAATATGTAATTCAAAACAGAGATCCTAACACAACACAGGCAGAACCCATGAAGTCATCCCAAGTCTCCTTTTCTTTGTAATTGCCGAGGATTTGGTTAGAGAGCTGGCAAGCGGAGTGCAGGACAGGGGTGTCTGCCTGGCACCAGGGTCTGGTTTGGGGATAACACCGATGTGGTTAAACCCTTACCTTGGGACTTCCCTGCTTCTCCCCTGGAGGGACAACCCACATTGTCTCCTGCTGCTGCCCTCAGCCTGAAAGCATCCTTGTTTTTCCTCCTCTGTATTGTAGACACAGAGGAAGACTTGCAAATATCTCAGCGATTGGGAGAAAGTTAATGACACAGCAGGAGGATGCTGTTGGAATTGTCTCTTACAGTTTTAGTTTTTGCTTTATTACATTGGTATGGGGGTAGCAGAGCTGCTACTGGGTAATTTAAATTTAATCATTTATTTTGACCATTTTAACTAGAATGCCAAAAATACCTGCAACTGAGAAGCAGCACTTTATTGTGCACTGCCATAAATCTACATTACCAAAAATACTCTTTAGTCTACTTTGATATACCTTCAAGCAAGAGCTATCCAGAATTGCATAACGAAACATAATACTGCTTACATTTAATATGGCATTTTATCTATAAACTGGAAAAGAATCTAAAACTCATTATTATAATCTCTAAAAACATTGAATTTTTAACTTTACAGCCTTTTATAAGAACTTCAGAAATAAGAACTTAATCAGGGCAAGGCGAAGGTTCAGGACTCTGCCATAAGGCATCTTTCAGATCTGAAAGCTTTCTGCATGGTAGAAAATAAAATATTGGCCTATTAAATGTAACCCGTTCCCTAATATCGTGTATTATTTTGCTAAGTCTGCCTGAAATCCTGGAAGTGATAGTTGCAATGGCCTTACTTATTTTTCTTTTTTAATCCTTGCACACTCAGCTGGGTATCTGCTGCTTCTTGCATAACCTTCCCAAAGCTCATCTCATTTTGGAAGTTAAACCCTGGATAGAGGTTTCTTTAGTTTCTTAAGCTCAAAGTGCTTTGCACAAGGCTGGTGCTCTGAACTGCTGACATCTTCCCTCTTAATTGCACAGACTGCTTACAGATCTCAAATGAGATAAAGCAAAATAGCTCCTTCCAAAGCAATTCCTACTACAACAGCTAAGAACAGCAGCCCACCCTGACAATGACAATTTCTAGCGTTTCAGCGACTCCATCACACGTAGACCTGATGCCCAGAAGCACTGGGTACGCGCTGTCATAGCTGCAGAGACAGGCAGGACTGAAAATTCTGCCATTCAGCACACCCAGCCCACAAATGCTCAAGGATTTAAAATCAGTTGGGGTTATAATAACAGAGTCTATTTGCGGAGGGACAGTGAGAGACCGGAACAATATTGGCAGTTCGCTTGGGGTATTTGCTCAAGGTCCACTTATAGGTGGAACCTTGACATGGATTCAGCCACTAAAGGACTTTACAATAAACTAATCCCTTCAGCATAGATCTTCAGCTCCCTTTTTAGCAGGGGACACAGGTTGCTCTTCCACTTCTGCACTGTGCTGGGCTGAAAGCACTTGCTGCCTGCATGTGTTTGGACATGGTGCATCACACCCAGCTTCTCCCTACATCTGCTTCTTGGGAAGGCTTCATACAGCCACCCACCCCACAGCACACGTGGCTTTTCTAAACTAAGTCCTTTTATAGAAGGCTGTTCTCCAGTAGCTTAATCCCAAAGCACCTAAATTGATCTTAAAAAGCAGGGTATTTATATACACTAGGTCATCTTCTGAATGCTTCACGAGCAAAACCAGTGATGAGCCAACAAAAAACAAAACCCCCCACACATTGCACGCAATCTGCAGGGCTACTTTTGTAAAAACTGTCACAGTACAGTGGCTTCCCGTATACGGAGATCTTACGTAAGGAACAAGCAGAATTTGCATTAACCTGGCAGTTTTAATGTCATGGAAGACAGCTAAATAGTCTGTGTTTCAGTGACAATCCTGTGTCAGTGACCTGGTTAACATACTAAGAAAAAGAAATCAGTAAGTGAGAGTTTTTAACCTCCTCCCTGCTCCAGAGCTGGCTGTTCAAGATGCATCTGCTGGAGGTGCACAAGGAGGGAAGTGTTGAACCACCTCAACATTTAAGCAGAGGAGCTCTCACCCCACCGCAGGAAATCCAAATGCTTCCAGCACTGGAGGGACCCATTGACTTTACTCTGTGGGTTGCCTGTACTTATAAGCACTTTATCAAGAAATTTGCTTTATTCACTCCCTCCCTTCATAGATTTTAGTTATTAAAGAGCCATGTGATTTTTCTGAGGCCAGAGGTGTAATCATGAAAAATCAGTACTGAAGACAGGCGATGCGCCTACAGCACGTATCACCCAGGAGCGCTTCGGCATGTGCTCGACTTGAGATGAGGGAGGAGCACCAGGAGAGCCACAGGCACAGACCAGAGACCCCAGGAGGCTGCAATTCCCTCCTGACTCAGAGGGATCTTGGTGTGACCACTCTGCTACCAGGAGCAGGGACACTCAGGGTTTCAGACCCCGTCCCCTGTCACCCTGGGGTTATTTCCACATTACAGATGAAGCATCCCAATGTAAAATGAAAAGACCATTAACACACTGGGGAAGGAAGGGAGAACTCTATATTTTTTACTGCAGTTTGCAAGTTTGACATCCCCTAGCTCCCTGGAGATGGGTCGGTGTGGTCTGTCCAGCTGGCCATCTGTCCTCAGCAGCCCTTAGATGTCATGGTAAGCATCAAACATGCTATTGAGACATCCAGCAGCCATCAAAATCTTCCTATCAAGTTCAGTGGGCTTTCATTAAGCATATGTGGTACTACAAGAAGATGCAAAAACTCAGCCTTAAGGATCTTGAGACTCAAGTAGATTTAAAAATAAGATAAAGTTATATTTTAAGGGAGAACAGAAACAGGAAGCAATGACTTAACAAATAATCATTGGTCTATTTAACATTTCATAATCTGATAACAGTATTTATCTACACTACAGTATTTCCAGAATCCCAGCTGTTTGAAACTACAGCGTGAATAGAAATTAATATAAATAAACCCAAACCCAGCAATCAACAGCTGAATTTTCTTCCTGGACTATTTAGAACTAAGTAATTAGGAGAGACACATAACTTGAAGCAAATGGAGAAGGATCTCAAAATATCTGTCCCCATTAAGAGATTTTGTATTTCCATCCCAGAAACAAAATAAATCAGACCGTGTCCTTAGCTGGTATAATGTGATGCTGTCTCATTGATTTCGATAAAATACAGCAGCTTTAAGACTCTGGGCCCTTTGGCATAATCCTTTCATTTAAACTCAGTGAATCAAAATAAACTCCACTGATTTCTGTGGAGTCGCTGATCTGCCTTTGGGTAAGCTAGAGGAAAGCCAGGAACACTCTCTCAGAGGGATTATCACTGCCTCGTGATTTATAATAAGTTATCCCCAGGATGGAGATTTTAACATGATCTGCAGAGAATGGGGAACATTCCCGCTCCAGTTCTTGCTTTTCCAGGTGCAGCTGACCCTGGCACCCTGCAAAGGCTTCACTCGCTTCCCCGTGAGGCTCCTTCTCCCCTACCTTCACTGCTGGTTTCTTCCCTAGAAGAGGGCCTCATGAAGGAATCTAATTTTGTCATTTTTTTTCCGGATTCGTGTTTCCCTAGATCCTTACCCATGATATATCGCTGCTAATCAAGCTGCTGCCTGCCTCCTATGGCTCTTCTGAGAAGTTATTACCCTTCCCATTCATCACCAAGTCGAGTTAATTCAGGCAATCCTCCTGATCCATGGCCTTGCACACTCAATTGCGATATTTCATGTGATATGATATTTCTCTATAATAATAGTTTCACCCTTTGAAGATTCAGATAAAGGACACCAAGACATTTTCAGTAATTAGTGCTACAGTAAGATCCAACGTCCCTTCATGGTAGCCACGAAGAGAACAGCTACTCCAGGAACACCAGCTTTGACACACGGTGATTGAAGGGGCACGTGGAGGGGAAACAAATCAGAATTTCTATTTGGCTTCTCTTTTCAAGTGTTTTGAACCTGAGCTATAAACATGTTGACTGTTTTGTTTTCCAGAAATATGGCCTGTGATGAAGACAGAACTGGGAAGCCTCAGCAGGAATCTAATCCAGCTTTCTGTGCTGGCTGGGGAAGGTCAGCTCACCCCACACATCCTTTGATTTCTCCATGGGTTCCCAGGATGGGGGAGTGAAGAGGTGGAGCTGCTTTCCTCCCCCGCAGTGTGAAAACAAAACAACCAAATCCACACACACACACACAAAAAAAGCACAGAACTTGAACATTGCTGGTGCTCAAATCTTTTTTAAAGCAACCAAAAATGTTGATTTTTTTCAGAAGGTATGCACTGTGCTCTAACATTTGGATTAAAATTCATTTAGGGGAAAAAATAACTAATATCCAAATGCATTTTAAAGAAGCTAATGGAAGGAAATGTAGGGTCCTTGATCTGCCTAGGAAAAGACACAGTCTCCAAACCCATTTACAGTGGTGCAAAATTTTCCACTACTAACTGTAATGCAAAACACCAGGGTTTTAAGCCTTACAGACATTTGAACATGCTACAGAACTGCATTTGGGGAAAAAAAAAACAACACCCATGGAAATGTTTTCAAGAGCAGGTAAGTGACTGAAGAGTGAGAGTCACAGTCTACTGCTAAGCATGTACGTACTTGAATTTTAAAAAAAAAAAAATTCAAAACAGATCCTTTAGCAAATGTCAAGAAACATCTGAATTTCTGTAAAATCATACATCAAATGAAGTGCCTCTGATGGGATACCTTCAGGAAACACTGCCCTGCTCACCCTTCCGCCCCAGCACCTTTGATCTTAAAACACACGTTGGAGGCTACAGGGAGTGAAGTTACATGGTCATTTTGAAAATTATGCACATGGGAATTAGAAGGAGAGGTCATATTTGGGCAAAAACCTCAATTAACCACAGCAACAGGTAAGAAGAGAATAGCTGGGAAGAATCCGAGATAAATTACATGCCCATTTATCCAGCTCCCTGCTCTCTGCTCACCCCCAGCATTTCCTCCTTCCTCGAGGACCATCAGTTTGGCTCTGCAGGGCTGAAGAGAAAGAGAGAGAGGCCACTGAAAAGAGATTTATATCTGAGCCAGCAAATAAAACAGACTCTCTGGCACATGCTGGAACTGCAGGAGCTTGCCCCAGCTCGACTATTTTAACAGAGCCAGCATCTGCAAAGAGTGATGCTGATGGAGGCAATGCAGGAAATCACCTCCCGCATCCCAGCGCGAAGCATTACTTTTGTAAATTACAAAAGGACAAAGTGGCTAATAGGATCAGGACCCGGAGAGCAGTAGAAGAGGAGAAAGGACAAATGAGTGATGTCTAATATAAAGTGCAGTTTTGTTTGCTCTTCACCACCTGAAGGCAGCTAGCTACTTCACAATATTGCCTGCATTTATAAGGTCACAGGGTTCTCTCCTTAACATGGTTACAAGAGTGCAATCGCCATTAATTTCAATAGAAGTTTCAAACATGCAGCAGCAGCAAAATAAGGTCTTAAAATTCCACCTGTCCTGCAAGATATTTATTGTTCTAGAGGGTGAAATCCACGGCAACACACAGTTATTCTTAAAAGCCAAGAGAGAAAGAGATTCTGCTTTATCTAGCAAAATAGGTAGAAATGCAGGCTTTCCTTTTGTACTGAACATGGGGGTTAGAGGTGGTGAGTATTACACAGCATTGAAATGAACTCACCTGAGCTAAAAAAAAATAAAAAAAATCAGATTTTCTTCAGACTACATTTTCCATCACTCCCTCCGGACAACTCTCCAGAACAGCTTCCTTCCCAGTGTCGTTATCTGGGTATAAACTCCGCTTGGCGTTCCCCTAATGAGGCCAAACTACTCTATTAAAAAGATGTAGGATTAACCAGTTTATGGCTCTTGCGCTATGCCCTATTTAACTGGAAACTGTGGCATCAGGAAGATTTAATGCAACGGTTTTTGTCCTAATAACAAGCAGTACCTCTCACAAGGCTCCAGCCTCCCCCTCCATTTGCAGGGAAAAATACTAAATTAATGTTTCAGGCTTTAACTTCTGTGACGGTCAGTACTGTGCCCTGAAAACTGGACTGGGGAATGTGGTTCAAAAGCAAGCTAGGTCATAGTGCACTAACTCTTAAGGATGCTAATTGAACCTATTAATGTATTTTATAGCTTTTAGTTTCAGGAGGAGAGAGTTTGTTACTGTAAACTGCATAACCTGTTACTTCCCATCTCACACCAGCACTAATTTGCTTTTTTAGGCGGTTTGCATAAAATCCCAAGACATCAATCATGTGCTTGAGATCCCTTGCTAGGGAGGAGAAGAGGCAGGTACTAATGCACCAGTTACCTCCAAATTTATTCCTTTTTACTGGGGCACCCACAAGTTTGCTGTGTGTCCTCCCTACAGCTGTCAGTGCCCAGGCACAGAAAATTAAAAATGTCTTTGTACTTTAAATAAAAAAAGAGGAACAAACCAAAATAAGTGTCCTATGTTTTATTGTAATGAACCATTTCTTTCTTTGAAGTGTTTGTACATATTCTTGGGTTATAGTTTAATAAAACCAGTTCTAAAGGAAAGAAAAGCATCATAATAAGCACCTCTGAAGAGTGCCACAGATGAACAGACAGGAGAGAAGGGAGGTGGAAAGGGGAGGCTCAAAGTGTGGTTTTGTCACAGAGCTCAGCGGTACCCCAGGGGTGAAAAATGTCTGCTTCCCAGTCACCCCACCTCAGAGGGATGTGGCAGCACAAGCAGAACCAGGGACCACAGCACCAATGGCACTGGCAGGCACACAGGAGAAGCTGGGAACACCATCTTCATTTTCCTGCTCTGAAGCGCCCCCAGAAGCACTACAGCCCCTCAGGGATTCAGGAGGGCACTGGATGGAGCAACACAATACATTTTAAAAGGGCTGGTAAAAGACAACAGTGAAAAAAATCTTTTGGTCTTTTTTAGGGAGATCTATGGACCACCTTACTCCAAATTCTCACATGCTCAGCTACCCTTAAAAACCAGACATGGGTACACATGATCTCATGACACAGCTGCATCAAACAAAAACTTCACAAAACGTAGACTGAATGCACCTACCACTAATAAAAAGCTGGCTAAGCCACAGCCACCCACAGTTGAATACCAAGATACCAGCTACAGCACTGAAACCAGAGATGCTGTCAGGGGTGACACCCCAGGAAGATGGATTTGGGCCCTCCGGAGGAGGAGGGAAAGGCAGCTATGTGCCACCTGCACAGCCATGACCCAGAACTGCGCCATGTAATCTTCTCCAAGTACTGGTACTACTAGCACTACTCTGATATCCAAGATTAGGGTCACTCAACAACGACATTCAACCAGCATTTTGTCACAGGAAATTAACTTACACTGTTTTATTTCTTTTCCCCAGGAAACAACGTTGCAGTGAAAACCACAATGAACTTAGCCACAAGATGTACAAACAGTGTGTTTAATTGGCGACGAAAGAAGAGAACGGAGTTTGTTTCCTGCCCTGTCTCCAAATGTGTTCACACTCGGATGCTGCGGTGAGCAGTAACAGTAATGGAACGAGCCACCTCCGTGGCAGGTTAACTTCACCTGTATAAAGGGTTTCATCTACCCACTGTAGCTTTTTTGGTACAACATCCAAGTTCTACCCAAGCCCATCTAGAATAGAACAGAACAATTCCAGTTGGAAGAGACCTACAATGATCATCTAGTCCAACTGCCTGGCCGGTTCAGGGCTGACCAAGTTAAAGTATGTTATTAAGGGCATTGTCCAAATCTACACACCTACGCTGCCAGAGGACAGCAGTAGTAGGAATAACAGATCTTGCTTTAACCTATCAGCCCAGGTATTGATTTCAATGATGTTGAAGCTGCACAAAGCTTGGTGGGGGTAAACGAGCACACACACACTGGGAAGACTCATGGAACCGAGCCCCGGGCTCCCGCGGCTGCGGCATCCTTGTCATTCAGGACACCGCTGTGGAGATCCAGCTTAACTCCAGGCAACCGCGTCCTCCACCGAGGCATCACGCTGCGTTATTCAGCGGTGGCCATAGGTAAATCCACTGACACACCCCAAATCGATGGATTTACTGCTGCCAGTTATGACTAACACAGCTGAATGAATCCAACACACCGTGTTTGGGAATCGGATGGGATATCTCCAAGCAGAGGGTCAGACAAATAGCAGCTGTGCCGTCATTTATTCCGAGTTTACTCCCCGCAGAAAATCAGTGGGAAACTTTCCAGCCATCAATACTGAGGTTTAAAAGAGGCCCAGCTGGAACTGGGATGATGCAACACACTGGGAAATCCCAACCCAGCCAAACCAAACCCCGGCTGAAGGGTTTGTTCCCGCCAGTGGGGCATTACAACGGCTGTCAGAGACAATGAAAGCACAAAATTCAAATAGATTGCCTGTTTCCCTACACACCTGAAAATCACTCCAGTTCCATTATTAATGCACTTGGGCTCATTTGTCAAGACTCACAAAACCGAGTTCAAAACCAAGAAAACCTCCAGCATTTTTATGATAATGCTGGTAAGTCTGTGGGATGGAAGATTAGGCTGCGCACTGTACTTCTCCCCAGAAAATCCCTCCCCAACATTTTAGATTATTTTAAATCAAAATGAGGAGAAAAATGAGCTGTTTAAAGCATCAGTAAACAAAGGCCTCTTACTAGTAGGCCTTTATCCTCAATTTATGCTGCTTTTATATTTTGTTTTATATGAAAATGTAGTGCCTTTAGCCCTCCAACTCCGCTACTGCCACTTTTAACACTTTTACCCATTCAGACAATGATTTATTTACCATTTCCATTTTTGTTTTCAATTCAAGATGAATGTATTCTGTTATCAGTTATTTATTTAGGATTCCAGTAAATCGATTTTTCCCTCATATGTGCACTGCACAGCTAAAACATTAAAATAGATTAATCCCTTTCTCCTCATTCGTTTGATTTTCCCTCCCCACTCAGATGAGTTTCCAAGTTCTGGCACCTCCTGATGCACCGGGGCGCGCACAGTGCCATGCAATGCCTGTCCAAACTTCTAGGTGCTATTCTAATAGCAATAAATTGTAGCAACAGAGAAGGTGGATGAACTTAAGCCTGCACAAACCGATGCCAATATTACCACCCTACCAGCCCTGGGGTACCCAGAGCTTTCAAACAGATCTCCAACAGGATGCCCAGTCCAGGTCTTCCACCTTGGTTTGTACCCACCCCAAATGCTGAAAGGGATTCTTCCCCAAACCTGCAAAATCTGCTCTTTATCAGCCCACAGGAAAAGAACAAAGTGCTATTTTGCAGCCTTTCCCCCTACCCATTACACATACAAACACACATGGGCTCATTTCTCTCTACTTTCCTGTCCCCAGGCCTGGCACACACCCAAGAGGCCATGAGAAGAGACACTTGCATGGCATGCTGGAGGGGTAAAAATAAGTGCGTTAAGGAAATGGTGTAATAAACCCACACCTATCAGGGAAAAGCACCCACAGAAACATACTGCACATGAGCACACAGTTTCAGCCTCTTCAGTTTTTCAAAACTCGCCCCCAAGTGATAGAAAATGAGACAGAGATGGGCAAATCACAAAGCAAAAAGTGGAAAGCAAATGTCCCGACACAGCCCTTTGCCCAAATTCTCCTACATATTTTCTCTACGGCCTCAGAAGAGCTAGAGGAAAGGGCTGCTGCTTTCTTTTATCAGCTCCTACGCTGGACCGAGCAGAAAAGTTCCCATAATTCACAATCTGTACAGACACACTGAATGCAGCAGAGACCTGATGGAAGCCCAAGCCAAAACAACACTTTCTAAGCTTATATTTCACCATCACCATGTTGAAAATCAAACTCAAACTTGCAAGTGTGCACACACTGCACCACACAGAGGTGGCCTTCACGTTGCTCACCTCTTCGCCACGACGCGGCATTTAAATGCCCATCCCTTGGTCTCAATCCCGGGTCCTCCGTAACACTCGTCACTCAGGAAGCCACCAGCATGTAACACACTTGGCTAAAAAACATTAAGTCACTGTAAAAATCCCCGTTGTAATTTTCCCCATTGAAGAGCTTAAGTCTCTTCATTCTGTTTTAATGGAGTAATTTATCACCCGATTCCTTTTAAAAGTAACTAATATAGATAGATTAGATAGTAAGACTTGATACATAAAGAATAATAGTCCATTATTAATAATAAGTTTCCAATATATTATAATTTTTTGTGATTGATTAGAAAGTCCGTTGTTTTACTCTAACATCTTTTTAAAGACTTCTCAATATCAGTTCAAGATTAAAAAGTTAAAGGAAGCTCAATCATCAGTTAAGAATGTATCTTGGAAGAGCATTGGATTCGGGAGCGCTTGAAATTATCATCTGGCCTCCTGAGCATCAAAGGGGGAAGCATTTTATCCACCCCCCTGTTTCGGTATCGCTGCATCCCAATTGTCGAGTCAATGCAAAAGTCTTTCCCAAAGAACAGAAGAACGAACCAGTTTATGCGTTAAGCAGGTGGGACTGATCCAGCTGCTAGTGAAATTACAGTTTCTTCATTACTCTTTAATGAGCAGCATCCCTCCATCCTGCATTAACTTCAGCAGAGATGCGCTCCTACGGACCGCCAAGGATCTAATGCGTAGATATTTCTCAAGCGCACGTTCAGTCAGGACCTGAGCAGCATTCCCTCCCCAGCACAGAAACACCTGTGCAGCGAACCAGAGTCATGAACCATGGAAAAGACAAGTGAGTCTAGGGGAAAAAAAAAAAGGTAAAAGAGAGACTCAATTAATTGATTCATTTGCATAAAAATATAGTCACCTTGTCCACAACACAGCTACAGTCCAGAGTTTTCCAGGGTCTTACAGAAAGTTACTTATTTACTCCATGCAATAAGTCAGGTAATGCCTGTGACATGTCAGCCCAGATATTCCGCACATGCTGCACATCCATGTGAAGAACTTTGCAGCAATTTCTGCTTCCAAACACAGAAGTTATGAATAAATTTGGCCTTGGTGCAGTTCTAATGACCTTGATTAAACCTGAAGGAAATTGGCTCTCCAGTGAAACTAAACATGTATTACAAGAAATACTTTTTAACCTCTATTCTGATTCAGGCACTTTTAAATTTCAGCCTGAAAACCATCTCCAATCTCTTTCCTGAATGATAATTCAGTGGGATAACACTGCAAAAACAACCCTGCACCTGCGTGCGATTATCTCTCTGAAAAGGACATTTCCAACCAACAACTTGCAATAAAAATCTAAGCTGTAAATGACAGAGTAGGCAGTAGTTTAAGGTCAGAAACTTTGGACAAATGGTTTATATGGTAAGCAGCAATGGTCTGACTGCAGACACCACCTGCCCTCTCCGCTGCGGGACCCTGTTGCACCGAGCTGCACCCCTCCCAGCTTTGTGCCAAGGAGCCCGGGAGGGTCTCCAGCCAAAATACCAACCGAAAGAGGATCACACTGTTGTCTTCCCTACTCTGCAGGGACAAGGAGCAGATCCTCCCGTGCGCCTGGTACCTGCACAGGCGCACAGAGACACCACCCAGGGCAACGGCAGAAAATGAGTTCATGTTTCAAACGATGAAATTAATACGCTGGCAATAGAATATGCAATTTCCTTGTTTATTGCCTTTCAAGTCAAGCCCATCGCCAGAGGTTGTCATTTTAACAACAGGGAGAAAATTAATTTGACAGAATATTAAAGCATCCCGGTTAAGTCAGAGACCTCTCGGCTCCACTGCTGTATCCCAGAAATGGGCGAGCCCTTCCCCATCCTCTCTCTGGCTGTAGCATCTTTCCCTGGACGGTCAGGAAACAGGGACCCAGAGGAGCTGTGGCAAAAGTAGGCTTTCAGGCAGGAAAGCCCAAAAGTGCCTGGAAAAAAAAAACAACATTTCTTTTTCATCCTCATGATAATCTATCAGATGTTCTTCTGTCAAAGAACAAACAAAAATGTTGTTTGCAGTCAGAATGTCTCTCATAGTTCCTCTGATTTAAAAGAAATAGCTTTATACCAACTAACTTCACTCTCAAATCATACTTTCGGAGCCAGAGAGAAACACTTTGTTTTAGGAATGTCAAAATGCGATGTATATTATTATAATGAGATATATATTATAAATGATACATTAAATATTTCAATACTCCCCACTTTGGCATTAATTCATAATTTCACCCAAAACTAACTTTACTCTGGAGCAGCATAACAGAGATCTATACAACCTGTCTGCACACATAGATCAGCATCACGGAACCTCTTTCATTATTAACACCCATTTCTATCAACTCAAAAACATGCTCATTAGCAAGAAACAAACCCAAAGCACCGCTCAGCTGCCGCAGAGGCTCCGCGCCCGCCTGCGGCAGCCGTCCCAAGCGCCCGCCAGCAGCCGTTCGAAGGGCACAGCTGGACGGGAGCGCCGTGTCTCAAATCGATGGCTAGATAAAGAAGTGCCCTTTCTTTTCTGATAAGGGCACGGATTACAGCTCCACCATCATAATCAGCGAGGAGGAAAGAAAAGGAGCATTTGGACAACAAACGCCTGCTGAGGAACAGGATGGGCTTAATCAATAGCCAAGCACAAAATTATCTCAGCAGATTTCGGCTCATTTCCATAGAAGATTTGCAGATTCTGCAAAAAAATAAGTAAATAAATAAAGCAAGCTTCTCTTCACCAGCCTGGTGGGGAGGGGGCTCCAGACCACCCGGGCTGCTGCCCCGGCACAGGCAGGCTCTGCTCAACGCTGCGCAGGCTCGCAATCCAACATCAAAGCCGCTGTGAAAAGAAAAAACAACCAACCAAAAAAAAAACCCACCAGCCACCAAACCAAAACCACAGATATGAAAGCTTTTTTCTGAAGAGCATATCCTGCAACCTTTCTGGCCTGAATTGAGCAGATTACATCTGGGCTCGATCCTGCTCTCCGCCACATGCGTGGCAATTCAGAGCCATTTGGCCAAGTCATTAGCTGTATGCTAAGCAGGGCTTCTCCTCCTGCTGCCTTCTTTCAACTTGTCCTGGTAGACACTGGTTCAGTCCTGTTCATGTCTTTTTTTTTTTTCTTTTTTGAAACCACTGTAGTTTCTGTTTTAACGTCATTTCCCCCTACAGGGGACACGATGTCCTACAAGATTTAATGTTATTTCCCTATATCTGAAATAGAAACTACAAATGTTTCATGAACTCTGTGTGATCATTGTTAAACACATGGGAAGTTTTCTAGAAACAACCAACTATGGAAATTCATTACTACGAATAGTGCAGTTAGAAACTTGCTAAAGATTTCTGTCTTGACTCCACCCTCTACACACAGAGCATTGGTAGTAACGGTGCGCAGCAGCGATGCCCATCCTTCGCTTGCTGCATTGCAACCACCACCCCAGCCAGGGGGAAGTGTCTGGTCCTGGATCTACATTCAGTCAGACCTCAGGCTTCTCTGCATTCTCTTTAGGAACCAAAACCTGAGTATATCCACATTCAGACCAGAGAACTCCATCTTGAGCAAAGCTTGAGATACAAAGGAGTATTTTTCCTCCTGATGATCATGTCCAATGGCCATTTGCATCAATCTATTTCTTTGCATTATAAAAACAAGGGAAAAAAATTACAGATCCAGGAGCAGGGGGTCACAGTTCCTTATCAAAAGCTGAGCTTGGCCATAATGCTATTCATGTGAAACCTGATATGAAACCTCCTGAGTATCATGATGGTTTTTATATCACAGTAAGTTCAATACATTAAGGATGCAGAAAAATCTCACTTGGGACTGTGAAGCAGCTGAGAGCCCTTGCTGATTCCCCAGGAGCCGGCAGACTCACAGCGGCTCTGCCAAGCAGCGCAAAAGTAAAATAACCCTGTATGCCAGCACCAGCATCCGTCTGAGACAGCAGAAATTGCTTTACAAACTTTAATAAACGTAAACATTACAAATCTCCCTTGTTTTACAGATGGTTTATCGCCACCATTCCCCACAGAGGGGAAGCAAGGAGCAGAGGTCTGCAGCACTGCACGTCTGGACACAGCGTCACCCCGCGCCAGCCATCCCACCCTCCACCTTTCATCCCTGCCGGACCAGCAAGACCCCTAACACAGCACATCCTCTGACAATCTCTTCGCAGAGCAGCCTAAGACCACAGCAACAATCCCACCCCAGGATCCTCTTGACTAACACCCCTACAGCAAGCGTGAGGACACGCAGCCTCTCTTACAAAGACCTAAACAAAGAAACGTGCAGGACTCCACATGCAGATTGTTAATACTTCGTTATCTGTGCACAACAAGGTTTAACAAAAGCAGGTTTGAATAACTTTCTGCAGTCCACAGGAGCCTGGGCTACCTCCTTGCTGTCACCCGGCAGCATCTGTCCTTGCCCCCTGCACCCGCGTGCCACAGGAAGCAGGGCAAGGACCCCGTGGCTCCGTTATTCATGCCGCAGAGATGCCCAACAGCACTGCAGTCACAACAGCTCTGCTGTTCTGGATTTGTCCATCCTAGCAAGAATTAGGGAGCCCAGGAAAGAGGTTTACTGACAGAACAACAAACCCAGGACTGGCTGAGCCAAGTGCCTGCCACAAGATTCCTTAAATCATCTGGCTTTTCCGAGGCTTCACATGCTCAAACACCAGGTATGACCCCTCCTCATCTCATCCCCAAGCAGAGAAGCCGTGTCTGCCTCCCACTGGGTCTCTGCTGTATCGGTGGGTACCAGTGCTCAGCCCCTCACTGCTGGTGGGAAGGGGCCATCCCCCCAGGGAGGCCCAGCGGCTGCTGCAGCTGTGCAGGGCTGTCACAGAGACAGCTTCAGCTCCAACAAGCTTTTTCCTAAGAGACCACTTTTTTGCAAATGGACAACACCCATGGGCAGAAGGAGCCCCTGGGCAAGAGCCCCAGCACAGCCCAGCAGGAAGGAGTCACCCCTTGATGGGCTCAGCACGCAGGGTCAGCACAGACCCCAGCATCCTCCTCCGCTGCAGGTACCAGACAGCTGTTAGATCTGCTCTCAGCTCGACACAAAAGGTACAGCAACTCTCTCAGAAGATGTCACAAAATCCCTGGATGCTGTTCTCATTTTGTTTTAGAATACCAGCACAAGATTTATTTCTTATTCCACTCCAGCAGCAAAGACAACACGTATGTCTTTCAGGCATTCAGCTGGCACGGCCCTATTGCACCATTTATACCCCAGCTAGGGCTTCTCACTGTATCAGCACGTCCACGTGGTATCAACATCATGCCTTCAGTTGTCACAGGACACAGACCACATTTGGTACTTGGGGGGGTATATGAAAAGAAATAAAAAAATACTATCAAGTCCAGGAGACTCTGGCCTCAAAAGAAAATTCTGTATATTTTTCACTGCTTCCATCCTCAGAGAGAGTCTGGAGAAGTGGATGAGCCGTTCACCAAGGGCTCGAAGGCCACTGAAACCTGGCGCTCTCAGGCAGTGGATGCCACCGCCAACAGCTCTCCATCAAGAACGCTCTGCCTCCGTTTGCCAGACATTCAAAGGCAAGGAGAGCTGTCAAAAGCATCCCAGCTGAGCACAGCTACCATCATTATCTACAAGGAGACACAGAGAAGGGAGAAAGCTTCCTTGAAGCTTATTTATTCCAACAGAAATGTTATCAGACAGAACAAATTTCCAAGCCAGCAAGAGCAGCTCCTTCCCTCCACTTTCACCCCCCATATCGAGCTCTCATCTGGACTGTAAAGCACTACGATTCAGAGCAAGATCTTAAATCCCAGCGTGCTGCAGCCCAAGAGACAGGCAGTCCCTGCCTCAAAATCAAACTGCTCCATTTTCGTGTGCTTCAACGGGAAAGCAACGTTAACACCCCAGTGCTCAGGGTCACCGGGACAGGAGAGTTGTGCCATCAGCACAGGGCAGGTTCCTATTATTTCCTGTTCCCATCAGAGTTTTCGTTTCTCTCAGCACGGACTGAAAACCAGACCGAGGAGTTGAAGCTTTTCCATTTGTTCTGGCATTGCTCTATACACGCGCTGAATAAAACGTTTGGGAAGCAGCCACGGGGCAGCCCCTGCCTCAAGGGGGGGAGACACGTTTGGGAGCCAGCCTTGGAGGAGTCCAGGTACACCCCAAGGGGCCGGGACAGTTCAGGTTGATTCAGCACATTTAACACAAAGGGACTGAAAAAAACAGCCACTAACAAGGGATGCAACAGCACATCCCCTCATTTCTGGTCATTGCACCTATGGCACCGCAAGGGCTGCATCAGAGCGTGAGGTACAGAGCGCTGTGCAAGCGCAAGACCTTTCCACCTTGGTCGGGGCTGAGACAGACCCTCAGGACCCCTCCAGGAGGATCTGACCACCCGCCACAGGACACACAACACGTCCTCTCTGCTGGACTCCCATCACTGCTGCTTCCCTCCTTCAGTCTCACCCCAAAGCCATCTTCTCCAACCACAGCGCTTTGCAGCAGCTGCTTTCCAAGGCACTGGTTAGATCTTCTCTTTGCTGGGCTCTGCTTTGCCATGAGACACTTCATCCCAAGCAGGTGGAGCACAGGGCACAGAGAGGAATCAACCAGGTACAAGGGCGGCCGTACCAACCGGGACAGCAGCAGGCAAGGTTGCCCGGGCCAGGGTCAGCCACCGGCAGCTCCCACCCTTCGGGGACAGGGACAAACAGGAGCAGACAGACTGTTTACTGTACAACTGTAATAACACTGATGGCCATGCTCTGCCCACCAGTCAGTCACCAGTGATATAATACATTATCAATGAGCTATTTATTTAATCGGAATAACTCCATTTGTCAATCACGCTGTTATGCCCTGGGTTATATTCTCAGGAGGGTGAAAGTGTTTGCAGCTGCACAACCTGCTGATGTGCCGTAGTGGTGACAGTCCCTGCAGTGCAGCCACACACGCTGCGGGTCCGTGGCTCAGCCCCGTTGCCTCCTGTGCACAAGCCCCCCCTCCTTCCAGCGGGGCTCCGTTTGCAGCCCCCAAGTGCTAACAGCAAGGGGCGTTTGCACAGCTTATCGTCAGGCACTGCCAGAGCAGCATCTTTGCCCTCAGATGTTTATTTACTGCTGAAGGTGAGCGGCTCGCCAAGGCATTCCCATCGTATCTCTGAACCAAAGGAAGCCAGAGCAGAGGAGGATCAACTGGAGGTGCACCACATCCTGAGAATCCCTGCCAAACCGCTGGAGATGCCTGTGCCAGAGGTTCACACGCCAGAAGGAAGAGACTTTTCTCGTGTAGTTACAAAGCAAAGAGGGGGAAATAAAGGCAGATAGTTTTGTTACCCCCTACACCCCCAGCCCTGATCCTGGTGGGACATTGTGGAGCTGCAGTCTCATCACGTTTTGTTGCGCATCTCTGCGTACTGACGTCCACTCATGGTGCCGAAGGAAGAGATTCAAGGTAGGTGCTAGGAAGAAGGAAAGGACATACTGACCGTGACACCCCCGTAGCTGCACATCCCCTGCTGCCCCATCCTCTCTTCTGCTACCCAGTTATTCACTAAGCTTGTGGGGACTGAACGTCTGTCCACCTCTCTCTCCCAAGTCCAGAGTGGTCAGCAGATTCAGGGGTTATTCAAGAAGAATTCAGAGGAATTTTCATAAACCTCATTTGTTTTAGAAAGCACTTTAAAAATTGTGGTGCCACAACAACACCGCAACGCTGCCAGCATCGCAGCCATAGCTTCCCTGCGTACTGTGAATTCCTACCCAATACCACCAAAACCGCCCCGCGACCCTGCGGAGCGGCGGCGCACAGCTACCAGCACAACCCCGGAGCCCACTTACAAAATTCCTACAATGTTTTGGGTTCTTGGAGAAACAGACTGAACACATTTAAGAACATCCCAGCTATTTTTGAACTGCAGATTGATTATATCTGATATATTCAGGGTTACGATACATCAGCTGGTAAAACTGACATCTCTTTAGATATTGGTTTCCAGCCCCATTTTCTGCAGGTTGAGTGAGGTGCTGTGGGCACCCCCAGGGCTGCTGACCACGGTTGGATGGAGATGTTTTCCTGGAGAAAACATGTACCAGTAAAGCTGAAGCCATCTACAGCAATACATCCATCCTGGACAAAGATAAAGCCAGAGAAATACAAACAATTCTCACTCTGTTCCGAAATGCAAAAACTTGTTGTTTTACCCATTATTTCAATTAATTTCATTTCAGACTTTATAACATGCTGAAATACTGTTTTGTTCCACTTATATATGTTTAATCTATTATAATATGTTTTCAAGTAATTGAAATAAAAGATTTGATTATATTAAAACTTCAGAATTATAGGAAGGCAATAATTCGGTCTTATTGAAATAATAAAAAAACAACCCCTTGTGAATAATTCACACACTTTTCTCTAGTAATTTTCTTTCTTCCCATAATTTTAGCTTTTCATTCCAATTCTAGGTGAAAAGCCTTGAAATGACAGAATTTCCCCCCAAAAGAAAATTTCAGCTTCTGACTGATTCCAGTCCTTGACAGAAAATTGATCTTGCCCTAATTTATAAGGCAAGGGAAAAAAAAAAGTAGAAACTGGATGAGAGCGATTATTTACATTTATGAGGCATTTTGGGTGCTGGATGCAACTGTAAAACATCCATTTGCTCAGTGATTTAACACTGCCTATGGAGCGGAGGGTGTCGCCAGACCCCCATCGCAGGAGGGGCCACAAAACACATCCCTTTTTGCCAAATGCTTGTCACTGAAACAGCCTTTATAGGATCATCCGCTGCTCCCACAGACTGAGCAACGCCCTTGGTAAACGCAGAAAACCTGCAAAGGGCCAGGAGCAGAAATCAGCGCTTAAGTCAGGAACCCATCAGAAATTAATTGGATTGTCTGACAACTATCCCAGCAGCAGAAAGCGCTGCCTTGCACCCGCTGGCAGCACGCTCCGCTTCGGGGAGATGCACCCCTCGTCTAAACCCAGCCCCACAAACAGGCAGGACCCTGCTGCCAGCCCCCGTCCCGCAGAGACGCCAGCGCTCCGGCACCCACAAAACCAAGTCCTGGTGTCGAACACCTGACCATCACTTGGGGCTCTTGTCAGAAGTTAACCGGCCTCAATACTTCCCTGAGTGTGTTTTGAGTCAGCGTGGAGAAATGCTATTTATTTGCACTTACGTACTCTCCTTTGGCATGAAAAGCTGCACTTTTCAGTCACTCAGCCTTGTCTGCCCTGCTAAAGTGTTCTGCAGCTGAAATGCCTTGCACTCAATCTTTTGCATTAGTCATCAGTGAGGTGGGTTTGTTTATTTTGGTGTTAAAAACCCACACTTTGAAGTGGGGGAACAATTTCTGCAGCACAAGTCAGAGCAGGAGCCACTGAACTGTACCCTTCTTAAAAAAACCACCACCCAACTTAGAATTGATGATAAAACATAATTCAGGCATTTTTTGCTACATTCATTAAGAGGACAAGTCCCAGTCCAGCAGTACCAGGTAGCAAACGGGAACACGTGGGAACAGTGGCCAAGAACAAAGGCGGTACCGATACGGGGAAGATGCTGAGGAGAGTTCAATATTCCTTCTGCACTCTGCATCCTTCTTCTGAAGCATACCTGTCAGCTCACCACTACACCGCTCCCTGCCACAGACACCACTTCCATCAACATTTGATGGGTGATGATCCACCTGCAAAGCCTGGCCAGGGAAAGCAGCGTTGCACGCTTGCTCACCTTCCTCCCATCTTCAGAATTATCGTGAAAGTCCAGGAAAGATGTAAAGAGGTGATAAAGCTTTATACATAACAAGTCACCTGAGGGATTTTACATCACGGTATCTAGGAAATAGAAGTAAAATTGAGAAATTCCTTTTGTCTGGTCATGTTACACATTACAAGGGAATCGATCGTCTCCAGAACAAGTCAATAATGGTCCGACTTCACCAGAATTGGGACAAACGAGAACCCAAGGCAAGAACTGCATCGGACAGCTGCCACCCCCTCACTTCCCGAGTCATTTCTCATTTTATTACCCTTTTTCTTTTGCCTTTATCAATAAAGAAGGCTCATCTAGAACCAAGGCACACATCCAGGAACACCCACGACAGGTTAGCTCAGCAGCAAAACCAACAAACCGTAAAGCGAACGCGTTAATGACCTAACGCATTGCAAAGCTCTGTGTAGTAATGCCCTGTATAAATAACAGACTGCAAAGATCATTAAAGCCAATCAAAAGTATAGATTAGCCCATAAAATCTCTTTAATGTCTCCAATATTCTGATACACAGAAAGAGCAACCCCAGTCAGCAAGTGGATGCAGGCACTCAGCAGCAACTTCGGGCTTTCAGCATCTCCACCTGAGAGGTTTGCTTCCACCGTTAGGTTATCACTGCAGTTTTTGGGGAGGTGTGGCTGATGATCACAGCTATATTTCTGCTGTAGGCTCCCAAAAAGGCCAGATCCAGCACAACTGCTCTGCCAATCCCAGTCTCAGCACCCCGGTCCCATTTTGTGACCCCACCAGCACAACCTGGCACCACCACAGGGGCTTCACCCACGCCTCCTGGGTGCGTATGGGGCAGGCAACCAGTATGGACACACAGCTGTCACCAGCATTCCCAAGTCACAGGAGCAAAGTTCTCTTGATAAAACATCCCTTTAGCAAAAATCTTTGTCTGCTGGATGGAAAAGCGGCTGCTTCTCACGTTCTCCACAGCAGCCACCCAAGGGACTCCATGTTCCTGCCTAACCAACCGAGATCACATATGCTCGTTTTCTGCATTTCGCAGAAGTGCTTCACGTTTATCTACCACGTCTGGTATTTCTATTTACAATATTTCCTAATTAAATTTTATTTGCTTAAGTTTACTTACAAAAAATATAATTACATTTTTGCTTCAACTAGACGCATTTACCATGCCAAGACAGCATTGTGCATGCAAGAAAGGTAGATGGGAGAGCAGGAGAGGAATAACTCACCTATGTCAGTATTTTGCATATCATCTCCTACATCCACAAAGCCTGCTAATATTAACAGATACAGTTCCTGCTGAAAGGTAGGCATCAAATCCTGACCCAAGGGGCATGTTTGGGGTCTGACTTCCCATTTCACAGCAATCTTTGGAGCCCACCAAACTATATTCTGTGCTCATATATTCTCTAGATGAAGAACAGGGTCAACTTGTCTATCATCTTCTAAAAGAAACGCACTTGCAAGGAGGCCAAAATGAGAGTCTTCCAGGAAAGACTTCACATTTTACCTTGCAGAAGACCAGACAGTTTAAGTCACATTGTATATGTTAATAAAAGCAATTCCTTAAGTTGCTGTTTAGCGAAAGAGTATCTGGTACAGCAAGTAAATTCAGCAATTAATATTAGCCATAACCTTACTGCAACAATTTTTCTTTAAAAATTCTTTTAAGAACCACAACTTGTGCTGAAAGCACATTTACATTTTATTACCCCTAAATGCTTAACTACCATAACTAATGCTTGATTAATAAATAGCAATCTACTGCTGCTACTTTAAACCTCACAATTTATATGTGATTCTCTCTTGCTGTCGAGTATTGCTCCTTCTTAAGCAGTAATATAGGAAAAAAGATCAAAATAAGAAAAACAGGTTTAATTCACGGTGCCTCGTAAGCCATAGTTTATTGTTCCAACTAAGCTCACTAAATTCTGGGTAAAGTTATAAAGTTTATAGGTCTTATTTAAAAGTGAATTTGGGGGACAAAAAAAAAAATCTTAGTATGTTTATGCGGCCAGCTTTCTGAATTGCAAATCTCCGCGGGACACATCCGTGTGTCCTCAAGGTGGCAGAAAATTCTTAATCCCACTGAGGTACCCTGAGCCTACCTTTAGCACCTAGACTCAACCTCCATACAACAGGGGGTTTGGGGCTAATTTTTTTGTTGTTACTGACCTCTGTGTGTTTTGTTTTGGATTTTTTGGGGGGGAGGATAGGGGTTTTTTGGTGGTTTTTTTTTTTAACTACTCAGACACTATTTTTTCCTTTTTTAATTATTTATTTATTGAACATGCCAGTAACTCACCGAGTGTGTAGCTATTGAAGCATGAAGGCTTTTGGACTCATTTGAATTAAAATGAAACATTGTGGATAATATTTGTTTGCTTCCAGGCCTTCACAATGACGCCTTCAGGAAATAAAAAAAAAAATTGCAAAAAAAAATACGAATTGGACTTCAAAGCTGTTAAAAACAGACTCTGGCTAGTGGCCTTACCTGGGGTGGCTGCTTTTTCAAATGCAAATATCTAAGACACTTAACTACGGATGAAGCAGATCTCAAGTGCTTTCTATTGCTTCAAACGTTCTCTCCCCAAATCCCATTTCCTAAATGCTTGTGCCTTTTGGGTGGCAGCTGATTTCGCAGCTCCAGCTTGCTTTTCTCAGAGCTAAGTGATGCTGGGGCTGGGAGCTGCAGCACCACTCAAGAGCCCTGTTTGCTCTTCACCTTCACACTTTCAGTGGTCCACAAAGCCCAAGAAGGTAAAACATCTTCCCTGGCCCTGATCCTGCATGCTGTACCACATGTCAAGTTAATAAACATGGTTTCCAATTAACGTTATTTCAGCAGAGCTACATTGCTGGGACTGATAACGCAATACTAGAAACCCAGTACGCGGCAGAATAAGAAATCTTCCACTTGGGCTGTTTTTAAAGGAAAATAGTGCAGTCAATGGAAATCTCAAAGTGCAGCCAAAAGGAGGAAAGTAGAACTGACAGCTAAGAATCAACTCTTGTTCTGTTTTTTCAAGACGTCAGCAGAGGTTACAACCTGCTGCATGGCAGCTGTGGACACAGCTGTCATTTCAGATTTGATTTCATAATATCCGCTTTCAAATTAGGCAGACTTCAAAACTGATTAGGAACAGGCTTTTCTTCTGCAAATGCTTTAATAAGAAATGCTTTCTCACAAGTCGTACGGCTTTATAACCCTTTGGCTAGTTCTAGAGATACATCAAAAAAAGAAATCCACCCCCGTAGTCACAGCCTTTTTATCTTGGCAGCTCCTGTGCAAGCGCTCAGTAGTCTGAATTTTCCACCGCTATCGATTAACAACTAATACTCGGTAATTTTTCAGAAGTCCTTTCAAGCCTTTCAGTAACTTCCTTGTATGAAATATAAACAGGAAAAGTGTTGGGAACCTACTAACAAATTTGTGTCTCTCCAGCCTCTAACAGAGACGAAAAGCTGTACAGCAAATTTTCAAGCTCTCTTTTGGTCCCACGGGTCTTCGGGCTGTCAGCTGGCAACAGCATCCCGCAAGCCCAACCGCACCGACATGCTGCGGGCCACAGGGTCACCAGGATGGTCCTTCAGCCACCGCAAGTCACAGGCGTTCTCCATCCCCATATCCAGGGATATCCTAGCTTTGTGTTTAAGCAGTCAGAGACTTCTCAAAGATGAGCAGTCAGGCTGATAAATGTATTCAGCTGTCTAAAGATGCAGAAAAGCACCCAGGGAGAGCTGCTGAAACCCTTTAACTGAATAACTCCAATTTACTCCCTTGCCTACATGCATAAGCCCCATCCCCTCCGTGAATCCTGTGCATCTGGCAGCAGAACTGCTCTAAAACCTTTCTGCTTGTGCAAAGTGTTACCTGTCTATCACAGAGCNCCCCCCCAAGGTTAAAACAGCAGCCGGCAGCTCCATATGCAGGCAACGCACCTCCAGTCATCAGCTTGCAATAATAGAGACCATCCATTTTCCACAGACAAGAGCGCAAAGCTAAGGTGTCTGCACATTTAATTGAGATTATGGTGGGAATTAATTATAAGATTAACAATCCCCTAAAGTGATATGACAGAGCAATACCCATAAATGCGGTACAGGTTTGATAGGACTATAAGGTCATAAAAAAAGTGCTATTGAAGTACATGTGAATTAAAAGAAAGTGACATGTGACACTCCTGGAATGAGAAAGTCATCAAGTAAGCTTGTGCAGAACAAAAATTTAAGTTCTAAAACATAAGAGATGTTTCAAAATCAGAAAACAAAAGCAGAGTGAGATTAACCCCAGGCAGGCAGAGCCAAGGAAAGAGGAAGACTCCTCAGATGTGCGAAGAGCTAATCCTACAGCAGCACCGATGGAAGCGTGTAAAATTAACAAGCCAAACTGCTCATGGTTTGTGTAGGTTGCCTGTTGTAATTCAGGATGAGTTGTTATACTGCAAAACTTGAAGGGATAAAAATCGATTACAGTTCTTCTGTATACCCTGCTCTGAGGATGCTTTGTCTGAAAGAACCATATTTTAATCTCTTTGCCAAATGTTTTCAATACAGTCCTTTAATGCAATGTTGTACTGAGAATTTCAGACTGAAAGGATGGTTTGGTCCGTTATTCCTTTGTTCCGTTCTTCAGCTCTTATGCCTACGCAGAAGAAACAACACGGCAAGGGATGATAGCCCTTCCGTACGAAGTGTTAATAAACTTTTAATAATAAAGCATTTCTCCAGGCGTCAGATCCTGCCCCCACTGAGGACACTCAAGTTTTACCATTAACTTCACTGGAAGTGAGTCATCGCCCCCAGCTATATATTTCGTATAAATTACAGTGCTATTAGACTTGACTCCCAACAGAAATTACATTCATACAAGCTCCAACCCAATACTCATGACCTCCAAAACACTTCCAAATATTTTCTTCTTGCTTCCACTCACACGCACAGAGGTGGTTTTTTTCCTCTTCAAGTACTACAGCAATTAAGACAAATTATTGAGATTAATTTTTCTTCCTTTAGGCTTACCTCAGGAGTTGCATACAGCAGGTCTATTTTAAAAGCAAATCTTTGATATTTCAAACTTGGCACCTCCAGACACAAGTCCTGGTGCAGTGAGGCGCATGGGCACATGGGTCTGGCAGTCCCGCAGCTGCGCTGGAGAGTGCAGATTCAGCCTGGAGCTTCCTCCCTTCTTGGAGGTGGCTTAGCACATCCTGAACTGACTTGATATCAGCTGGAGTTAGTGATTCTCTCCAAGCAGGAGCCAAGTAGTGTGTTTTCTGCACAGGACTGAAGTGCCTAATAAATCTTACTTCAGTTCTGCCTACATGCCAGGAAGCCCAGTGTCTTGGCTGCACCCCACTTGCAGGCAGCATGTGGAAGCCAGAGCTCCAGCAAACATCGGGTTTATAAGGCACCTATAAATTAGCGCCAACTTCTGCATCATGCAAAGAACACAAGTTCAGCCATGTTGAATGCAGGAGCCAGGACTTGTCCAAGACAATGACCACCTACACAACCTTCGGTCTAAGCCACCATCCAATGCACTAGAAACCTCTTAGATACCTGGTAACTCTCTTGAAACCAACTGCATGCAGGCTTTTGGAGACCAAGGAGCATGTCCAGCCTCTCCTGACTGAGCTTCAGAGCTGAAAGACATTCTAAGATATTTTTAATTGGATGGAATGATAGGTCCCATCCAACAGAGGAAGCCAGGAACCATGACTGGGATCTGCCAGGATTGTCTCCTATCTCTCTGATGCTGCCTGGTGAAGTACCAGCCCATCCAGCTCATGGTACAGAGCACACAGTTTTGGGTGAGGGCTTTTTCTAAACGTAGTTCTTCAAGAATTGTTACTTGTAGGTGAATCATAGCACCCTGGCAAGTTTCAATACCTCCTTTTACCATAAAACAAAACCTCTGTCCTCTTATTCTGTGTTTATATCCAACTTATGCTAAGATTCGATCTGAAAAAGAATGAATATCAGCTGCCCAGCAATTGAGAATTCAGGTCTTTGCATATGAAATCAAGTTTTATTTTGCATTTCCAAACCCTACTTTCCTCAACCTCCATTCTCCCAAAGTCAGCCAAGACCACATTCCAGATACCTGCGATGTTGAACAGTTGTTCGTCAAGTAGCCCAGGGAAAGAGGGGAGCCAGGCAGCATGTCTGTACTGCAGGATGCTGCAGTTATCCAAAGCAGCTTTAAACAAGATACCAAGTGTTAAAAATGGGGAATTAATCTATGTTAGGCTCCCTGCTCTACCAGCTAGACAGGTCATTTAAAGGTATTGCAAGTATCTTTACACCACACTGCAGAGAGCAGTAGAGACATTTTCACAATTCATCCTGTTAAGCAGTACGTTCTAATTACTATTTGCTTTGTCTCCTGTTTAGGGCTTTACCCATTAAGTGGTGGAAAATCAAAAGGATATATGCAATAGTTATTCTTTCGTCTTCATTGCTGCTAAATGGCTTCTCCAGCTTATGCCAACATGTAAGTATTTATGCGCTTAACTAAAAACATTAAAAATAGAAACAATGCTAGTTGCTAGAGACACTGTGGTCTGTCTGCAGACATTTTCCTGCTATTGACAGGCAAAGGGGCACCTCATTTCTTCTGGTTTTCAGATATCCTGCTCCCCTCACGGGTCCCCTGTGTTCCCACCGCTGGCAGCCCCTTAGCACCGGGGCTCTTGGCGCCGCGGGGCTTCTCTGCCACTCAACAAATTCACTTTCATGCTGTGTCACAGGCCTGGTCATGCTAATGCGCAGGTAAACAAACTGCAGGTGGCTCTAGATCATCAGAACAGCCTTTTCCTCCTTCTGCTCTCCCTCTTGACTCTTGCAGTTGCAACGTTGGCACCCGAGCGCTCGGTGGGACCCACAGACACACAGGACACCTCCCTTGCTGTCGCAACGCCTGGGGTATGCGCAGAGCAAACAAGGAAACAAACTCACTCGGGAAGGTTCTTGCCTACACAGCTCAAACACACCAACTGGGGCAACCTGCCGACTCAAACAAAAGCCGAATCCTTGTTTGCCTCCTAAGGTCGCTTCGCTCTCTCATGCGGGACACACCTTTTTGTGCAATGTGCCCCTGGGGGCTGCGATGATGGGTTAGCCAATTACACAGAGAGAAGAGGAATTTGATGAATGGATCATTTTTGGTGCACTCTGCACTTTTGACTCATAAATTCCATGGAAAACAAGGTAAATGGAGCATAACTTATTAATGAACAGAGCCCTAAATATCAAATGATGTGCTGTGAATCATCAGCTGGAATTGTAGAGCCTTCATGTCACGCTAGTTATAGCACGCCGCAGCAGTTCAGCAACGGACAAACTCTGCAGGCCAGTGGTAAGTCTTACAAGATAACCTAGGAAATAACACCCTGCTTTATTTAAAGCACGGCACAGCGAGGAGCTTGCCAGACCTTCAGACTGTGACCTCCAGAGAGGGTGATCTTGCAAGCTTCACCTTGCATTGCAAGCCTGAAAGCACCATTAAGACCATGATGAATCGTGAGCCTTGCAAGAGGCACACGCACCCTAAATCTCACCAGGAAGCCCGGGGAAATTCAGACAGCTCCGAAGAGGAACTCCAATGGAGTGTCTGTACAGTGAGGTAACTTGGGAGCAAGAGCTTTTCGTGCTGCATCACTTCACCCCTTCACTGACTGGCAAAAAAGGACAATCCTGCCAGGTTTGCGAGTCTAGATTAGATCCAAATTAAGCTTGAAGCATCATATTGATTATTCTGAGAGTGCACCTCAGAGCAAGATAGAGAACATGGAGGCCCTCCATTTTCTGCTTTTCTAAAAGCTGTATTTTTTTATATTTTTTTTTTAAGAATTGGAAAAGCAGGAAAGAAGGAACAAGGAAAAACCATACACCCAGGTATTGCTGCTCAAAATATCCCTATCAGCACGAGGACCTCACATACATGGATGAGCACACACATGCCCACCGCTTACTGGTCACAGTTACATACCAACTCCGGGCACTGTCTCATCATTGTTCCGGTTTGAAGTAACTACCTTGTTCCTGCGCTGCCTCTTTCACAAATACAATCTATTAGCATTTCCAGATCTTCTGGCGTCCTTTTCTCCACTCTTCTCTAATTTTCTTTCCTGTCTCATCTTTTAAGTGTTCTCAAGCGCTTGGCTACAACTCTGCCTCCTGGTATTCAGCTCCAGTTACCTCTGTGCTGTGCTAATATCTCTAAAGAAAGTTTTTTTCTTTCACCTGTATTGACAGGGGTAATAGTAATGAAGAGTGCCCACTTACCTTCTAAACACTATTTCTTCCTGCATGTGTAGGACTGTCATCCTTCAACTGTCATCCCTCTAAATAGGCTTGAAGTGAGTTTCTCCTGCAAATGCATCTCTTCTTGCAGCAATATCCTGTCTGTACTTTCCTTTCTTTCCTACCCTTGTGCACATCATCTTGTTCA
Source organism: Psophia crepitans (assembly GCA_013399095.1). Taxonomy (NCBI): domain Eukaryota; kingdom Metazoa; phylum Chordata; class Aves; order Gruiformes; family Psophiidae; genus Psophia; species Psophia crepitans. Next base: position 1,030,212 of record VWZZ01005666.1, read on the forward strand.
AATAAGCTGTCTGCCAAAGTTTCAACCAGCAGATAGCAATTAGAACATAAAAGCAAAATAAGCTACCACTGCTTGATGCTGTGCCATAGGCAGGGCAGTCAATAGAAAGTTACTCTGGGTGAAATTGATATTTAAAATATATTTTTATAAGACCAGTTTTGCTGAAGGCTGCGAGACCACCCATAAGGCTTACAGCTGCAGGTAGAGCAAGATTCTAGAGATTATTAAAGCAAAAATAACTAGGCAGATTATTGCAGTCTGACTGAAAAAAAGCAGCAAGCTGGGGGAAAGATTAATTGGCCACTGAAATCAACAGAAAGATTAACTTTCTACCAGCAAGATGTGAACTCCTATCAAAAGGAGCTGGGAAGCATCGTTGTAAGTCAATAAGGGAATATGGTTACTCAGGCAAACCTACATTTCCCCCTTGCTGACATAAGCCATGTTAGCAACTAATAATCAAAAATGCAAGACACAGACCAGACCAAGGAATTCAGAGATCAGCAGCAATTAACTCCATCTAAAGGAGACACTTTACTGCCCGGCTTAGCTATTTTTATACAACACTGACTTAATGTAGATCTTCCTGGAGATCCTGTCACCACCAAAAGGTAAAAGGTCCTACTCATTTTGTCATCTTCAAGTGCACATTTCATGTGTGGCTTGAGAAAACACATAGCATTTACTTAGCATATGACAGATAAGCAAGATTTGCTGCTAATTCCCAATATTGATGTGCCGAAAGTGTTTTCTGCTGGAAACATAAAGGAGCAGCGTCAGGCTGAAGTTACCCATCCACTTGAATAATGTGTACTGTGGTGTCCCTCTCCACAACCGTCCCTGCCTTCGGCAGCATCACCCTGACAGAAAGGAAAACAGTGTTAATGCATTAAACTGAACAGCAAGATTGCACAGGCTGCCTCTCTGATACAAAGTGTATTAACTACTGATAAATTCCACTTCTGTTCAAAATTAGAATTAAAAAGTCACTAGCCAATACCTGCAGAAAACAAATTACATCCCTAGAGCTATCCAGGACCTGTGCTTTGTCTACAGATGTGTTGAGAGCCAAAGCCACGAGCAAGAAACTTGCTGCACCAGCAGCTGTTTGACTTATGGAGGGGAAGCAGAGACTCAGGGAGACAAAGTACCCCCAAATCCAGCTAAGAAACCTCTTTTCACGTCACCCATTTCCCTCAAATCCACCCTTCTCACATCTAAAGGAGAAATATACTCCTTCAGTGTGAAGAGGGAGACAGAATATCAAGAAAAAAAGCCTAACAAAACGAAACTCCCAAGACACAACTGATGTTATCAAACACCATCAATCATCTTACAGATCTTTTTTGGAGGTGTTAAATTATCAGAGATGGGCCCAGGGACAATTTACCCTCTCTCCTCACATATACTACAGTGATTTCAGGAGTGGTCAGGTATGCCAAGCTGCATCTTTCTGATCCACTCCAAGGACTGCCTTCATTCTTCATTTGCTAGCTCACATCTAAACCAGGAAAAATGCAGATTCCATGGCAGCAGCAGGATAGATCTGGGCTGGGGAGAGCACTGTTAATGTGGGAACAGCTCTGGGGTCCCTAGGACAGGAAGGACATGGAGCTGCTGGAGCGAGTCCAGAAGAGACCACAGAGATGATGCGAGGGCTGGAGCCCCTCTGCTCTGGAGACAGGCTGAGGGAGCTGGGCTTGTCCAGCCTGGAGCAGAGAAGGCTGCGGGGAGCCCTTGGAGCCCCTCCCAGTGCCTGTAGGAAAGCTGGAGAGGGGCTGGTTGCAGGTCAGGGAGGGCCAGGCCAAGGGGAAGGGCCTGAAGCTGCAGGAGGGGAGCTGGAGCTGAGCTGGGAGGCAGCAATCCTTCCCTGGGAGGGTGCTGAGGCCCTGGCACAGGGTGCCCCGAGAAGCTGTGGCTGCCCCTGGCTCCCTGGCAGTGTCCAAGGCCAGGTTGGATGGGGCTTTGGGCAGCCTGGGCTGGTGGGGGGGTGTCCCTGCCCATGGCAGGGCGTGGGACTGAGTGGGCTTTGAGGTCCCTTCCAACCCAAACCAGTCTGGGATTCTACGAACATGGTCTTCCTCCCCACCTCCCTCCAATATTGTCAAAGGCTTTGCACAGCACCACTCGACACCGCTGTGCTGGTACAAACACAACACATGAACTTTGAAAAAGCAAAATTATTTTTCTTTCCCTCTTTGTATTTAGGATAATGGCTTTTTGAGAAGTCGAATAGGAAACTGTGTTAATGTGTTTCCATAGGCAAAGCTTGAGAACACTGTAAATTGCCTTGCTTAATGGACTCAGGAATTCAGTTATTCATTTGAAAATTTCAGACCTTTAAGCGAGACCGAATCGAATGGTTTAGTCCTCAGGGAGTGCACACACACACAGGTTCGCAGCTCTGAGTGCATCATTAACGTCTGTTGAATGTGATGGAGCAAACTCCTTTCAGAAAGGAGGAGCACCCACGTCCGCCGTCCCTCCAGCAGCCAGGCACCGACAGCCCTCCCCACCCCGAGGGACCCTGCAGACTCCCTGTCCCCCAGGGCTCCACCTCATTTCAATCAGCACAGGAAAAACCACTAATCAAAAGGACCAGGGGGCATCTACATCTGGCTCTAAAAGTACTGTAATGACCAACAGCTTGAGTGTGTTTTTAAGATATTTGAAAGAAAATAAACTGAGTGCTTTCCCCACCAGGAGCAGCGGCTGCCTGGGAGGAGGAGGAGGGACAGAGCTGTCCATGCCACACCACCACCTCCCACGCCTGCAGAGCCACTGCCCAGCCAAGGAGCCTGATGAGAGCAGAGACTGCGGCGGGTTTGGGGGACGCAACCTTTGCAAAGGAGCCGTCACCAGCATTCAACACCTCTCACCACACTGTGAGCTCTGGTCACCCGGGAGGGGAAAGGCCAGGCGGGAGCGTGGTCCCCAGCCCAGGCTGGCAGAGCCCCAGCCACCCTCATTGCCTGCCCCAGGCAGCGTCCATCGCTCCCAGGTGATGATCCACGTACACATGGGCCAGGGGTGAGCAACCGTCTGCTCTGTGTTCAGAGCAAAACAGAGTCCAAAGAGGATGCTCATCTCCCTACTGCATTTCTATATTTTTTAATTCTTTTTTGTTTTAAACACAACAGCTACGAAAGCCCAGGCACGGTCATTCTGGCTGGGACCGGCTGCCGGCTCAGGTTGGCGTTTTCCCATCCCTGGGCAGATTAGAAGATAACAGTATGAACTGGTGTCCGGGAGGGGGCTGCTTCCCAACCCCCCCAACTCCCTGCTTTATGTTCAGAGACACAAGAGGAGATTTAATAACATCACATATTGCCTCTGTTGCACTGCGGGGCGGCCGCGCACACACCAGCCCCGACTCTCAGCCCATCAGATCCTGACTGTGAGTGTGCAAACACACACACCCGAGATGCACACAGCCTGCCGGCACCGGCGGGAGCGGGGCTGCCTCCGCACCGAACATCACCCAAGGCCTGCTCTCACCAAGGCTTTGGGAAACCACAAGTAGTGCGGGAAAAGCAAGGACGTTTTGGTCTGGCTGCGTGAATCTTGGAGAGGAAGGGATACAAATAAAGAAAAAAGTGAATTAGTCATTTACAATTTAGGTAAAGTATAAAACACACCAGAGACCACAGGTTTCAGGGCTGATTACTGCTAATTTACAGAAATGTGCAAACATGGGTACACACACACCCCCCCCATGCCAATACTGACACCTACATACCCACGGCTGGGACCTAAAGCAGAATTACACCACATGGAAAATACCTAGTTCTTTTTCCCTCCTGTGTATCTTCGACTGCTCAGAGAGATATATTTTTACCCAAAAAAAAAATTGAAATGAGGGTGGAAAAAAAAATCACTTCTAGGATTAGATCCTGAAAGCCAGATTCCAGCTGGGAGCTGGGGCACCTGCAGAGCAGTATTTATAAATGAAAGCACTGACATGACTTTAAATACAGTGTCATCAGAAACTTAATTATACAGCAGCAAGTCTCTAATTGGAAGTCACAGAGCAATATATTGGCTTTGTCACGTGATTTGACACTCTCCAAACTGCTTTCCCAGGGTTGTTTGTGTTATCTGTCTCGGGTTTGAACAGTGGTGTTTGTTTGCAGGCTGCGGAGGGATTAGCCCTATTTATCTTCACGAGCTTTGTCTCCTTCACCACAGACCCGATTCGCACGGATTTGTTTCAGTGCGCCAGGAAAAGCCTCAGCTTTGCCTTCGCCAGCCCAGAACCATGTTTGCACTGGCCCAAGCAGGGTACCTTGGGCACCCAAAAAAACCCCACCATGGTCATGCTGGCACATGTATGTCCCACCAGTGAAACCAGCTCAGAAACACCAGTTTTGCCCCAAAACCTTCAACGCTCCAACACCTCCAAGCTTCGTGGCAAGGACTTCCTCTTACCTCAGCTCAGTAAGCATCGCCAGAGATTGGCAAGAAGAACGACAGGTTGAAGAGAGATGGGTTGTTTAAAATCTGCATTGCAGGGCCTGGGGAGATCATTTCCCACCTCCTCAGTTACATTTTTGTGTGCCCACAGTCCTTGTTTTCATTCTACTTTGCTAAACGTGCTCTTCAGCAGCTTCTCTGCTTGGGCTGCCTTGGGGCTGCCAGGTCCTGACCAGAGAGGTCCCACGGCACCTCTGCCAAACTGAGGCTGAGAACAGGGGGAAGGGAGCTTTGCTGTGTTGGGATTGAACATCCAGCGCCCCATCACCTAGATAACACTCATGGACCGAGTCAGGTGCCTTCAACGTGGTGCCCTTCACATTTCAGTTTGGGGGACATCTCCTCCTCGGTTTCTTACCGGCCGCACCACACAGCAGCCCTTGTCCTCACCCTTGTGCTCTTTAACAGTTGGGACTTTCAAAGAGACATTTTCATAGCTATGAATTGTGGGAGGCCGTGTCTAAAGAAAGCTGGTCTAAAATCGTTTGGACACATTAAAAATATCAGCAAATAAACAGCGGGAATTCCAGCTGAGCACGTGGGGTGCCATTGCGTGATGGTGCCGTAACGAAGCCGGTCCCATTGGGGTGAAAATAAATCGTGTTTCAGTTCTGGTCTGTGGGAACCTGCAGAGTGGGCAGGAGGTGGGGTGGAGGAGACACATGGGGGTGGGTGGAAAGGAAATGGCTAGAGGGAAGGAAGCCTGTGTTCAGAAGAAACATGTACCTGTGTTAAATCAATTCGAAAGTTTCAAAGCAGATAAATACTGAAATGTTACATATTTTCCTGTAATTAAAATCAAATATTCTATAAAAATGTAGAGTGTTCTTATTTACAAATTTAAAAAAGATACCTCTAGATAAAAGCTCTGAAGACATTACTTAGATGACATTACTACATGTACATCCTCAGCATCCTATATTTTTCACGTAGTCACGTTTTTCTTTGGCTGAACTTCTGCAGATTCAGCCGTGCAACCTCCCTCTCCCCCGGGGTGCTCTCTGGGCTGCCGCACTACCGGCGCCCGCTCGCGAGCAGTTATTTCACTTTCCAAATCCAATTCTTTCTTTAAACTGAACCTGTAAGATTTAAACATCAGTTCTGATCCCGAGATGTATTTCCTTAAGCCGGGTATCCTGGGTGTCACCAGTAAATAGATACAAGTTTTCCAGGTTGGGTCTCTCACATTTGAAAATAGTTTAACTCATCCCTCATCTCTGCCGCGGCCACACCACACAACTCCGGGACTTCCCAATTAATTGAAAAACATGCTAATCACTGGGGTGTTATGCATCTCATCCTCTAGTTGCTTAGCCTGACACACCTCCTGCCTGGGATGTCCCCCCCTCATTTACCCTTCCCCTCCGATCCCACTCCAGCATCTCTCCAGTCGGGATCCAGCTGCGCTAGCTCAGCTCCCGCTGTTCCCGTAACGCCTAGCATCTGCAGCACCAAGTTTTGAAGCAGGAGATTACAGAACTGTAATTACTTGAGCCACAAGCTTCCAGCCCAACGGATTTGCCCTGTCATTTAAAAATCTGCTTGTTTCCAAACACAGTCGGGAGAGATACAAACACACAACCCTTTGGCACGGGTCCAGCCTGCGTCGACAGCGCCGTGCCGCACGCAGCATTGCCGGAGAGCTTCTCCGTGGCTAAAATAACAATGAAACTGATATTGCATCTTAAACAGGGGGTTATGACAAGCCAAGACAATAAATCCACTCAACTTCAGATAGCCTGAAGAAACATGACCTTTTCCCTATCTTTTATAACCCAGAAGGCTGAAACAATCACCCAGCCCAATTACATTATACTTTTATTTACCTAATCTACCAGCAGATGGCCTTTACATTTTCCTAATTTTGGAGACCTGCTCAGGCTGAACTGGCAGCACAACTCACGTGTCCCCCCCCCATAGGGAAGGGTTTGACGACAGCCCCGCGTGAGCCATCACTTGGTTATTGCCTTCCCAGGCCTCTGCTCGTCAGACCCTTCCCTGGTAATTAGATACATATATTTTCTTTGTCTTCCTATTGGATTATAAGGTGCTTAATGCAGGCATCATCTTTTTGAGCTATGATCGTACAGTATCTAACACAACCAGAGTCTAACCCTTGGCTGGAGCTCCTAATCACCACGGTAATGAAAATGTTTCATTTTCAGCTGTAAATTGAAGAGTTAGTTCTCAATTAGCTGGGATAACCAGAGGATAAATACCTAAAGTAGAGCAAAAATATGGTTAAAAAGGCATGTAATTTAAACTGAACACAATATGCTTTTATAGCTTACATATAAATTATTGAATGAAACCACACTCCCTTCATTGTGTCAGCTCTATTGACCACATGCCCATGGAAAGGCTCAAACTCGCGGATCCAATTGGAAACACTTCCTTTTGTTTCCTTTTTCCAATTCTCAAGCCACATTTTTGGATGGGATCCCCTGCCTTGCTCCAAGAGGAAACACTCACTACAGCCACGGCAAAGGGGTAGGTCAGAAACACCCCGTCCGTCAGCTGCAGCAGCTTAAGCCACCCATGATGTTGCAGCCTCCACTACCAACCCATTTGCCTTAACACTGGGCAGGAAATACCGGGTACCCTTAAGGAAACATGGCATCAACGTTTGTCCACAATTCCCTGAAGTTAGTTTAAGCTTCATTTTCTTAACTGGGTGTAGAGCAGAAGTGCCTCTGGAGGCCAGGGACACACTTTTTCTGTTTAATGGTGGTTACAGTTGAACAAGTCAAACTCCTCATGGGCTCGAATCCCACGGATGTGGTTGTACCTGAACACCATCGCTCAGCACTGAATTATTCCCAGTCCGTATCACTGCAGAGATCAGAATCTGTCTCCATTTCTTTCCAACTTAGTCTCCTTAGTAAACACTCTCAAAGTGCATTTGAGAGAGAGAAAATAACCCAATTCATGGACAGATGGTGGCATAGGAGAACGGCGTCTTTCCCCGCAATGCACTCATTCCCTTCGACAGCCCTTGCTGCGCAGGAGACGACGAAGCACTGATAAAACAAGTGGCCAGGCAGCAGCCTGAGGAACGGGGAACGAGCGATGCAACTGGAAAAGCAGCACAGCCCAGGGAAACATGAGGAGAGGGAGCCAAGGCTCCAAAACACATTGGATGTGGGTTTAGTTTTTTTCTCCCCGTTTAGCTGGTATCAGATAGAAACAGTGGGAATTCAGGAAAAGCTTATCCCAAACTAACACCTGTGTACATTTTCTCTTGCAGAGCAGTGAACAGCAGTTATTCCAACACTGCTTGGATGGGAGATAAACAGGGATGGATCCAGAGGCTCCCACTCCTGCAAGCACCTCATCGTGGCCCCTGCTCGAGTCCGAGACTCCCTCTTGTCCCCTGCCCC
>VWZZ01005666.1:1038106-1075752 GCA_013399095.1 Psophia crepitans
CATCACACTGCTCTTTTGCAGAAGCAACACCACCAGGTTATTACATGATGCACCATCAAATACCGAAGCCCGAGCGCACTAACCCCACCACATGGGGCAGCACCCGAGGAAGGCAGGCTCCCTCCTCTTCCACGCAGAGCCCGTACCCTCAGATCAGAAGGCGGCTCTCCTCCTTTCACAGCCGCACACCAGCCTACCTGGCCATTGAGACACCGCTGCCATTTTAATGGAACGCCGTCATTTCACAGGAAGATAAGGCTCTGCCCTTTGCCCCCACCTTTTCAGCTCCACTGGTGTTTGTGTCACCAGAAACCAAAAAGCTTCATCAGCCACCACCACTGGCAACGCCGCGTTTCCTGATGTGGCTCAAAGCCACCCCATCAGTGCGAGCCTGCAGCCAGCTCTTCAGCCTCCGACGGGAGGGCTCAGGGCCGTGGACACCCACTGAAACTCAGTAAATAGCAAGGCTAAAATCTTTGCTTATTTATCAGATGTAAACCAGGATTTTGCTTTGCAGATACAGGCTACAGAATTCGGTTCTGTAGCAAATTTGGGAGTGCTCCTGGAAGATCCTATTCCCATAGGAACAGCAGATGAAGTGACAGATAATCATTTAAATAATCAGCCGTTTAAAAAACAACAACCACCACACAAAAGAGCCTTGAACTGCTAGCTGACAAGGCATACGAAACCAAGCTAAAAAAATAATCTCATACAGGTTGTTTATGTGCAAGCATGAAGATGAGTTCCTGGCTACACAGGCCTCGCTCCATCAGGAGCATGATTTCTAAGTTATTTCATCCTTACCGTTCACACCAATTAATTTATACTGCTGTAACAGCTACAGAAAGATTCATAAAGCAAATCAATTGGTGTCTATAGAAAAGTAATATCCACCCTGACATAGCCTAGGAGTGCCACTGAGCTACAGTGGGCAGATGGGCTACACCACTAACAACATGAAGTTACCCAACAGCTCTTGCACAACATCCTATTGTCATAGCTGAGGGGTCACCTCCTGGGTATCTGCGTCCCAAGGTGGTGGGGCCAAGAAGTGTCTTTAAGTCTCCTTCCATCTTCGGGAACAAACACCAGAAGCCTTTAAGCAACATTAGGAGTTCATTTATTGCAAGAAAATCTGATCAGTAGCAGAGCCACGAGGTACCAAAGGAGCTGGCTAGTCTCATCTTGCAGTGCTTTGACAAGCTTCATCTCATCTCCGCATAAAAGGATTTCTTCCATATCCGAGTCTCTATTTGCAGACAGCTTTTCCCTACCTGAGGCAGCCCAGAGCAGGGGTTTAAATCTCCTTTTACATCCCAACAGACTGGACTGAAACAGGTAATCCCCTGGATGTCAGGCACCCTCCCCACAGCCGTGCCAAGACCTTTCCCATCCCACAAGAGGTTCGGGTGCCCATTAACCTCCCGGGACCACTGCAAATGCTCATTGTGAGCACAGCCTGGCTGTAACAGCCACTGATGGGGGGGGCACATTCACCCTTCCACCCGCTTTGCAGAGCCCAGACATCTCCAGGCATCGCCCAGCTGCGCTGCAGAAGAGGAGCAAGTCGATCCTTTCCCCGCTCTCCTCTGCCCAGCAGAGCCCGGGTGAAATGAAGCACCCTCGCAAATAAAACACACAGACTTCAAACCCACATTTGCATTAACTTGTGGCTTTGCTAACCACAACGTATAACAGGAATTACTCAGACTTTTCCCTTTTCCTTCCCTTTTAGCAGAGCAAAATATGATTTACATTCTGTTTGCAGATGAATCAACTGAAATGCTTCATTATGAATAGCACTTGTAAATACAATCCTTTCAGCTGGAATATTTGTATAGTGAAAACAAGCAAGACCTTAATAATGATTTCAGTTACAAAACTTAATTAGACCTGTTTCTCATTCTGACTCAGGCCCTGTGCAATGCTCTGGTGTAAATTTGCACTGACTTGGTGGTGCCATGAAACACTCAGGAGCAAACCCTCAGCAGATGTGAGGCACCCGAACTCCACCAACTGCAGTGACAACTCAGGCCAGCTGAGTGTCTGTCCCCAAACAGATACAGGTGGTCCCAAGCAAAAATGAAAATTAGGCCCATTGGTTTTTTTTAATGGGGAGCTGAAACACACACTTTCTACAGCCAAGTCTGCATTCAGCAGGTGAAATATTTGTAAAACTTGCCACCAAGGTTATGGAAAGGTGGAGGAGAATGTATATCAACCTTGATAGGATTCCCCCCCCCAGATGTATTTACTAGACTAGATCACCTTCTACAGGTAATGAGATATTATTTTTATACTTGGTCTAATTGCTCAGACATCAATAGGTGCTACCAAATTGGAAAGCACTAACTGACCAACCAAGCTGCAGCCTTGAGGCCACCAAAATCTTCTAGATGATACAAATCTAGAACTAGAAATTAAAGATGACATTTAAGATTAAAGAAGACTCCATAATAAAAAGCTGAAAACATTTCAATTAAGAGAATTTTTTTTCCTACACCTACCATGCCAGGGCTTGGCCATCCAAGGGAATTCGAAGTGCAAATGACAAAAGGAAGAAAACACACCACATTGTTTTGTACAGCCAGCTCTTTTTTAAAATTAACTTTTGAGGTTTAATCTGCTCTTGAGAGTTCATTCCTCCTCTTTGCTCTCTGGGTGAAGCCCTCTGTTTGCCATCACAACTCGATGTATGATAATGAATGCGATATCATACACAGAATTATTCTGACATCAGGCCGAGAATAAATAGAAACGGTGTTTGCATGAATTCTCTTAAAAAATAAGAGGCTTTTATTTTTATGACACTGTCCCTTGTTATCAAGAACAAAGAAGAAAGATGCTGGGGGGGGGAAATCTGAGCAAAAGGCGAACTGAATCTTTACAAACCACTGCAGGCTGCAGACACGAGCTGCTGCAGAGCCTGACTGCCTTGACTCACAGATGCAAACAAACTCCACCCGGGCAAGAACCTACTGTGAGGTCTCACCTGGGCCTTCAAAGTGTGTCATGAAAATTCACAAGAGATGGGTGAACAGCAGTTGCAAAAAGATTGGTTTTGTTATTTATTTTTTTTTAAGCCTGGGAATTCAACCAAGTTCAATGTTAATTTCAATTTATTTCCAGAGAGGCACAAGCACTCCTGAAAATCCCTAAGCAAGTATCTTCACCTGGGAGTACACAGATACTCCAGAAGTCCAAGCCTTCATCCTTCTCCCTAACAAAACCAGTAGCGGTGGAAGGCAGACCAGGAGGAGAAGCATCTGAGGCTACAACTGGGTAATCCAACTGGCCTGGGATTACCTGGGAGGATACAAAGGTCTCTGTAACAAGTGCTGTCCTAATCTAGCCAAGTCAGGGAGCAGCAACTCCCTGAAGGCTCCTCTCCATCTCCTCCGAAATGCCAGAGCTGTACATGGCTTAACCATGAGCAGGGGTGAGAACCCCAGCCTTGACAACAGTTACAGTCCAAAGAATTAATCCTGCTGTGAACAATTCCTTGAGAATCTCTCCCTTGATTTTAAGAGGAGGTACGTTACACCTCAGTCTTTAGGTACAAGCCTACAGATGTTTGCACCATGCTAAATTCATACCAGGCTAAAGAGCTTGTGAAAGAGTATGAAGGATGCACCGAGTTGGACATACTCAGCTTCACAAGATCCAAGACAACTTAAACCAATGAAACCAAAACACGGCCAAGAGTTACAGCAACGCAAACCGACTCCGGGTCGGATGCACCGACACAGCTACCCAGTCACTGGAGGGGTGTACCCTGAGAAGCAGCCAGCCACACCTATGCGCAGATTCTGCCCCCAGCCCTTGGCTAAACAAAGGAGCAGCGTACTGCCTTAAAGCCCACGGCCAAAGCAAGTCTTGAGAAGGAGATGTCAGGGCTTGGGAGCTTTGCTGAAGCAGGGACTAATACCCATCAGCTCCAACAAGCTTTAAACGCCTCAGAAAAGCACCCAGCAGCTTCAGACGCACATTTCTGCTTTAGAAAACAGAAAGCAGAGGAGACAAATACTATTTAAAAGAGTATTTTTTATGTCCATTAGACCAATATATTTGTTAAATAGCCAGATGAGAACAGCAAAGGCAAACAGAGAGACATTTTGATGTGCTGATTAGTAAGTTAGGAAAAAATCTGTCATGCAGTGATTACACAGTTGGTTAACTTCAGGGAGAAACTTCATATTTTTATTAAGAAAAAGCAATACAATTATAACTTCAGCATGAAACAATTTATCCCATACTTGTTATTTCTTTCTCTTTGTCAGTTTAATGCCTCAAAATTATTTATCTTATTATTTATCTCTATGTTTGTTTTTGAAGGACATCTTTTGGTGCCTTCGAGCCACTTTATTCATTAGTTCTCTGGAGTTCATGTCCTATTTCATTATGGTTTAATCTTTACAGTTGTTAATTTGCATTTCATTTCCTGTTGTAGCAAAAAAAAATACTAACAAAAAAGTTATTGTAAATATTAATACAAGTCAACAGATAACCATCCAGGAAAGCGTTTTGCAGCAAAACAATTACCTGTGTCTGAGGCAGAAAACAGCAATTTGAGTAGTTAGAGACAAAACACTCAAAGCTGAGGACACATCACTTGCTTAGAAGTGCAGAACAGGCCATCACAAAACAGCACTCATAATTAACAACAACTTGCTTAAAAGAGAAACTGCCTGGGGAAGGAGCAGGACCTGTTTGGTAACCAGGTGCCTGAAGCCCATAAGAAGTTGAGCTACTCTGTCCTCTCCGCAGCATCTGTTAAGTGTAGGAAACTGCTTAACTAATGTACAGCCACAGCACTAACCTACAGGAACTTGGAAAACAGTAAACCAAACCAAAACCAATTCAACCTACCCCAGAAAAAAAACCAACAAACCGGGCAGGTCAGTCTCCCCCCTCCACACAGCACCATTACCGCTGGCTCCTGGCACTGCACCACAGCAAGTTCAGTTTCTGCTTTGGGAGAGACATGCTCAGTTCAGCTTAAACAAAGAAAATCCTTTCAACTTACTCAGCTCTGGACCACCACATGCAGGCTCAGCGCTTTGCTTTTGCTGTCCCAGGCCAGTTCATCACCAGTCTGCTGTCCAGGACCAGGTCAAAAGAACCCGACAGTTAAATATCTTCCCAAGAGCTGCCTTGGCCCAACTGGATCACGCCATTTTGGAGGTGGCTAATTATCCTCGTTAGATAAATACAAGGCAGGCTTGTAAATGCCCATTAGTCTTAATAGAAAAAAGCACTCAGTGACTCAAAACCTGAGCAGAGAGCCCCAGCTTCTCCTGGCTCCCTAATTAACCTCCTGCAGGCACGCAATGTGCTGCAGAGGAGCTGTAAGGGAAGAGAACTGCAGGAGCTGCTCGTTAAAAAATCTCCAGAAATGAGAGAAAGGAAGCTTGGGGACAGGCATTTGAACTTGCACCTCTGCTTGTTGGCCTCAGACAAAGTCCCCATTTTATCCCACAGAGAACCCCGTAAACCATATTTCCTGGCTTGGTTACCATTACATGTCCCCCGCACACGGCCATGGTGTCAGTAAGGAAAACAGTCACTGTGGAGCAGCAATAGTTGGGTTTTGAGCACGAGCCTATAAAAGCCCGGTCCAGACATTCAGCTTCCCGGTGTTTGCAAGAGGATTGCCTCTAATTCCTCCCACTTCTTGTGTCTTTGTAAAAGCTCCAGCAACTTGTACCAAATCACCCATCTAAAGCTATTTCTCTGAGGAGCTACAGCTCCCGTCCATGGATCGTAGCAGCCTGCTCGCCCAGATGTGCTGCACGCAGGCAAAGCACGACAGCCACATGGGCTTAACGCTCATAAAAAAATAAATGAGGCTCTTTCCTTTATTGTTTCCCTCTCCAGTTCCCCAGCTTTTCTGAGTTTCCACAAGAATTGTGGTAGGGACCAGCCCTCCACCACCCACCCTGGCTGGGGGACTCTTCGCAGCCGATTTCATTTGCAGCAGCCGACCGAAGGAGCTGTCATTAGAACCAAATGTCCTAACTAAACTTCAGAGGATCTTACAGGATTGATCCTTGCAATGAAACATTAAAAGCTTCAATCTGGAAAAACAGAGCCTTCCTTGATGAGCGAAGTGACATAATTTACTTTAATCATGAACGTAGAGCCTTGGAGCTGACCTCAAGCACAATCCTCATGGAGTTCCTTCTTGCAGGAACAGGAATCTGTTTCAGAAGGTTTTCAACTTTATAGTCACTCTAGGAATTCCTCACCTGCTCTGTTTGGGAGGAGGAAAGAGGGTGGAGGTGGGCAAGGAAGAAGTCCTGCTGCCCTGCAAGCCCATGGAGAAGAACAGACCTGCTGTGCTCTGCCGACAGTGCAATTCCCCAAAGAATTGGAAAAAACAGCCCTGACCTGACAGGGACAAGAGCAACCTCCCATCAGAAAAGCACAGTATAGCTTTAAAGGAGGAACGAGCGCCAGCCACACAGGAAAAACTGGTGCTAATGAATTCAAATAATGAAGCACCCAGAAATTAACTGAATTAACTGGAGTTTTGCAGCTGCAGATTTCCTGCCGAGCAAAGCCAGCCTCACATCTGCCACCTCCTTACAGACAACATTCCCTTCCCCAAAACAAGGACCTTTACCCAGCACATCTCCTAGGTGTGACGGCTTCCCCCAGCGCTTGTTGTCTAGTGCTACAGCCCGCACCGGGGGTTGTCACCCAGCTTCATTTCCACCAGGCTTGTCCTGGGGGACACCACGTGTGGGAAGAGTCTCAGGAGCTTTAATGAATGTTCACATCCCCCAAAACAAATCCTCTGCTGCTCTTCTTTCCAGAGGAACAGGCCAGTTGCTGCTCTCGCTAGGTAAAGTCTACAGCAACCTCTTTACAGTCACTTGAGTTTTGCTGGGTTTTAGCGTGACGTAGCTGGAAGCAGGGAGGCTTTAGCTGACAGATAAACAAAAGTTTGGCAGAGCCACCGCAGATCCTGCAGCAGCTGCTCTGACTCACAGGTGAGAAAAACATGCAAGAACAGTTGAATCAAAGGGGTGACTGTATCCAACAAGATAAAGCAAGAACTAAAATAACTGAAGCACCATCCAAGGGCTGGGCAGCAGACAACAGTCCCATCCCTGCTTTATGATCTCTAATCCAAGGCGAGTTAATTTCCCTTCACCCTCTTCCCAGCTCACTCAAGAAAACCTGGCACAAGGGATGATTTTGGAGCGTCATGCACAGACACGGCACCGAGCAGCAAGCCAAGGCCCCCGCTCTGACCAGCTTGAATGTGAAGCGAATGCACAATACCCTTCTTAACCACCTTCAGTTTTTTCTTTCCTCCTGCCTTCCTCTCTTTTTTCCTCCCCATCAAATCTATTTCCATGGATTCTGAAAACCATGGAAACAGCTTAGGCTTTTAAGCTGTTGAGACCCCTCCCAATCCTTCTTACCCCCATCTGCCCTTTCTTTCCTGCTGGACCCAAATCCATCCCTGCCTGGCTGCTGCCATTTGTCCTGTTAACCACAGGCTCTCCAAAGTGACTTCGTCCTGGGCTTAGCAGAGCCCTGGATCATGAGCAGAGCTCCAAAGCACTACGGGAACCTCAACTAGATTTCTGCAGTCATAACTTTGGTGACAAAAAGAGCCTATTTCATAATTATAATGAAATTTTCCTTTTCCACTCTTCACTGCCGTGGTGCTCTCGCAGTGCAGAATTACAGCTAATCAGTAGTCTTCTCTGCCCAGGGTTAAACTGTAAGTGGTGCAGAAAGACGAATTCCCTTTGAACCATCTTCCCTTTAAGCTGGTGGAACGGTGTCCATGATCTCCAGCAGACGATGTGGTCACCGAGGTGGTAGGAAGCAGCCGCAGTTCCCTCCCCATCAATAACAGTCAAGCACGAGGCTCGACTTTGGCTCCTGAAACGATCATTAGTAATGATGCATCAGAAAGTTTCTGATGAGTGAATGATAAAAGTAAACAGGACACGGTGATAATCAGGCTTTATTTATGGCGAGGTAAAACACCACTGTTGTCAATTTTACAAAGTGACTTTGAAGGAACTTTTTACAGGGGATATCGAGAACGTTTCCCCCCTCCCACTCGCAAACCGCCGTAACCATTATTGATGGCATTTCTAACATGGCAGGTGCAGAGAAACAGAGACTCTTATTTTGTGTCAAAATTGTTTTATGGCGCCATATTTTTCCCTTGTTTAAGCCAGCACCACTCATTTACAACATTAAACAATGTGATTTATGTACTTTAGCAGAGCTTACTACATTTAAATGTTTTAGGCATTTCATTTTTACAGCATACCTTGTCCCAATACAATCAATGTGCTTTTTTCTTGGGCTGTGATAGGAATGCAGTTTGTGTTTTATAGCAAAATCAATATAAGAATTAATGGGTGACGAACAAAGTAAATTGTAAAAAGTACAGAGAGGTTGTGAGATCTCTTTTGCTGTATCGATTCCATTAGCATTGGGTTGCCCAGTTGTACACAGTTTCATATTTGATAAGCAAGCAGCAGGCTTCGCATTCCGCGGAAGACAAAACGGGCGAAGTTCAGCACTGAAATAACTCTGCCAAAGTCATTGAGGTTACAGCAAGAATGGAGACGAGCCAAGGTGGGCGCTGAAACACGATGCACTTCGGAAGCAGCAGCCGTAAACATCAGATGGTCATGAACGGTGCCACTCCGACTTTTATTAAGGCTGCGATACTCGAGAGATGACATTCTCGGCTGTTTTATACTCCTGGGTTACACGGTTTTTAATTAAGACAAAAAATTATGAGAAGAGAACACCACTCGCAAGTTTTCTTGCTAGCAGATGAAAAGCAACATGTTCTGAAAAATGCATGCAACCTAGATTGCCTGTTAGAGACATGAACAGGGAGGAGCTCTAGCAAGCTACAAGCAATGCAAACTGGAAAACATCTTTTTCTTTCCTTTCCTGAATTTTACTCTTATTCTTGACAAGGATACATGTCCTAGGGCCTAGAAAACCCGCTCCCTGCCCCCCCCCCAATATTTCTAGACTCTTGTCCTCCTGGCAAAGCTAACGTGATGCTTCCCTGTGAGCAGACAGCCCGGCGCAGGGTCGCAGGCTGTGAGCCAGCACCCCACGCACGCAGCACCCACTGTGCATCACCACAAGTGATGCCAAGCAAGGGATGGCTCCTCTTGGGTGCCTTCTGTCTTCGCATCGCTGTTGACTGCCAGCAGCGCAGGCACGCTCCTGCCGCCTCGGCCACGGCTTCCGCATCTGCAAAATTCAAGCTGCTCTCCACAATACGCGTATTCAGGTTTATGGAGAACTAACAGATTTGGATCAGACGTGTTTGCAGACGCCTTTCCAAGTGTCCAGCTAACTCTAATTATTACTTAGCACACTGACATATATTTCTGTTCCACAGCCTGTATCAACAAATTGCAGCGATGACCTTCCACACTTAGGAGCATCTATGATCGTTCTTATTCTGAATAACAGATTAGCTGCATCTGTTCATTTTCCTACATTACTTTTCAAAGCTATGACCCAATAAAGCACTCACTGTTCAAAACAGGCTCTAGATGTCTTCCACAGCCAACAGTAAAGCATTCTGGGGTGCTGTGACATCTGTTGCCGTTCTCATCTTCTCCCTTTCCTTTGGGAACATCCTTTTCATTTCCATAAGCATCAACAGGTTTTAATATATCCCAGAAAACGGGTCCAAGAATGGCAGTCACGACATACATTTTCTGCAAGAACGTTAGTCTCCAACTGTTCAGAATCATCTTTACATGCCACCTTTTGTTCACTCTTTGTTATTTGAAATCTGAAAGTTTATTGCTCTTCAGGATGTACTTGGAGCAAGAGAATTTAATTACATTCTATTTCAAAACAAATTGTTGATACAGACTTGAAGTGTCAGTAATTAGATAATTTCACAGTGCACATTCCATTATCACTGTCATACTTAATGACTGTTTATTTGAAGAGTCCTTCTAGCATTGCAGCTACCCCAGTACTAAATATAATAATAGATGGTGTGATTGGTAAGGTTCACCCACTGCTCTCATACTTAAAGCAATGAGCTCTAGAGAAATTTCTACTCAAATGAGGAGATTTAGATGGCAAGGATTAAAATGCTGGCCTTAATGAAAATTGGTAATAAAATACTCATTGACTTCCTAGGGCTTAAATACGATCAGTTCCTTGCAAGTAAAGATGATTAGTGACATAAACTAAGTATTAAATAAACAACTATTATGAGCTCTAGCCTGACATAGAGTGCCAAAAGGGCTAATGCAGAAACACCCTGTTATCCACTCATGGACCTCTTCACCCGATTAAAAGTGTACGCCGCGTGCACTAACTCTGCGTAACCGCACTCAGTGGAAAGCTTACAAACAGCAGCCCCTGATCTCCGCAAGCCCTGCCCAAATCCATACAGCTGGAGAAGAGGATGGGGTCCCCCAGCTGTACCTACCGCGGGAGAACAGCGGGTGGGAGCAGAAGTCTTCCGCCACATCTTCCACCAGGTCCAGCATTGGCAGGGAAATGGCAAACTGTGCCCTCTCCATGGAAGGGTGCCAAGACCCTGACCCGAGCTTCTCCTGGGGGATGCCAGCAGGGCTGGGCAGGGGATCCCATCCCCTCCTCACTCCTGAGCTTCCCACACACTGCACTCCTAATGGCACTGGGATTTTGGGTCATTATGCCATGAACTTCCAGTGGGCAAAGCACAAAAAGAATATCTGTGCCACTTTCTAATTTAACAGAGGGAGGATTTTTAAATTTTTTCATTTTCTGCCTTTTTTTTCTTTAAGAAAGTAAGATATGCAGACAATATAATGAATTTTTTATGATTCTATTAAAATACCGCATAATTATCCATCCACATTTTTGTCATAACTGATTTTGATTCCTTTTTAAGTTGTTGACAATTTTAGATACACAGAGTACTGCTTAAACCACACACCACCGAGTATAGCGATTGCCATTCTCATAGTACAGGATTTTGTGATTTTAGTGTTATCCAGTAAGGCAAGAACTAAATTTAAGCTTGCTTAGTGAGGCTGCTTTGAGGAAGCACCAGCTGTATCCATCAATGTGCAGTGATCTCAGCCCCTAGCACCTGGAGCGTTCAAAGGAAAGCACAAGCATCATTATGGGCCAGATATCAAAGATATTCACCACAGTGTAGCAAACTGTTGGGTAAATACAATTTTCTGATAAGAAAAAAATACCACTTTATTGGTGAAGTGTTGTGCTACATCTGGAAATTAGAGGGAGCTCCATAAAAAGCTTAAGTTTTAGTCCACTTACTGTAATGGAGGAGGAGCCAAGGTCTTCATCCTAAAGAAAATGATTGAAGAAAAGTGTTACTATTTTTAAGAGCTAAATGCCTTTAACGACCACCAAGAAACACAGGCAAGGAAAACACCCTCTACATTTTCAGACATAGCTCTTCAAAATGCGTTAGGAGACACTTTGGCCCAACGTGCTGAGAATGATCCTTTTTTTTATTTTAAATTAGATATCAATTTGAGCAAAAGAGCTAATTTACTTATATTTCTGGTCAGTGGAAAATATAATACCAAACTGTAGTGGCATGGGGGATAGAGACTCCTTAATGCAGACACAAGTGTTCTCCCACCACGGCTTTAGCACCATAACACATTCAGAAATGCTCTTGCGTTTTCGCTGGCTTTTGGCTTTCTTCTGGCTCGCTGCATGGTCAAGAAGACGTGCTGCAGCCAGTGCACCTTCATTGCTGGCTAATAACCCATACGTGATCAGCAAAAGTGCGTAACAACCAACTTCTCCCTGGTTTTACCTGAGGAACATCCTTGGCTCCACCACTGATCTGTGCAGCTTCCAGAGATTTAGTATCTCTGAGCCTTCACCTCGTGATCAAATCCAGGTGGGGCTGGCCAACGGAATCCAAAGTGGCTGGGCAGGGGGTGATGAAGGAAGGCAGAAAGCACAATCTCATAACTCATTTCCTTAAAAAGTTAGGCCTGCAAGGGAGGAAAAAAATTTAAAATACAAAATATATAAAGGAACATTACAATAACAGCTATCTGAATACGCAGGATGTAATCCACAGCCTCCTTTTCCCTTAAGTAAAGAAACTGTCAGATAATGGCCAAATAAATCAGTCAGCGTTATCAGCCACGGCTGCTGCCCGTGCCTGTGAAGCGCAGCGTAAGCTCTGCTCCAAGACTTATGAAGCACTCCAAAATTCAGATTGTTCTCCACGAGGC
The DNA here is from genome assembly GCA_013399095.1 of Psophia crepitans. Lineage (NCBI taxonomy): Eukaryota > Metazoa > Chordata > Aves > Gruiformes > Psophiidae > Psophia > Psophia crepitans. The sequence goes on from VWZZ01005666.1 coordinate 1,050,349, forward strand.
ACGCTGAGATCTGGATATCATATTTCACTTTTTAATTAAAATGTATTTTTCACTCCCGATCTACAGAAGGAAAAACAACATAAAAGTAATCGAGACTTCACGTTTCACGTGTCAAATCATGATAGCTTTTCTTATTCACTGGCATGCCAAATAAGTACATATAACAAGATTCACCATCAAAAGCAACACCCTCCTTTCCGAGGATGACGGAATCAGGCTTAGATAAAATAGGAACCAGCTCATGCTCGAAATGAATCTCGGTGACAGGCTGCTGCACCTTTGCAAAGTCCTTCATCTCTCTAAAACCTGCCATACTTCATTATAGTGTATGGTGAAATGCACCAGCCTCTCCAGGCATTGCACAAAAATCACCTACTAAAGCAGACAGTATTCAGAAATTAATGCCTTTAGTACCCATGAGCAGGACTGAGTCATATATTGCTGCCTGTAATTTCAAGGTCTCATTCATCCCTCCTTGGTATCAAGTATTTTGTTGTAGCCTTTTTACGGAGAGCTTTTATTGCCTAATACACCGTTAAAAGGAAAAGCATAAAATGCAAACATAGAGAAGAAAAGAAAGTATTTCCTGTGCTTGGAAGGTCGGAAGGGTTATGAACCCCCAGAAATGGGGGGCTCAACGGTGGAGGGATTGGTCCTGCGGTGTGGGAGGGTCGTGGCCCTCAGAGGGATGGACTTCACGGGGGGCCGGGCAGAAAACAAGGTTTAAATTTCCCTTTATACCCACACATAAACAATTTGAAAAATGAAGCTTCAACATGTAATTTTGTTCTTAACAGGAATTTTTAACAACTCTTCTGTTGGTGGGGGGTGGGAACCGCGCCGCCCTGGGATGATCTTCTCTCTTAAAGCAGCGCAAAACTTGCTGTAATTTAAAGTGTACCTGCCTCTGCCGTGAAGCCTCTTCAGCTGCAGAAGAAATTCGGCAATATATGCTATACAAATAGCAAATACAGAACTGAATGGTGCAGAAATAATGATTAATGTAGTAAGATTTGGAAAAAACCCGAGCTCACTGTTGAGGAATGCCGAATTTGCCCATTACCTCAGCTTAATGGAGCACTCTCAAGTCTAAACAATCACTTTTCTGAAGATTTTCTATAGCTTCCTGAAGATCAGAGCACAAGCACAAACTCCCAACACCGACCCAATTTCCTTTCCACGGTAGCTTTTCAATTAGTCTAGGGAGAGTAGGTACAGAAAATACAGCACTTCCATCAACCCATATACCTTTGCAAAACTTTTCAAAAGCAAGTAACTGTCTCAAGGCTAGATCCTTAATAAAGGAATCTTACTGTACTGCATCTAAGACGTTAGAAACCTTTTCAATTACTGTCATTTACTTCCCTTATTATTTCCATTTGTTAGTTCCACCTCCTTTTGATCTTTTTTTTTCATATTTCAGCATTAAATCTGGTTAGTTCAGAGCCCTGGTCCGATCACACCTAAGGTCTCTGGGTGGTGGGATATCAGACACAAAAGAAAAGTGATTAGAAGCCCCATGGTTAGCGTTCTCTGTCCCATATCTACTGAGAGGGTGTTACAGTAAATGCAAAACCAATGTGGCCTGACACTGGTGAAAGGTAGGAGACATAAAATGCATGAGTTATTTTTTACATTAGGTAGCAAACTGAGTTCTCCTTTAACCACTTAATTACCTTTGGCTGACAGCAAAACACATTGCTATGAAAATTAGTATTATCTTTATTATGGATGTGCCCCTGAAGGTGCTGATGCGCTGACTTATATATTCATGTACAGGGCCTGGAAGCAAGGAAATAATTCTACCTTGTGAGCAGATGCAAAGGTTTTGTACTATCGCCAAGGATTTATCACGTAGTTTAATGGTCATTACTTAGCATCATCTGCTCTCTTTATATATTCTCTATCACCATGTCCATTTTCCTCTTTCAGCCTTATTATCTTATGTATATGAACAAAGAATATAAAAGGGTGACAGGTACTGGAAATATAAACCAGCTCTAACTGGCCACAGGCGAGTCAAGCTCAGCTCCCCTGAGCTCAGATAGATGAGCCACCCTGGGTACATGACATAAATTTTGGCCCAGTGTCCAAGGGAAGGACAACCTGATGCTTAAAACAAAGCGGGATCTGCCTCGCCTTACCTCTCTGCTGCTACTTTCAGACACCTATATGCTTTCTCCAGCACCTCCATTCTCCACCCATTAAACAAGGACAATATTGCTGTCATTCTGCCAAGACCAAGTTCAGGACCTCTGCAAGCTTCTCATTTTATGACGCAGGCGTCGCTGCTGCTACGGGCTACCGTCCAGGCAAAGCATCCCTATTTTCACACGCTGGTCCTGGAGCACAGCTGGACACAAACACTGTGCGCGCCTTTCTTGGAGGCTCCGTACTCCAGACCTGATGCTGCCAGGCACAAGCCTGAGGTGGAAAAAAGAAAAAATATTAAAATCTCCCTATTGCTGCTGAGATTGAAGGTCCCTCTGCGGAGAGCTGTGCACGGCGGAGGAAACAGCAGCGTGCGGGACACCTGCCCTGAACAGGCTGTGTGCTCCAGCGCTGAGATAAAGGAATGGTCAGAACCATCCCCAGTAACATCTGCTGCCACTGTACGTAGAATAAATCATTAATATTTCAGAGGAGCCGGCTAGGGATCGCGGTGTTAGCAGGTACCTGCCAGCACATACACAAGATTCCCTCTTCCACTATTCACTTTTCCAGCATCCCCTCCATCCAAACACTCTGCAGTCAGTTTCAAAAGATGTGTTGCCCCCTCTCCTTTTCAAAACTTACGTGGCATTTCTATTGCTTTTAGACACATTAACAGAAGCTTTAAATATTTCAGATCTTGTAACTCTGTTAGTAAATCTTGTATTTTTCCAACACAGCCTCCTTACAGTTATCCATAGGTCTTCAGAAAATGTATCAGAAATACCTGTTCTGAAAACGTGTGACCTTTGCAAACTTTTCTATTCCAGACGGGTTGCAGCACATTGGCAAGAGCAAAAGTGACATGAAGGTCTTCACTTTCGCTGCGGTGCCAGAGTGGGGTGTTCACCGCGGTGGAGTTCCTGGCAAATGCAACAGCGTGACCAGGGAAACGTACGTCTGTTTGGGGTTGTCTGCCCGTTTTGTTGCGTGCTCCAAAATTTACCTAGTCTATAATTCATAAAATTCAACAATAATCATGCAGACAAGTGCCCAAAATCTTCAATATGCAAAAATACTGAACCAACAAGAAGAGCATTTGATATCCTCTGCCCAAATACCGTAGCTCCAAAGCTACTGACCAGCTACTCGTGTTTAAATTCGGCTGTGCGTTGACATTGGAGCACTTGGGTTGCTTTCGGTTTAACCCACTTAGTTTCCTTCTAATAGTAAATCCTTAAATTGAGGCCATGCCCTAAGAGAAATTTGCATTAGGCTATAATCATAGCAATGTTAAAGCCTGCTTTCAGAAAGGTAGACTTCCCAGCACCAGGGGACGTACGGCCTAATTTATACTGCGCCGAAAAACGGGGACTCTGAATTAAGATGTTTAAGAAAAATAAAACAAACAAAAAAACCTACCCCAGTGTTGGTGGGGAGAGATATTCCCTAAACTGACCACAGCGGCCACAGCGCTGGACACACAAGCTTGCACAGGCTGGGCTGCCAGTGACACATCCCTATGGTCACGCTGAAGCCACCGGCAGCCGGCCAGGTGGGAAGGATGGGCCGTGCAAAGCCAGCATCCGAAATTACTGAGGAAAGTTTTCACCCAAAGCCCATTATCGTAGGGTTAAAGAATCTAAAATGCAATTTCTTTCACACATTTAAGCATGTAACCATGTGCTATCACTATAATCCCACCTTAATTTGAAAGTCAAATGTGTGGAAATGCTGCTTCAAAACCGCTTCGTTCCAAGCGTCGCGGTGACCGACTACGAAACAGGAGGAACAGCATGGGAACCCCATCAAAAACTGGGTTTCATCCTTCTCAAAGCAGGCTTTTCAGAAAGCAGCAAGTTACCTTGCATCTTCCACCGCCGAGCTGGAGCGATGTTCCTTGTCCATTTTGATTTTACTGAGTGTTATTTTTCAATGAATTTCCAGGCCCTGCTCCAGAATGATTAAAACCTTTCCCAGGTGTAGGATGTTCACAAGCACAAAGAATGGTCAGACTGAATTTTTTAAAAAGCTTTGAGATTTGGGGCAGCAGAAATAAAGATTCCTTGTGAATTCATATAATATCACCATGAGTGATAAAATACAGAGAAGAGCTGTTGGACAGAGAGTCCTCCACTCTGCTGCAGGCATCTCCATCCCACATGCACGGGAGATCTTCCTCTGCCTTCCAGGGTCAGTTTGACAGAGCTTCAAGCTAGCACCAGGAGAGCTGTTTATTCTGTGTGAGAAAATAGACATAAATATGATATAATGGCTATCGTTCCACTGAAGAAAACATTTTTAAAAATGTGTTATTATTTGCTGGCTGATTTTCCTTTTTTCTGCTTGTCTTTTCAATGCCTGAAAAAACAGCAGTTGTCTATCTTAGGTACGTACTCGTGAACGCCAGTTCCCTGGGAAACTGGGAAACATTGGGAAGCCCACATGTGAGGATGGGTGCGGGGTTACAAGATTTCCTGCCCCAAATGAATTCATTCAATGCAACTTTGCTGGAAGGTCAACAGAGCAATGCTAAAAACAGGTTCAGGGTATTCCTGGTCTGCACAATATTGAGCATTTCCACGTCTGCAGGGAAAGTCTTTTGCTACACAAAAAGCTTTGAAATTCAGCTGGCAAGGACCATTTTACCAAAGAGCCTCTGCAGGCCTGTGAAGGTGGGGTGAGAGCATTGTGAAGAAGCAGACTCTCATCATCTCCTGAACTCACCTCGAGTACTGTGTGTGGGTTTGGGCACCACAGCACAAAAAGGACATAAAACTGTTGGGGAGTGTCCAGAGGAGGCAACAAAGGTGGGGAAGGGTCTGGAGGGGCAGGCATGCGAGGAGAGGCTGAAGGCCCTGGGCTTGTTCAGCCTGGAGAAGAAGAGGCTGAGGGCAGAGCTCATGGGGCCTACAGCTTCCTCCCGAGGGGGAGCCAAGGGGCAGGCGCTGATCTCCTCCCTCTGGTGCCCAGCGACAGAACCCCAGGGAACGGCATGGAGCTGCCCCAGGGGAGGGTTAGGGTGGGGATCAGGAGAAGGTTCTTCCCCCAGAGGGTGGTGGGGCCCTGGCACAGGCTCCCCAGGGCAGTGGTCACCGCCCCGAGCTGGGCTGAGTTCAAGCAGCGTCTGGCCAACGCTCTCAGCCATCTGCTGTGATGGGGCTGGGCCTGTGTGGGGCCAGGAGTTGGGCTGGTGGGCCTGAGGGGGCCCTTTCAACTCGGGGTATTCTGTGATTCCATGAACCCATTGCATTCCTTAAACTTCAATGCTGTGGACTAAACACTCAGGTACAGCAGGTATGGCAGTGTCCCAAGGGCTGTGGTCACCTGTAAAACAAACTAGGTTCATTGGGAATCCAGGGGAATCTTCCCAAGAAACGCAGGTTTTTTTCTAACCAAAGGAAATTCCCAGTGTGACAGTCCTCAGGGGAAGACAAAGTACCAGAAAGGTGCCACAAAGCCCAGAACAAACGCATGAAATCCCAAACACAGCTGGTGGTTGCCCAGAGACAATCTCTGATTATTTACATTCATATATTTTGCTAAAGGAGAATCTTTGCTGCGGAACCCCGAAACAAGACAGACCACCAAGCCCGTATGTCAAGCCCCTGTTTTGGAGACAGTCTGTGGGTTAATGAAGAGAGACTTTTCCAGTCAAACATAGCCCCATCTCCACCAAGCTCTGGCCCAGGCCCTTCCTGCTCTACCTAAACTCATCTTAAATCCCACCTTGAATCACATGGAGTAGCAGTGACCCTCTGGTGGTGCAGTATCAGCCTAAGAGCCCTTACATTACCCTTCCTCTAAAAACCACATGGTTGGGAACAGGCCACCTCTTCCTTTCGCCATTCATTTGAATTTTTGAATTTGATGCTGCTGTGGAAAGGCAAATGCAATCTCAGTTACCCACGGTGTAATAAGTTTCCCTATTGCTTGTAGGGTCTCTGCGACCATGAACTTTGGTCCTTAGTTATCACTGGGTGCTGGTGTGCCCATGAGCGGGCGGTTCCCCTGGCTCTGCCAGGCATCCTTCTCTCCAAAACCCCCAGCAACAGTCACAGCTGAAGTTCAGGCTGTGACAGCAAGTTCTCACGCTGTGACCTGGGTCACTGTTGAGCCTATTGCATTAGAACGGAAATAAAAAGGGAAAAAAACAGAGATTAATCTGAAATAAAAGCATAACTAAATGGTGTGTGAAAACTAAATTGCCATATCACAGCTTAGTGCCCAGCCCAGATCAGGGTATCATCAGCACTTATGATACAACAAGCCATTGACTCATCAGTGGCATGACAGCTAACTGCTCTGCTGACAAGCATAAATCTATTCCACCACTATTTTGTATTATTAATTAGGAGAGGGGGGAGCTGCAATTGTAGCACATACAAGTGGCTCATCTACTGCCTAATGTGAAAGGTTTTATTTGGCTTGAAAAAAATCATCTATTTAAATTGTGCATCAAGGTCATAACACATGGGTAGTTCCATCCACTGTGGCATTTTGATGGTGGCTGTGCAAGTTGTGAGTTTATACGCCAGATCATTATTTCCCACGCACCAACCAGAGAAGCAAATAAACTTTTGATTCATAATGGGAATACAATGGAAGCAAGCTGAAAGCCTGCCCTGAACAGCTCTAATTAAAGGTATTAGGAGTTAAGGTACAAGCCTGCAGAGGGATAAGAATATAAATCTACTCCGTCTCTACAGAAATATTTATCACTGTCCCCCAGTATTGCTACCTGTGTATGTATGTGATCAATATTCAGTATCACCTCCACTTTACTCAAAGTCCACGCAATATGCTAAATTAGCTTTTTCTATTACCGTATCAAAGGTACGTTTGAAATTGAACATCTCAGTAAATTTAGCTGAAATTACAGGCAGACCAGGTCTGTCTTGATCAGTTTGCAAACCCCTCTACATTAATCATATTAAAGACATTGCAGATGAACAAATCAGCAATGCAGACAGAAAACCGGCTGCCTTGGAGAAAGTCCTCACAGGCTCCTGCCACTGGTGTGCCTGTCTGCTGGTGCAGGTGGCTGTGGGCCACGGTAGCACCTCGCCCACCATGCCCACCTCCTTCCCATCTCCCACCACCCAGCAGTGTTTCACCACCACAAACAACATTCATCACCACCAAAGCATCGCCCAGGCGCTAAGCGCTGGTTACCCCCCCACGAGGTATTTCAGCCGCCTCTGAAAGCACCGTGATTCCTCCCAGTTCATGCAGCATTTAATTTTCCAGTTATCTCTCAACAGCTGAAGATGCGTGGCATTGTGCGGACAGCTTAAGACATGCAGCAGGACTGGCTGGCTCAGACACCTCATGCTGGGGTCCGCAACGACGTGGACGTGGGTGGCTGGAAGAGCTGGCAGCAGGAGCTTCCACGCATTCAACTGAACTCAAGCAGCATCTACCCACCAAGGGTGGGGTGGATATATCCAGTGCCCTTCCTGACCCCAACGGGTGTTTGGCTCGTGGTTCTGTTGTTCTGTTCTTTGCTAAGAACAGGAGCTCTTGCCTTCGCCAGCACCTCCACCCTTTGCTGCCCACCTCCTGCTTGGTCTCAGACATTTATTGTTCAGCAGCAATTTCTTTTTTTCCTTTGGTGGTTTCCTTTTGCTCAGGATCTTTCTTTCTGATTTTGACAATCTTTAAATTATGTCCTTAAAATAAACCTCACAATCAGCAATATATAAATTATAATTTCCTTCTCCACATGCTTCAACTATTATCTTAATCAAGCAATCATGTCGCTTCACTTATAGCCCCTCATTATCCAAGTCGTGCCCTGTTTGTATTATATCATCCTTATCTGATGGCACACCAAACCATCTGGCAAATCCTCAGAGCTAATGTGATCCTGAGTCCTTAAATATCTTCTAGTTCTTTGGTGCTGAAAGAAGTGTTTTCTATGTAGAGCAATGCCCATTAGATGATCTCCAGGTGACGAGATGGCTTTCTTTACACGTCCACCACATTATCTGATTTTTTCAGCCAAGATTTAAAAGAAGGAAAGTATCATTCTGGTAAACACCCAGTGACCTAGGGTACCACTTTATCTTTAAAAGGAAACTCTATAGAATCAAAGTCATTGCTGGGATTGCTTGCACAAGCGAAGATGGGAACATTTGGCCTGTTGTTGGAGACACTCTAAAAAGTATAAACTCTCCATGGGATGGCCATGTATTTGCCCGGGACATGGTCCTGCAGCTCAGAAGTACCCTGAGCATCAGGCACAGAACACCTGACCAACCATGCAGACTCCTGCTTCCGCAATCACACCCGACCTCTCAGCCAGCGACGGAGCCAGTGACACTTTTCCATACAACCACTGCCCAGGAAGAACATTTCTCACATGGAAACGCCCCATTTGTATGCTCGGAGCCAGCCCCCGGCTCACCCAGCACCCAGCCTCTCTCTATGCATTATTAATGAGCAACATCAGTCTCCAGTTTTCAGTCAGCTAATTTGTTCCCACAATCATGATTCCAAATATCACATGAATAATTCAGCAAGTTATTTTAACTGTAGTTAGATAAGCCCATTAGCCATCATAAATTTAAATAAATTATCACTTTCTCACACGTGAATGTGCACAGGCAGAGCACCTTGTCAGGTGAGATACACCTCTCCGCAGCTTAGGTAACACGCACGGTACCTGCTGACTCAAAGCCACGGGGAAGTGTGCCCTAAAGAGCCCTTCTCTGGTCTGCGGCAGGGAAAGGGGGAGCCAGCCTCGGCCACCAGTCCCGCTCCGTGTCAGGGGGGCATCCGGGTCGCCACGAGTGCCTCAGACATGTGCGGCAGTGAGACTTCAGTGTCACAAATGTCCTGAGTTGAACAATGAACATAACCCAAACATGGAGAGACTTGGCTTGGTGCTACCCCTCAGGAGCTACTGGGTTTTCCTCAGACACCGTTTGCTTTACAGAAGCCAAACATCATCTTCTCTCACTCGCTGCGTTCCTTTAAAAGAGCAGTTTCGCAGTAACTCGAGGCTTCAGGTGAATATCCTCCCTTAGGCTCCTCACTGCAGGATCCCATTCGGTGCTTTGAAATTCTTCCTTCTCCCGCATCTTTGAGAAACAACAAGGTGCATCACTGCCAGCACCCTGGGGCTACGAAAGGAGAGGTATGGCCAGGCGGTCTTCTGTCACTGTCATTGCTTGCTTTGATCATGGGGACTCACCTTGCTCTAGGGAAGAGGACTAGCTCCATGCGACCCCAGATTTCTTCATTCTTACGAGACTTAGCTTCCCCCAGCAGAAACGAGCAGAAGAGGATGAGATACAGGGAGAAAACCCCACATGCACAGACAACCCATGTGAAGCAGCTGTGATAAGCACCGATCTCCATAAAAGTAACCTCAGTGGCAAGTGACACTCCGCAGATGTAAATCTTTTCTGGCTTTCAACATGCCATGTGAGGAGCACCCTTGTGCTGACACACAGAGTCGTGTGAGGAGATGTCACAGCAAGCTAACAACAGATTTTTGCAGAAAAGCCACAAAGCTGTTGTCTTTATCACAGCAGGATGACAGTAAACAACTGTAAATAATATATAGGAAATCTAATTTTAGTAGGCGGAGAAAAGAAGTTACAATACCAGTCTTAGTTAAATTGCTGGTAAGGTTTTTTCAAGGGTTGCAGCTGAAGGTGCAGGCAGTTAACTGAACACTAACAAATAGACTGAGGTTTATAATTAACAACAGGAGAAAACATTGCAAAGAATATCAGACCTTGGCTTTTCTGGCACTGAGACGCTCGCAGACTATTAGGGATTAGGATCAGATATTGAGAGGCAGAAGTAGATTATCTCACATCTGCCTGTAATGAGGCTCAGAGCATCCGATATCCACCACCGTGTGAAACACAGGTATCGGACTCAACGAGGGCTGGAGTGGAGTCTCTCAGGCAATTTCTAGCATCCTTGCCTCTGCACGGATGCCACTAACTGTGGGTGAAAGATGTGTAGCTCCTTAATATCACAGATCTAAAGAAGCAGTTTTAAATTAAATTGGTACAAGTACAGAAGGAGCTTGCTTTCAAATATTGCTTAGGAAGCATGGAGAATGAAAAGGTATTTTTCAGTCGAGTTGTCCAATTCCTTTTTAAAGAAAGCAACAAAGGATATGAAATCTCTGTGAAAGAGAGCCAGCCTGTGGGTTGGGATTATTCTGATTTCTGAAGCAAACACAGATTGTCAGCTGCCTCATATCTGTGGGCTACACAGACAGGTTCAATAACCTGAAAAATGATGGACATTTTCCTTCACATTCATTGCTGCATGGCAGATATGCACTCACATCAGTCATGGCAGTAATTTTCTTTAGCATATTTTTCAGAGTGGACAGCATAGGGATCTGCTTTTTCAGCAAGGGGCATTGCTGGGGTCAACACCCTGCCCTGCCCGCAGCTCCAAGTGCCAAAGCGGGGCAGTACGGCCCCTGGTGCTGGGTGATCTCAGTCAGCTTCACACAGGATTAAGAGCCAACACCACCCTTAACCTACCTGGAAAAAGCACTTATACCTCTGTAAAAATAGGAAATGTGCAAGGGAGTGACTCAGCCACAGCCCTCCTAACGACAGAGGGGCACATGAATGCTCACAGATGCTTTCTGATCCTTCCTGGTAAGTCTCATTTTCCCAGGCCATTCTTTCTGTCCTTCTTCAAGTGGGTTTTTTTTTCCCTGCTCCTGTTTCTTGTCACCTTCCAGCTCCTGTCTTTGCTCTTCCCTTGTCACTCAGGTCTGTCCTTACCTAAATTCTCCTGCCTGCTGTCCTGCCCTTTTTCATCCATAATTCTCTGTCCCAAGACACTTCAGTTCTCTACATCTGCCCCAGGAGAGCTGAGAAGTGGGACATCATTTCTGACCCTGTCCTCCATTCCAGGGCCCATTTTACCCTTCCACTGTACCTACCTCTAATCACAACCGTGTTTAATATTCCCTTGTCTTCACCTCCTTAGGCACAGATCCAAACTTTTTCTTCACACCGCGGCGTTGAAGGCAGAGCAGCTCCGTTAGCAAACCCCGTAGCACCCTAGGGTTAGCAGTGGGGGTGCAGAGGCTGAAATGGGTGCCCGTGTCCTCAGACAATAATCAGTAGGTGGAACCAGAAGGTGAGGTTTTACCCCAACCCTGCCACGGGCTCACCGCACAGAGAGCGCCCCTCGGATCTAAAACGAATATCAGACCCTGCCGGACTGTTGCAAGACTCAGTTAATAAATATTGGTGAAACGCAGAGATCCCTGGATGAAAACTGTAGTGGAGGTGTAGACTGCCACGTTTCATTAATTTCTTATTATCTTATAAGGGCTTCACTGAAGCCTAGAGGACTGCATGAATAGTGCATGAATCTGAAGAGCTTGCTGTCAGCCTCACCTTCAGCTTGAAAACGCGGCTTGTTGGAACCCGGACCTGAAGGATCCCATAGCTCAGGGTGGACAACGTGCCCAGGAGCTGACCCCCTCCATCGGGCAGGGGCTGGCCTCTCACACTCTTTCAGAGTTCAGCACAAGGCAAATAAATCACACTTCATTCAGAGCCAAACCTCTCCTGAAGGTGGAACGAGCATCCTGCAGCGATGCAGGAAAGTGAAGGACTGTGCAGGTAAAGCAGGAACAGTCTGCTCAAGGTAGGAGGTGGCAGGAAAGAAAGGATGCTGCTTTCCAGAGGATACTCCAGTAGGCAGCAAAGCAGCCGTTGCCCAGCACCTCCAGTCACTCCGGCACTGATACGAGATTTCTGCTGTCTCCTCGCTGAGAAAGAAATGCTCCCAGCTGCCAGAGGAAAGCGCTAAGGCCGGGGGTTTCCTCTTCTAGGGAACTTGCTCTGCCTATGGATCAGATGGGATCTGGTAGGAAACACAACGCTGCCACGACTGGTGATGCATCCCCCTCTGAGCAATTAAGTAATCTCTGTTATTGCTTTACAGGGGCTTTCCAACTGCTCCTCTAATCAGTGCGAGGTAGCTCTTAATTTGTTTGTAAGCACTTCACCATGCTATTTTAAAGGAAAATTATGTCTCTTTTGTCTAGCTCAGCAGTTTGAAAGTTCACATGGCTGAAACACAGGGACATCTCACCAGGAGAGACAGTAGCAACCGGGTTCTGGAAACAACATTTTAAATCACCATTGGCATTTATTTTATGAGGATAATTGTTCTGTATCAGCTAATTTTCCAAGAAACACAGTGCTATTGGAACATTTGCATGGAGAGTGTGGGGAGACCCGTGTGTCAGTCACTTAACCTCGCTTTCCCACCGGCTCCAGCACAGCTCTGGTCTCCACACCCACACCTACGCACGCCCTGTACCTTGTGTGCTTTACTGCTGAAGTCCAACTACCTGGAGAACGCAGGTCCCCAGCCAACCCACGCAAGAACGCTGAACAGCGTGTGGAAAACAGCAAGCCACAGATCCTGGCTTCGGCCTTTTCTGACGCTGTGCGTTTTCCCACCTGTGATTTCAAAAGGTGTTGTGTCAGAGATACTCTGCTACTTACCCCTAAGTACAGTCTGGTTCTTACCCCTCCCTGTTCTCAACCAGTGATCTGAGGAGATAGGCAAGACTTTAGAAAACATCACGCAAATGCCAGCTGCTATCCCAGAGATGGAGCTTGTAATTGTTGGGCATCCCTCGCCTCAGCCCCTTGATGCTGCTAACCAAACGAGTTAAAGCTGTGCTTCTAGAAGAAATACTACTATGGAAGCGAAACTACCCGGTATGTCAGGCTCTCTGAGGCTCGGGCAGCAGACCCTGCACAACTCCCACCAGCGAGAAGGCAACGAGAGCGATGGTTTGAATTGCTTGGAGAAGGGCAAAGCACAGAGAGATCTGGAAGCAGAATTAATGGAGGCTGAATAAATGAGAGTGGGTTCAGGGATCTCCTACGTATCACAAACACCCAGCTCCCAAACCTCTGCCCCTGCCCATGCAGCTGTTGGGCTGCACAAACCACAGCTCATCTCCAACTGCTTCCTAATGAAACCGACAGCAGGAGAAGGAGGCAAGCACCAGCACGGAAGGCTGACAGCCGGGGGGTGCTTCTGAGATGATGGTGGCACTGACATCTCGGTTTGGGGCTTGGGGGGGGGGAAGTTGGTCGGAAGGGTGAAGTTGGAGGAGGAGGTGTTGCCTCCTCACCAGACATCAATACCTTCCCTGCAGCAGCAGGGATGCTGAGAGCTCTGCTGTGCTAACTCCAGCCAGAAATGTGTGTGTATCCCACTACACAAAGCCCTTTCAGATGTTAAGGACTCAAGCATCATGGGGCTGCTCCTGGTGAAAAGCCTTTTGATGTTGCCCTCCCTCACTTCACTGCCTGCTCCTGCTCAGCCTCGGGTTTTGTTTTGACACTAATGTCACCCCCTATTGCAGGACAAAGCTTTAGTATTTTAATAAATCCAGGGGCTCCTCAGACCCCTGCAGTCTGTGAAGTACAGATATTGATGACCTTCACATTAGCAACAGGGATGAAACTTTCATCTTCCTCCAAAAGCACAGGTTCTTACAAAGAAGATCTACTGGGTGTCAGCAGTACAGGACTAACAGCACATGGCAGAGCTGCTCTGCGTGGCCAGTGCCAGCCAGAGCCCTCGAGTCTGCCCCAGTGACTTTGCCTCGACTTTGGCGCACGTGGGATGAACTTGATGCGGTTTGCTTTCCCAGCCAACATTGAAATAACTTTGCAGCAAGCAACCCACAGGCACCCCGTGCTCCATTTACCTCCCCCGAAACAGAAAGACTGTGCAAAGCACTTTTCTCCATCCAAACACATCATGAGATGCAGTAAGCATCTTTGCTTCCTAATTGAAATCGTACATCACTTACTTAAGTGATACTAAATCAGGCGCAAACACCACTGGCAATTCAAGCATTAATAACCAGCTCCCCGCTCCAGAGACAACAGGTCCTCTGCTGGTGTAAACCTCACGCCTTCCCACAAAGCCAGTCCCAACCTGGCTCCTGCCACCCTGCATCGCCGCCGCTGTGCACGTCGGTCCCACAGACAAGTCTTTGCTTCAGTTGTCATACACATTTTAATTTTAGTGGCTCAGTGTAACAGGGAGGTTGCATTTTGCAGCAGTGGCACCCATGTTGGAGAACAGCCAGCACTCGTCCTTGTTCTCCCCAACCACATCTTGCCCCTCATCTCTACCTCGGCCGGCGGTAGGTGCTGGGAGATGGCTGCAGCTCAGCCATGCCTCCGGTGGGACCAGAGGAATGGGGCAATGGCACATCTCTGCTTGCTCTTCCCCAGGGCTGGGGGCGGCAAGACCTCCTCCCGTCAGCCCCAGGGCAGACTGAGGCCACCGTGATCGATCATCTCATAGAGTCAAAATGCAGCCCACCCCAGCAGCCTCTCACGCAGGGCACAGAGCCCTACCAGCTCCCTGTCCCATGCAAACATCACCTCCAAGGCAGCTTTGACCTGGAGGAGCCATTCAAAATATTTTTATCCAGGCCAGCGATCTGACCCACAGCTCTTAGAAGCAACAACTGATTTGATTTCATTGTCAAAAAAAAAAAAAAAAAAAAGGGAAGAGATTTTACAATGGGTTTTTAACTCCACTTGTGGTAAAAATACTCTTTTGTGAGAATCAGAAATAAGCTCTAACTCAGCTTTTAATGTGCTGCTTTCGTGCATCTCCTGGATCTCTCCTGTAATGATTGTCCCTCACCCCTGCTTTCAACAGATTCGAGTGACTTCTCCGCACAGACGCTTCACAGCTTTAAACATGAAGAAAAGACCATCTCAGTCCCGTAAAAGGCTTTCGCATTGCTTTCTCCGTGAGTTTGACCTCTGACACCCCAGCAACAAGGAGACCCCTGCACGTGGTAATGAATGCTAATAAGCAGCAAGCAATTAATTTAACAAACTTTGTCTCTTCAAAGAGACCTCACCCCTGCCTGGCCAGCTCGAACCTCGGCTGATTCTGCTGGAAACATTTGCTGGTGGGAAATGGAGAGTTAACGTTGTTGAGGTCTCTCCTCTCTCCCGTTAAGATCTGCTAATAAAAATGCCTATTTAGTTTACCTGTCCTATGTGGCTCTCCTCTGCTCAAGACCCATGTCAATAATCATAACAGTTACTATGAACAATCTCTGTCAATTAACTCATTTACAAGACTAGTAAAACAGCCTGATGAGCTGAAACACAATTTGCTCGTTACCGAGCCCACTGCGCCGTCCTGCCCCTGTGACAGAGGAAAATCGGCTGCCTGACTTTCTCTCTGCTTCAGAAACAAGGTGGTTTTTCCCTTACTTTGATTTTCATTTCCCATTCAGCTATTAGAAGAAACCCATTCATCAAAGCTATAGGTTTTCCCTCTGAAAACCTTCAGCGTTTAAAAGCTTTTGACTGAAATATAACATATTAATGGAAGCCGTGATTGCACAGCCCTCTGCTGACCTTCCATAGGCTGAAATTGCTTATTTTGCTAAATTTATTTGCCACCCATTTATCAATCTAAATCTAAGGTGGTTTTAAAGGTCATAAACCAAACAGCCACTGAAATATGATTAAAGAATATGGAAATAAATTACAAACTCATAATGTTATCCCTTCCTGTGACTTAGTGGCAGAAGCTTGGATGAAGTATGGGAACTTGTTTAACATCTTACATATTTGGGGATTCATCTACCTCCTGAGGGTTGCTCAAGCTCCGTTAATTCACATTGTGCTGCTTTGTGCCTACTGAAAGGAGGATTATAGGAGGCAAACTCCGGGTCAGAAGCGGACTAAGAAAAGGCTTTCACTTTCCTTAGAGGAAAAAGTCCTTCCTTGGTGACCGGACTGCATTTATTAACGGGGGTTAACAGCGTGCTGGGAAGTTGCTTCCCGTTGAATAAGCAGTGCAGTCGTTACCATGCCCAGCTCCCAGGCTGCCTCCAAAATAATTAATGGAGCATTAAACTGCCTTAACACTGCAGGATTAGCACTGAACCCGCTGAAGGTTATAGGAAAACCGAGCAAATCTTTATGTTTTCTGTCTGGAGGACGGATGTAAAGGTGACTCCTAACATGAAGATTCAAGGCATGTACAGCAAATTTGGTTATGGTAACATAACTGAATTTGGAAACAATTCAGCGGCGAGCACCAGGGAGGAGGAGTTTGTGCACAACTGAAGCGGGGGAGAAGCATCATCACCAAACTACCCCGCAGGAGCTGCTTGAGGAGCATCCCAGGCGGCGCTGGGTCTTACGCAGCACTTATTTGGGAGCAGGTAGCTGTAAGCAGAAAAGCAGTGGCCACGGTCTCTTCTCAGCTGCCGCCCAGCCGCTGTCCGTCGGGTGCTCCTACCACCAGCTATGGAAACCAAGGGGCAGCACGGGGACGTGTGCCCAGGTCCTGCCCTGGCACAGGACAGGGCTCCTCTGTACTGAGTCAGACCAAGAAACTCATCGCGCCCACGTGCAAAGCCAAAACCTCCCTCTCCAAGATGTATTAAATGTAACTGGCACAGGATATTGGCTGTAAAAACAAGCTGCCTGCTGAGAATTAGGCATTAATTCCTACATGTCATCGAAAAAATTTTGACTTTATTACCAGAAGCTTCAGTGACATGACTGCACAGTCACCGGTGAATTTTAATTCTTGATGAACCTGTAATTGCTTTGCCCAGCGGACTCTGGTAAGCGCACCCGCGAATGCCTGCTGCCCTGCACAAATCAAACACCAGCTCCAGAAACACGGTGCCATTTTTCCTCAATATCAATCGATTTCCCAGGGAACGTTTTTCCATGTAACAAAAAAGAACAATTTGTTTTGGTTTTGTTTTTTTTTAAAGCAGATCTACAAAGACAGACCCCCAGATACCTCTGGCAGGAGTCTTGCAGGGAGCGCTAGAGAATGATGCAGCCTGAGGTGCAAAATACGCACAGCGCAGTTCCCGGGCTGTGATCACTTCTAGCTGTTGGTTTTGGTGCTTTTTTTTTTTTTTCTCTAATCTAAATTGATTAATGAATTATTAATAAGAGAGAGACATGCATAGCAGATAGACACTGTTTTATAAAGACATCTTTACAGACAACAGGATGAAGATAAAAATAAGCAAGGCAGTAAAAAGGCGAGATGAAAGCAACCGGCAGCCTTGTGAGTATATGATAAGTAACAATAAACCCAACAGATGAACAAGAAGGCAAGCTGCTCCTTGACATAGCCCCTCCAAGGGTACTGCATAGATGGATTGTTGAAAAAAAATACCTGTACCAAATACACTACTGCAGCCAGAAATACAACCTTGCACGTCAGAGCAGTAATATTAAAAATGTGCACACATGACATCTTTCAGACTGATTGATCTCTGTATTTACTCCAAGGCAAAGAATCAAAGATAAAATAGAGAGTGTGAAAGATGTCTTACAGCAATCAACAGAAACAACAGGGCTTGTGCCTCAGTTAAAACCCAGCTCTTCTCCTTTTCGCCTAAACAAGCAGTTCTGCAAGAGCCAGCGCAGCTCCTGTTTGCCCTCAAAAGCCCAGGCTTTGGGGACGCTCTCTGCTCACCGGCAGCATCCCCGCGAGGCGATCCCTCTCCTCTGCTGGTTCCCTGGTGCTTAGCAAGGAGCTGAGGTAACACTTCAGCCTTTCCCACAGTCTAAAGTTCTGAAAAGGATTTTCTCTGCTGCCTGTTGCCACTAAATTTGTAGGAATATCATCACTTCAAAGCCTCTGCCATTGGAAAATAGGGTTAAAATGTTTTAACAGGTCCAAAAATTGCAAGAAGAAAGGATGCACAAATGTTTGTTTTTTTTCCAGGAAACCAAGCTAAAAAAAATAAATTGGCCCACGCTGTGACCTGGATCACTTGTGTCAAATTTTAGCCGGTTTTTAATTCTGCGCTCTGCAAATCCAAACTGTACGGAGGCTATTCCGGGCTTAAGGAATTGGAAAGGGACCAGGTGTCAGGCAACTGTACTGACACAGATCCAGAGGAATGCTTCGGTGGATCGGACCCAACATCCGTAAGATATTTCAGCAATTTCTCCAAGTCCAATTAGCAACTGATGGGTAATGCATTGAGAAAGCCTGCAGTTAAAGAGTGTTTTCCTATTAATGCTCTTATTACCTGCAGAGTTTGACATGCTGTCAGCTTAAAATGAATTAAAAAAACCTCTATTTTAAATAAGGGTCAAGAGAATGAATGAATAGGCATAAACAGCATTTTACAGCTATCCATAATAGAGCCACAGCAATAAAAATAAGTGAATTAGAAAGAATACACAGTCATTCTGAATTATATGATCACAAAATTATGTCTTGATTGACTCTTTGTCTTAATGCATGCATTGGCTGGCACAGTCGGCTCACGGAATTTCCTTTGAATATATTAACATTTATTAAAAAAAAAAAAAAGATCAATTTTGAAGTTATGAAATGCCTCTCTAATTTACTACAGTGCAATTTACTGCCAGGGAACCAAGCACTTTTCCAGAAAGACACCCTGGGAGTTCACTCTGGCATGTCATTTCTTTTAAGAAAATTATTTGTTTGAGTTTTATAATAATGCTGCTGGGGGTGGCTGGGGGAGATGGTGGAAGTTAGGCAGAAAGATCAGAGCGGCTGTAGGGACTGCAGTGTTCCTTAACCCCAGCTCTAGAACTAAAATAAAAATAGATTATTCCACCATGAAAGTTGCATAGAAGAAGGAAATCAGAGCACAATGATTTGAAGTCATTTTTGAGACCATTACACACGAGCAGTCAGAAACTGGGGGCTAATCCTGACCTTATAGACTTATGTGGGGGGATCATCCAAAATAAGGGTGTTTTCTTTCTGCTAAGCACCTGCAATGCCCATGAGCTGAACTGGACACAAGTATGCTGTGCCTCTGAGTCCTGTCCAACTTCTCCAAAATAAAAAACCAGTAAGTTTCCACCCTACCAACCAGCAGAGTCTCCTCCAAGGGGATGAAGAGCTGGACTCTCATCCAAGACACCACCGGACGAATGATACATCTCACTAAGTAGCCCGTAACGGTCCAGGAACAATGGTTCCTATCCCCTGTGACACCAACGGACATGAATTACGCATCACCACCACGACCTGATGGAGACCCAGCTACTCCCTCCATCCCATGCACTTTGAGCAATAGGTTCCCTCCAGCACCAGAATACTCTGGTTTGAAGAAGCTGTACCCAAGGCTCAGCCCAAGCCAGCGGTGTCCAACAGCACTGCCTAACCTGGCTCTTCTCAGCCCAAAGCCTCTACACAGGCCGGTAGCTGGTCTGCAGAGAAACTGCCCTCAAGATGTGTGTTTGGGGCTCAGATAAATGCGTGACGGCCTCAGGTCAAGATCCACATGGTACATGTTTCTTTTGATTCGTGTAAGACTGGAATTACAGGAGCTCATAAGGCTCCTGAATAAAGCAGCAGATAGGGTGTTTATTTGATAACGCGCCTGCTTTCAGCTGAAATAATTGCCACATCAATTAAACATACACCTTCTGAAAATACAGGTTTCTGAGACAAAAGATCTTCTGCCTCACTGCTGAGATTTTTCAGGCTGCCAGGGATTCGATTGCCAAGATCTCAGTAGGAACTGAAAAAATCAATTATTGACGCTGCGATCTGGTGCTTACAACAAAGCTGTTCACCTTGCTGGAGATCTGGCAGCGAGAGAAAGCGCTCAACAGCTCCGCAAAACATCTGGACGGGGAGCTCCGATCACAGCACCCCGCTTCCAGCAGCTGCTGCCCCGAGACGCGCTACCCAGCCAACGCGGCATGGGGAGGGATGGCGCAGAGAGAAGGGAGGCTCTCCAAACCACACGTTTCGGTTTAATAACAGTAAGCAACTTGCAACCCGTTTGGCTCCCGATTGCATCTATCCCAGCTGACTTGTTAAACAGTTTGTGTAAGTTTGGAGACTCAGTTTTAGTGTATGTTACTACTAATTGCCTAACTCCTCAGCCATGCAACACAAACCTCCCTGAAACACAGTTTTCCATTAGCACCAGACAGGGATTAACTAATTAGTCAAAAAAAAAAAATAAAATTCTTGAGATAACATTACATAGATAATTAAAACTAAAAAGCTGCGTCCAAGAAGGACAACCTTTCTCTTAGCTAAGCTCCAGATTTTGGCTTGGTTATTCCCCAGTCACACATATTCTTTTCCTCTGCCATGCCTGAGGCATAACAAATCATTAAAACTGGACATGCATCCAATTAAGGAGCAAGATATTATTTACGCTTATCTTCAGGGGTAAAGATAAAAACTTTCCTACTTCATTTACCTAATAACGAAAGAGCAACCTGAAACACCAGCTAGTCAGGAAGTGCTCGCACAGTGGGATACGATGCCATTTCTCCACCTTCTGGCTTAACCAACAAACTCACAGCGTGAAAGCTGGAACGCAAAGGAGGAGAACGGTGAGAGTCCCTCACCTGGGAGGGCCCCATACTTGGCCTAACAGTAAGTCCACTGGTCAATAATTCAGAGGGAGGTGAGGTGGTTACTGGAAAAAAATAAGTAAAAAAAAAAAAAAAGAAGGTGCAGGAAGTTAGAAAGAAAGTAAAGGAAGAAAAAGCAGCAGAAGTGTTTAAACTGTCCCTGAAGCGATCATGCTACCAGTTTAGGAACTTTTTATGGGTGTAAGAGCATCAGCTTGCACAGCTGGAATTTCTATGGCAACACTCAATACGGGCAGTGCGGCAGAGCGGGGTTGTGAAAGAGTCTGATAAAAACATTGTTGGTACCAGCAAGGCAGGAACTTCTATTAGATCCTGACATCTAACAAAGCCTCTCCTAGAGCAGAGCTATAGATGGAAACATTACAAACACCAGCAGCCATCACCACTGCCTGCAGCTGCACAACTTTCCCTTTGAACAAGCCTGGAAGTTCAATGCACAATCCTTCTGGCTATTCTAGCAAGCGTTGAGCTTGGGTTGCAACGGCAATGGAATATGCTTACTGATTTTTACAAAGCAATAAGTAACAGGAAGATCTCTGGACTTGGAAGCAGGAGCAGAATAAAGCAAGGAGATGATGAGACTGGCCACAGCCATCTCCTCAACGCAAGCCATGGTGTGATCTGGACTGGCATGTGCCATGGAGCAGGTAGCAATCCTGTCCTAGGAGAGAGAGGGAGGGGTTGGTGAGGCATGAGGACATCCCTCCACAGTGGGGAGCAAAAGGAGCAATTAAAAGCTAGAGAGTTACATTCTAACCTAACGGGGATTACTCAGAAGCAAATGAGGAAATGATTGGGTTGGACCACTAATAAGCATCAGTGAGGATGATCCTTGAGGTCACTTCCAACCTTAATGATTCTATGATCTGACCACAAAGCCTGAAACCCATGAGCAACCACTCTCGGACTCAGAGCGTTTGGGATTAGGCACTGCCTCTTCATGCATTCACTCACATTGTCGAGCCGTGAATCCGATTTCACAGACTGCACTAACTCTTTGAAAGGAACTTGCCCATATTTTCTTTACAGCAGCTTTTGCGCTGATCCATTTGCAACAGCTCTCATTTTGTTTGTCAGCTTCATGAGGTTCAGAAATTGGAGCTCAGGAAACATGTTAACCCGATTCAAATGGACCAAGAAATGTCTTCCCAGACAACAGATTAATATCTTATTCCATCATGGAAATTACTAGCACACATCCATAAGGTCCACAGACAGGTCTGGGCATCAGGCTTCCTTGAAAGGAATACAATCAAAAAGTTCTCATGGCTCGCATCAAACTCACCCCTTCGCTGTATTTGATAATACTTGTTCTTTATGCACAGGCAGGAGAAGAGGAAAGAAAGGTATTAGCTCATTACTGACACTGATCACAGTTCAGGCACTAAATCCTGCCTAAGAGAACATGCATCAAAATATTCATAACTTGATTGCATGAGAAGAAACTATTATCAGTCTGCAGCGTTGAGAGGCATTGTCCTATGACATTCAGGAGAAGAAGACCAGAGCATGCCCTTCAAGTTTTAGGACTGAGACCAAAATTTGCCAGCATTTCATTACAATCTTATTAACATTATGAGATCAGGGGAAGAGCGTGGCAACCGGCAGAATAGAATTTTATTATTATTATTATTATTTCAGCTATGTACCCATAACAAATCAGCTCTATTATGTCCCAGGGCTTTCTCTTTGGCTTTCCTAATCTCATTGCCACTACATAACCTCCAGCTGGCTTTAAATCTGACTGCCATGTGCCACTTTCCTATTAAAATCCCCTTGCTTTTTATCAGCTTCAGTTTTTAAAGTATATAATTTACATTTGGACATTTTATTATAGCCACTGGGAACCAAGTGAGTCATTCTCAATGTCTCACCACAACACGAGGAAATCCCAAATTATGTGATTTCTTCTTCGCTCAGTCTTGAGCTATGGGAGACAGTAAAAGCCAACTCACTCTGGCTACCTCAGAAGTTTGAACTCTTGGGACTATTTTGTCCTAAATAGATCAGGGACTGTGGATTGTCATGGGTTTGTGTCTATTCAGATTGTGGATATTGGACATTTTTCCACTAGGACAAGGCACAGATTTCTAGCCCATCTTCTTGGCTGCTACCCCACTGGGGTGATTTCTTGCTCCAAAGCATGGCCAAAATTTCTGACCTGTCCGTGCCTGAACATTGGCACCAACGTCTCCTAATCCCTGGACACGAGCAAGTGACTAATCCTTCGCCATCATTTTCTCTCTGGTTTAAAAAAGGAGCAACGGCTCTCTTGGTACAAGTCACTGTTGACAAATTATATCTATTTTCCAGTAATTATGGGATAAGACAGGTACATTCAAGTAAATCCTTTTCCACTTTCTACCTAGATCCCCATGCTGCAGCTCTTCAGTTGAGAACCACCACTGCAGAGCAGGGACCTGCCATGGCAGTTTCTTGCTGCCCTTCCAAAGAGGACAGAATTTGGGAAGTAAACAAGGCCAACCTGCCCCACACTTCACTAACCAGGGCCAAGAGGGGTTGGGTCTGCACAACTCTTGGGGATCGCCCAGCAGAAGTCCTTTATGAGGGACATAAGGGACCCATGAATAGTGTCACCAAGGAAGAACATGATGTAATTTGCTCTCTGTCCTCCCTGATGTGAATCCTCCTTTCAGGTGCAAGAAAAGGTGCCCAGCCTAAAAGCCCCAGAGACTGCAGAACACGTAAAACCGCTTCAAGAACCAGGTTCCTTCCCTGAACAGTATTTTCAGAGCACTATTCGTAACAGACTCCATGAAATCTCTTGCACATCTTGAACACAAAACTCATGATTTCACATGGAAAAGGAGTGCTGAGATGTCATTTGTAAAGGAAAAACACATTTGAAGACATCATTCATGCATCCTGGCTTCCCATGTGAACCCTGTCACCTTACAGGGTTGTTCAGAGGAGGTTTCTGACGACTACATGCTCACGGCTTCCATAACACCACAAGTCTCATCTAGCCAGAATTTAGATTAGTGTGAGCACGCACTCAAGTCCTGTTCTTCAGGGAAGAGCACCAAACCAGTAAAATACACTGCAGCTGTGAACTGGAACCAGCAGACAACACACCAGCCTCTATGGGGCAACGTGTTCCTCGACTTCCTAATTTTTGGCAGTCTGATAGATTGGGTGGTTTGTCTTTTTTCCCCTCCTAGGATTTAATTCTTCATTTCGCTGTGAAGCTGTGCCACCAGGTACATCCATGTCAAACACATGCAAGACCCACATGGGGACTTGCTGCTGTGGCCGCAGAGCCCCATGAGGAATTCAACCCTTTAAAAGTTCCCTTGAGTGCTTGCTGAGATTCAACTATCTGTCTAACATCTGGGTTTTGTTAAGTTTTCTGGTAGCGTGGTTCTCAAAAGTCTATTACTCCATGCTGGGGTGTGATTAAAGTGTTTGGCTTTCCATGGTAACATTACCCATCTATAATCTTGTTTCTTAGTGAGATCTGAGCCAACCGTGCTAGTAATTTCCTTTAATAATACGTCTTGAGGAATAACGCTGCCCTTTAAACCCTGAATCAGAGGTAATGTGTGATTGACAGATATCAAGGCTTTCAGCTAATTAAACATTCTGAGTGCTCAACAGTGGGAGAGTTTTGACAGGAAATAATTATAAGTGCCAGACCCTCCGTGGCTGTTCTGCCATCACCAAAACCCCCGGCGCAGCCCCAGGGTGACTCTGCCGAGCGGTGGAGCCACCCTCCCTCTGTACAGAGTGGGCTTGCCAGGCTCCCCCCCACCTATTTGGAGGTAAATCGAACTCCACCCTCAATTGCACAAAGCAATTAAGCGTGCTGTATTAATTAGTTACAGCAGTGGTGATCTTCTAGACAAGGAATGTGCTATTCCTTGTAAACGATGCTGCCACAGAAGTGTTAACTTCCTTTAAAGATTAAGCTGCCTGGGTATAAATCAGATGCTGCAACCACCCCAAAACACAATTTGTCATGCAAAGATCATAGTCAAAGGCAGGGAGCGCAAAGCGCTGCAATATTTTGCACAGGCTGGATACCCCTGTAATGCTCGTGAGATGTGTCACAGAGACGCACCGCCTTGTATCAGCTTAACTTATTTTTATGGTGTGAAAGCACGTTCAGTACATCACAGCTCTGAGCCGGGTTTAGGCCCTTGGACAGCACTGCAATAAAACTATTTGCAGGAAATTAGAGAACTGCAAAAGAAAGGCACACTGCCACTTTCCAAGTGTCACAGAGGATGAGCTCTCCTGCGTCTTGTCACAAGTTCAGCACCACTGCTGTGCCTGCTGCTCTTCAGGAGGCAGCCTGTGCAGCAGTGACGGTATTTGAAAGCCCACCTCCAGCAGAGATGATTTGTTATGATAAATCTCCACCAAATCAAGCGTTTTGCCAACAGCAGTTGGAAGGTATCCACGCTTTTATTGCGTGCGCAGCCTACATATCCCATTGCTATCCTTCAGTAATAAATGTATTCATAGCTCCTACCAGCTCCCTACCTCAGATGCAGAGAGTGTTACAGCCAGAGAAGACATCTGTGTGGACTGGAAAACACATACCTAATTTAACAGTCTCTCTCCCCCTCTGTAATACAGAATAAGTCAGGTGTTACGCACAATTTTGCCGCAAAGCATCTCATCTGCTCTAGGGCCTCCAGGTCAGCCGTAACCCAGGGTCTCCCAAGGCTCCGTAAATCCTTGAGCTAAGCTTTGAACCACGCGCTCCCTGGAAAGAGAAGCAAGCCAAAGGGAAAACTAAACAAAACAAAACAAAACAAGGGCAAAAGCTGCATTCTTGGGGGGGGGGGGGGGGGGG
>VWZZ01005666.1:1075850-1095660 GCA_013399095.1 Psophia crepitans
TAAACCCGTTCACTTGGCGATTGAGCCTTGGGAAAGTTTCAGCCGCTCTGCGCAGAAGGAAGTATTTCCATCTTTTAGTCACAGGATGCAGGTGGTGATATTCTGGAGAAGATTACAAACAGATTGTAGGCATCTTGCAATTTTATTGCCGTGTTATTGCAAGTAGATCTAGGCACAGGACAGCACGCCCAAGCCCAGACGGCCGACGTTAGGCACAGACGTCGGAAATAACCCCTGAAGGCAGCAGCGCTGCCAGGATCAGGCTGTGGTCCCAGCCCTCGGACCCACCCAGACCGCGCCAGGCTACGTCACGCGCAGGATTAAGGTCCCGCTGCTTAACGAGGGTGCGCAGATCAGTTGCACGGACAAGGAGAGGCTTTTCTTGCGGTTTGGTACCAAATAAAATACTTATCGCATCATGTTACTGAAAACACATATGGCTGGCAGGGCTACTGCATAATTTAACACCACAAGTACCGTCTTTCTCCAGAGTTGTCATAATTCTCTTATCTTTATTTATAAAGTGTTAATCTGCTTGAAAAAGGGAAAGACAAAAGTTCACTTCTAAGTCCTAGAATGTGGCAAAATAGTGGGAACTGTAACTGGAGAGGGAGGGATTCAACTACATATTTTTGCAACTTCTGAACGCCACGTGTTCCTGAAATTCTGAGCTTTGTGGCGGTTACGCTCAGCACATGGGGTCTGAACGATGCCCTGAGCTGCGGCGCGCTCAGGAGAGGAGGAAGAGGCTCCGCTGGTAGATTGCAATCGAGACACACTTTGGCTGTGATTGCCTGAAGCCCAGTGTATGTTCCCCACTCGTTGGGTCACTTTGCAGCATTACAGGCTCAAAGAAAAATCCCTTTGGGTTTATAAATGCAGCGAGGTAAGGGTTCTCGGTTTTCTGTATGACACCTGCGCACTTCCACGTACAACTGTAGCATCCAAGTATTTATAGCAACTAGAACTTTGGAAACTGTTGGCTCTTTCACTTTTCGGGTCAAAACTCGGCTAGAAGCAACGGGCTTTTGTGTATCTTCAATAGAGGGAAATATTTGAGGGCTTGGGGCTTTTTTTTTTTCTTTTCTTTTTTTTAAGAGGTTTGATGGTAATAGGTGATACATCACTTATAATTTCTGTAGTGAAGACCCCTGTCTGACCAGTCATTGCCACAACAAATGGTAAATGCTTGTATAAAAATCTTGTGTAAATGTCCCACTCACCAAACAGAGGAAATCGCGACATTCAAACATTCTCACCCGAAAGCAAAAAGACAGTCTTTAGCAGACCAGAAATGAAACAAGCAGATTATACCCCCAGAGACAGAGAATATGTTTGGAAAAGCTTTTAAGTATCTCAAGAGCAAAGGGTTATTTGAAAACCGACATGTCAGTCAGACATTTTGACATGAACATGCTGGTTCCATCAACACCTCTATAGTAAATATTTCAAGATCATCTTGTCCTGAAATAGAAAAACTAGTTACTTTATTCGAATGCCTTCATCGCTGTTGGGTTCCTAACAGCAAACTAAGGCTCAGCATGATGGAGCTGGTCATGATGTGTAATCCTGGGCCTGGGGGAGAATACAACTGGGCTTAGGAGGGTCATGTCAATCTGGCGAGGCTTGCTGGTACAGCGTAAGCACGCTCAACCCCAGTTGCTTGTTGAGTGCTTATGCAACCTGCCCATCTTCTGCCCTGAACACTGATATGCCTACACCTTCCCAAGAAGGCTTCCCTAATTTGAAGGGGAACGCAGCCAGCAGGGCATTTTGAGCCATGTTTTGCAGCAAACGCCGTGAATTGAAGAGAAAGGATTGCTTGCTTTAAGAGAAGAAGCGGCATCTTTTTCCTCCTTTCACAGTCACCCCACAGCAGCCCCCACCCGTATCCCCATCAGGGCGCCCCTCCCCATGGCGAGGTGTCAGCAATGCTGCAGCCTGGAGAGAGGGGAGGAAACCACATTCCCCCTGCTCTCAAACCAGGGCCAAGCAGCCAAACCACCCCGATTTTCTGTATTTTCTTTTATTTTCTCACACAGACAGAATGTTTCCCGTTTACTCCTCGCCCTCATTGGAGCCTCCTGCAGAAACCACTGACATTAACACCAGAAGTGATTCAGAGAGAAGGGGAAAGAGCGCTGTAAAGCCAAACAAGAATGAGACCATCTGGCAAAAAGCAGCAAAGCCTGCTAAAAACCCACTTTGTCCTTCCTGCAATTCCAGCACAAGCTGTCAGTGGCATTTCACTAGGAAAAAGTTTCATTTACAGTGCTGCATGCAGTGGTCCATTTAATTTAGGTACTTCTCCTTTTTTACCTTCAATATTGTTTGTTTTATTGTACTGAAGCTGGTGGGACTGCTTACACAATAAGGTATAATCCAGCTTGAGTGACAGCATCAGAGCCTGGACCATCATCTCGAAAGCCTCAGCCCTCAATTACCCAAGCATCTGTTTGCAATTCAGTGTAGAGAGGAATTAAACAACACCCAATGCAACAAGAAACCGGACAGCAATATGTAGACTCATTCAATCTGGCTGTGTTCACAGCACCAAACCCTTCCTGCAATAGTCACTCACACTCCTGTCCTGCCTTTTGAACATAGCCTGTCTCGGGTAAGTTGTGAGCACCACAGTTAGGTCAGCAGGGAGCTTTGGTAGGGCCCTTACTCATTACCATTGTTAATATCAGGAACTGAGAAGCTTTGCATGACCTTAAAATCACGGAATACCTCAATCTGGAAGGGGCCTGTAAGGATCATTAAGTCCAACTCCTCACAGGACTACCTGAAACGTTAACAGCCTCACCACGAGGAAGAAGCACCATGTCACATCAGCATCCATTGCTGGATGGAAACCAGAGAGGCCTAAAGGAGCTGCAGTGCTTTTATTAAATGAATAATATAAATTTAAATTAATTCAGTTCAGTCCAAAACTTCTAAGAATATTCACCTTAGGCAGAGCAGATTCAAATATTTAAGACAAGCACTAGAACAATCATAAACCACCATCCAATATCGCTCTGGTGCTGAACCACCAATACTTAAACATTGCATCATCTCCAAACTATCCCAAAGTCTCACTGGCACGTTTTTAATCAGAAGCCATCTCTGCTGCTGTTTCCACCTCTGGATCCTGCTCTGTGTTCTAGGACTGGCATGTTACAGAGAAACAAAGCAGGAAGTCAACCGTGAGGCACGGTGGGTGCCAGGATAGTCGTTTTCTATTTCTTTTAATAGAATCATAGAATCACAGAATGGGAATAGTTCTGATCAGCCTTTGTTAGGAAATCAATCGCCTTAATCTTAGGAAAAGAGGTGTGTTAATGGCTGCACCAATTTAGCGGGTGTTTTAAGTTTTATATTCAATTTTAGTTTTTGCATGAGCCATAAAAAGGAATAGCATCGATGACCGACATGCTTCAGAGGCACATCAGCATCCTTCGAACATTAACAGAGCTCTGCTCTGAGCGCTCCCTGTTGGGAGTTACAATCGATTTTAAGAGAAGCTAATTGCTGCTGTACACGTGAAAATAAATCACCCGTATAGGGCTGGCTTTAGCCCCTCTGGGACTGGGATTTCTGAGGACAGGGCATGGGAGACCCTCTCCTGCTCTCAGCTGTTATACACTGAACATCTGTGCTTCTACAGCCCTCAGAAGGGTTCATATGGCCTTTGATGGCTCAACAGCCTTGGGAGGACCCATATGGAGCATGTTGAGACTTGAAGAAGAAAGGATGACACATGGATACTGCAGCAGATGTCCAGTTCCCACAGTGACGCTCACTGGTCTGGGGTAATTTTGGGCACTGGCACTGCCTTTCCTCTAGCACTGGGGAAGGAGGAAGGACTTCACTGGAGAGCACCAGAGACCGAGCAGCTGTTAGCTGGGGAATTTTTGTGTCTCTCTCAAATGGAGAAGTGTTTCTTCCCTGTCCTGGGTCTCTTCCAACTCGTCTAAGACACGTTCTTGCCCAACGTTGTAGCTCCGCAGGCATTAGCGATTCCCATACGATGACTGCACATGTGTGTAATTGGAAGGAGAAACGGCTAAGCAAGTAATTAGGCAAGCAAACTATTTACAGATCTAAAATAACCACTTTTCAGACAGCAAGTTCAACAAAGAAATGGGTATTAGCAGCCTGCATGCAATTAATCTATTAACTACTGTTTTGGTGACGTATTACCAAACCCGTATTTACTCAAGCACGTAGCAATCATTTGAACGTTGCTCTGGAAAAGGTTAGATGCTGTCAGGTAAAATTCATCACATTATAATCCCATAATTAGCAACATTTTTTTTCTTTTCATATATTTCTGTTACCACGCAGTAACATTCAGGGAGGTTGGTGTCTTTGCTTTCCAGTGTTTCCCTCTTGCACCACAACGCGAGCAGCTGAACGCGAAGGCGGGCGCTTTATGGGGTCCCGCCGCCCCGCTCCCCGCGTCACCTTTTGTCTGGAGGGATCCCAACGCTCACTTCTGAACTTATTCTGCACTTCACCAGCTTTTTGTTGGCTGGAAGGCTGCGGCGCAGTCACACTCCCCCCTGCTGGCTGCTGATCCACAAGCAGGAAAGCATCAGGAAAAGCAGTGGGAAAGAAATTATTTTAATACCTAAACTGTTGATTACTTTTCCGCTGGGTATTACGCAGAGAGATGTCCTCAGCAGTGACGGTTTCACAGCATCAGCAAGGTAAGCTTGCTTGCCAGTTAAAATACCCTCCTCTGCCTCACCACTGAATTCTTTCCGTAATACAGCTCCCATGTGATGCTTTACCTGCTCACCCACCCATGGAGCGCCAGGCAGGGAGCAGGCGGTGCTCAGGGCCAGTGCCATGGAAGACAGCAGGATCCTCTCATTCTCACAGCCACCACCCGCCCAGCAGTGGAACGCATCTCATTTGTACTGTGATACCCATAATATTCACACTGTAATGAGAAGAGACGTGTGCAGGGCTTTTTCTGGGGTGGGAAGATAAAGCATCTGGACCTTTGTCCTGGCTCCTGCAAATCAGACCAAGGATGATGTGGAAAGACCAACCTTGTTTCTGAGACTCAGTCTGGTAACACGTGTGTCCACAGGTCCCTAAAGGTGACCTCACACTTCCCAGCTTCACCCACACACACACAGGGCTCGGGCCCCTGGGACCCTCCGACCTGAATGGGAGGAAACCACCTGAGTCAGCAAAACTCCCCTAAACCTGTGGCACTGGGACGCGACTGCTAATGCAGCGGGAAGAACGAGAGCCAGGCAAGTGCATCCAACCTCTTGCAATTTCTTGATCTCCAGAGTGATAAATCAGGCATGGAGCTGACAAAAGGAGCAAGTCTGGACTCCTATAATGTCACGTTCAAAAGGATTGTACTTTCAGCTGGGACAAGGTGCAGAAGAGCCTGTCCCACAGGCTTCAGCCATAAACAGCTGGGGCACGCAGTATATGAAGTAAACATAGCTGCTCCAGGGCTTTCCACCACTGACTCAGAGCCAGGATGGTATCAGGACTCTCAAATATTCATATCTTACTACTCTCTAGAAGAATCATCTTCATTTGGTTCCAGGTAGGAGAGGAGATCCCAGACAGGCACATCTACCCAGCCCATCAGCTGACAGCCATTCCTGCTGCTGAACTTGCAGCAAGGTTTTTGGTCAAAGCTAACCACCATCTAAACACCTTCCCACAAACCACACAGCCACAGGAAAGTACTTGAGATGCTACCACCTCCCCCCGAGTCACCAAACTGCTATGTGTGAGGGCACCACAGCCACCTCTGTATAAGTCACACATCTTACATTAAACATAGTAACAGAGAGCCCAAAGAAGGTTGCCTCTCAAACTGCCCCAATACTGCTAAGGTAACACATCACAGAGCCTTCTTGTCATTTTGTGGTGCGATTCAGCCCAAACCCTCTGTACTCAGACAGGATCAAGGACACCCTTCCCTCCCCAGGGTGCAGCTATTCAAATGCAGAGAATCTCTCCCATAAACGACACCGAAAATGTACCACCACTGCTTGGGAGATTGCGGCTTGATGTGTGCACAATGTCCTAATGCCCTTTACTTCCACCTTCTTCCCCTCCTCAAACAACACAGAATATAATTCTCCTTTTCTGAACATCTGGCACTGCAGCTGTCGGGATTCACAGTCAGCATGTATTGGAAATTAAAACCTATTCTAGATTAACAGGTAGGATTTGTCACCTAATACTGAAAGGACGATTTTTAGATGTTGAAAACACTTTGCCCCTTTCTAAAGGATAATCAGCTGTTCCTTGTCCCAGTGACTGCAGAACAGTCACCCCGTCACAATTTATTGTGGAAACAACAGAACTATTGAGAACAAGCATGAGCTAACCTTAAACTCCAAAAGTGAGTCATCACAGGCTGTTGTTAACGCAAAAATTATGCCGTGTAGGTACTTCTGGAAGTTTGGTCACTGTCCCCCACTTGCTGATGGGGAACAGTTATGTGGAACATATAACCATTTCCTCTCTGACGAACAGAAAATGAACGCAGGGGCAAAACGGACCTTCCTCAGGCAGCACAAGTCGCCATGGGACACTGGAAGATGAAAGGCAATAAGGTGCTAACAAAAATATATCTCAGCATTCATTGTATCAGCTTTGTGATCAACGGATGCAAGACTCCCCTAATCAATGTAATCACATGTGAAATATTTCAGTCCCCTTGGTGCATCTATGAACCTGAACTGCGGTTCTTAACCCCACCAGCTTCCTTAAATAGCTTAACCACATCCATTTCAACGTTGTTTACGGCATAGTACAAAGGGATTAAAGCTGGTTTCACTTAATCTTTAATAAAACCTCAATGAGCACACCTCAGTAAGGCTGACACGACCTTCGTGTTTGCACTTTAATAAAGATAGGAAATTGCCAAGATTTTCAACGTTAATAACTTAACAAGGCAATAGACCTTGTAATTAAAAATAAGTTTAAGGAGGCTGCTGAGTGATTTTGATAATGATTTAAGGACCAATTACAGAAAAGATGTCATTCTTCCCTTTCTAATTAGATATATTGAAAACAGTGAGGCTAGAAGTTCTGACATTAGCCTTTTTTATTACAGTGAGGACATTTACACGCTCTGTATCTGAAAAGTTTAACAAAAACCAGTGTAGGGACTCCTCCTTAAAGGTGCCTTGATTGTAAAAGAAAAGGTGTAAGAATGATGTTATTAGTTCTGCCGCTTTGTGGTGGCTGGGATGTACGGCCTTGAAGATGACTGCTCTATCAGCCTTACACGAGGATTTAGCACTCCCATAAAGCTGCTCGGCCCTACAGGAGCACAAACCGCAGCTTCGGTTTGGATCTGGGACGGGAGAGGGAAGCGGCACGGCCAAGCTGGTGCTGCGGCACTAGGGGACCACCACTGCAGCGGGGCACAGCGCCCCTCAGCCAAGAAAACAACCACATAAAACAACCCCAACCTGAAGAAACCTCACATCCTCAGGACAGCCCAGTCTCTCAACAAGAGAAAACAACACCGTGCTGAGACTGCAGCGAGCAGTCTCTCACCTGGACTCTACAGTGTAAAATGCTCTTGTTTGGGTTAGGTTTCACAAGAGACCTTAATAACAGCTTTACAAGAAACCAAATTAACAGTTTGCTGCTACTGAAGGGGGAACACTCCCAGCTCTGTCCTAAACACTCCCAACCGCTTGCCTGTAGTCGGCCTCTATGGTAAACCAGCTCAGTGCCCCAAAATGACTGAGAATCAACCCAGGAAGAAGATTAAAAAGGAAAGGGGAATTGTTTTGCTGGATTAGGAACCTGCTTACCTTCCAGAGCAGAGCACAGCAAGAGCCTCTTCTCAGGGTGTCAGGCACCTCAGCAACCCATCCCCACTGCTGGTGGTACCCACAGGACCATCCCACCACCCACCCACTGCCTTCACCTTCCTGATCTCAGCTCAGGTGAAAGAGCTCCACCTGGGAGGACTCACTCCTTCCCTCTATGAGCAAGAAGAGCTACTGGATCACACCATCCTCCTCACCCCCAGCCCTGGGTGGCACCTCTGCCGT
Source organism: Psophia crepitans (assembly GCA_013399095.1). Taxonomy (NCBI): domain Eukaryota; kingdom Metazoa; phylum Chordata; class Aves; order Gruiformes; family Psophiidae; genus Psophia; species Psophia crepitans. Next base: position 1,083,896 of record VWZZ01005666.1, read on the forward strand.
GAGGTATAGGCAGAAAATCAAGGCCCAACCGAGTCCCACCTGCCAGCCAGATTTCTCTTTGCTCAGCACACCAGCTTTCCACAGATGGTAAAAGCTAATAAAATCTCATCCACTGGGGCTCATCGCAGGTTTCCTAAACTGACCGTGACTTGGGAAATCCCTGGCCAATGTTTTGTCCACCTTGGTCTGCAGCTGCACTGCTCCCTGTTTGGAGCTAAGATTTCCCAAGCCTGAGGTACAGCTGTAAAAACATCCCCCCTCTCCTTCTAATATTAATAGTTTGTGTTAGAGCCACAGAAATATCCCTTTTCCCTTTCTATTATTTTTGTAGCATTTAAATTTATTTAAGAGCTATCACGTTTTTCATCTCCACGTTGCAAATTAATTTCCCGTAACTCAAACCACCCTGCCCAGATAAACCTTTCCCGATTACCCTGTACACAACTGAGCAGCAGCCAAGGACAGTTGACTTAGCTGAGTAATATGTGCCGGTGCTAAATGAAAATTAAACCATAAATATTTTAAAATACCTGATTTCCTGGATAGTAAAAGTGAAATGTATCATTTGTTTAAACCATCCTATTCATTATTTTTTTCCTCATTTCATAAAACCCAACCACTAACGAGAACCTACACAAATAGAGCTTCAACTTTCATCTTGAGAAGTTTAATCAGAAAGCTCTTCAGGAATATTTTATTCCTTTTATCAGAATATTGATGGAAGTCATAATTCACCCTAATGTGAGAAAGTTTCCTTTCTTCAGTAAAGAAATCCATCAAGACATTTCTTGTTGGTAAGATCTGACATAAATCTGCTTGCTTTTTCCTCTATTTGATCTCAGCACTTTATGAATTTTTGATTGCCTGCTCTTAATTTTCCACAAGCAAATTCAATTAAAGACATTAAAAAACAGTAGTTCAATCCTGATTACCTCATCAGCAAATGGCTCTTTTATTGCCCAACGGATGACATATGCCCCACTCTCCTGGTGCTGCTGGAGGCCTTATAAAACTGGATCACGAGAAACCTTTCCCTCTTTATTGGTACTATGAGGAAACGGCCCGTCAGCTACCCAAGCCAAATCAGGAAGGCACTTCCCCTGCTCAGGCAACAATCCAAGGGCCAGCGCGAAAGAAAAAAATATCCTTGGGGAAAAAAAAGCGTCGAGCAATTGTGTGCATTTCAAATCTCGCGTCTGCGCGAGGGTCAGTCCCTTCTTCACAGTACGAAGACGACGGAGTGACACAACCAGTGCTCTGGAAACGCAGCCCAGCACCGCCGTTAGCCAGGGCAGAGGTGACACTTCACTCTTTCCCAACCCTGTTTCCGGTATTTCCTTGCCACAAGTGAAGGTGAGCAAGTGTACAGCACGTTGCAGGGCCTGGATGGCAGGATGCCTTTGGTAACAAGCTGGTTATTTAGCACTCACCTTTCCAGGACACAAATAACCACTGTGAACAGGTTCCGCAGCCTCTTCATTACCAGCTGAATGCTGGAGCAGATCAGCAGTGGACTTTAAGGCTTTAAGAATAGTGATATTCCACAAACATCATTATCTTAATTAATTTGTTTAGATGCATCCACAAACTTTCTGCTTTGGTATGACCAAACCTATCCCTTGGGGCAGCTTGCTACAATCACTGTCAAACATATCATAGAATTGGTTAGGTTGGAAAAGGCCTTTAAGATCATCAAGTCCACCACTAAACCATGTCCCTAAGCACCACATCTACACGTCTTTTAAATCCCTCCAGGGATGGTGACTCCACCACTTCCCTGGGCAGCCTGTTCCAATGATGGACAACCCTTTGAGTGGAGAAAATTCTCCTAACATCCCATCTAAACCTCCCCTGGCAAAACTTGAGGCCAATTCCTCTTGTCCTGTTGCTTGTTGCTTGGGAGCAGAGACCAGCTCCCTACTCCCCACCTCCTCCTGTCAGGGAGCTGCAGAGAGCGATCAGGTCTCCCCTCAGCCTCCTCTTCTCCAGACTAATCCCCCCAGTCCCCTCAGCCGCTCCCAGCAGACTGGTGCTCCAGAGCCTTCACCACTTCACTGCCCTTCTCCAGACACGTTCCAGCCCCTCATTGTCCTTGTAGTGAGGGGCCCAAACCTGAACACAGTACTCAAGTTGCAGCTTCACCAGTGCTGAGTACAGGGGACAATCACTGCCCCAGTCCTGCTGGCTGGCCTTCCTGGCCACACTGCTGGTTCATATTCAGCCAGCTGTCAAACAGCAGCCCCAGGGCCTTTCCCTCCAGGCCCTTTCCAGCCACTCTGCCGCCAGCCCATAGCACTGCCTGGGGTTGGTGTGACCCAAGTGCAGGACCCAGCACTTGGCCTTGTTGAACCTCATACAGTTGCCTCAGCCCACGGATCCAGCTTGTCCAGATCCCTCTGCAGAGCCTTCCCACCCTCAAGCTGATTAATGCTCCTGCCCAACTTGGTGCAATCTGCACACTTACTGACGGCACCCTCAATCCCCTCATCCAGATCACTGACAGAAGATATTAAACAGAACTGGGCCCAGTGCTGAGCCCTGGGGAACACCACTTATGACTGGTCAGCTGGAGTTAACTCCATTCACCGCAACTCTTTAGGTCCAGCCACCCAGGCAGTTCTTTACCCAGCAAAGCGTACACCTATCCAAGCCATGAGCAGCCAGTTTCTCCAGGAAAAAGCCTTTGACACCGTTTCCCACAGCTTTAATGAAGTCCAGGTAGATAACATCCACAGCCTTTCCCTCATCCACTGAGCGGGACACCTTGTCACAGGAGATCAGGTTGTTCAAGCAGGACCTGCCTTCCATGAACCCATGCTAACTGGGCCTGATCGCCTGGTTGTCCTGTACATGCCACATGACGGCACTCAAGACGATCTGCTCCACAACCTTCCCTGACAACAAGTCAGACTGACAGGCCTATAGTTCCCCAGATCCTCCTTCTGGCCCAAGATATGGTACAAGATTGACTCCCAGTACTTAAGATACACTAGCATCTTGGAAGCGAATCTGTTCAGACAATTCCCCAAATGAAATTCAGTGTTTAAAGAACTTCAAGGAATTCAAATTCACGTTAATTCCCTGTGAACTTAAAAACATTCAAATAAGCTGCCCGTAGTACCATTAGTGAAGAGCCTTATTAAAAAATATATTCGTATAAATATTCATTATTTTCTTAGTTGTGAGATAAAGAGGATGTACACAATAGCTAGAGCAAGCAAAGAATAACTGCTCATCTTAAGAGAGCAGTTTGAGTGAGGCAAAGCTGCACGCTGCTAGCGAAGACTCACATGCAAGCCACAATTACGTGACCTCAAATACCAGTTGCCCAACTCAGAAGATTTCAGCACTGATATGACTATCAAGAGCAAAAGATCAAGATAGAATTTTCTCCTCTAAGGTAACCTCATGCAAGAGCATCTTCAGAGAAGACAGTAAAATGGACATTTGAAAAGAGAATTTGTTAACATTTGCAGTGAGGCCAAAGCAAGCTGCAGTCCATTAGGCCTCAATACTCTTAGGTGCACCGAATGAATACTAAATCTGTGGGACAAGTGTTGTCACAGCACAGCTAAACACAAAAGCATTTTAAAATGTGATGACTGCAAAACAAACTGCAGTGAAGCAGGTTTAGCAACTGAGTTGACATTAGGCCTTTGAGTTTTCCTTAAAACTCTTAGAAAAAGCAGTCTTGCTACTAGCTGCGTGCACTCCTCCTCCAGTAAAAGTTACAGCGTTTTAAATGAGTGGGTTTGTTGGAAGAACAGCTCAAAAAGCTGGAAAGTGAATAATTTTTTTCTCGCTACAGACAGTCTTTTCACAAGAACAAACAATTTGAGGGAGGGCAGGAAAGGAAACTCCACCGATATATTAATGTACGGTCTTAAAGAGAACAGTTGTTCATTCAGAAAGCCTGGAAGAAAAACATTTAAGATTAGTCCGTTGAACTATGCTTCAAGAGCTTTGGAAGGCATCCAAGATGGAATAAGGTGACACATCTATGAACTCCAGAAACGAACAAAACAGGTCTTTTTTCTACTAATTTAGGCTGATGGTAATTTTCTACATTTTTTAAATAATAGCTAGTATGTGCCTCTGCTACAAGGACAGGCTGAGGGAGTTGGGCTTGTTCAGCCTGGAGAAGACTCCAGGGAGACCTTGGAGCCCCTTCCAGTACCTAAAGGGGCCCAGGGAAGCAGGAGAGGGGCCGGTTCCAGGACAGGGAGGGACAGGACAAGGGGGATGGGTTTAAACTAAAAGAGGGGAGACAGAGATTTTAGGAAGAAATCCTTCCCTGGGAGGATGGTGAGGCCCTGGCACAGGGTGTCCCAAGAAGCTGTGGCTGCCCCTGGCTCCCTGGCAGTGTTCAAGGCCAGGTTGGATGGGGCTTTGGGCAACCTGGGCTGGTGGGGGGTGTCCCTGCCCATGGCAGGGAGTGGGACTAGATGGGCTTTGAGGTACCTTCCAGCCCAAACCATTCTGTGATTCTAGGTATTAGAGCCAGTCAAGTGGCTGAAAATGTAATATCTGCCTTGATGGCTTAATTCACTGGATGGGCTGAAGAGAAAATGACATTTGGAATGAAACTTTCAAGGTGGGTATCACTGTACACCTGCGCAGTCAGGCACTTCAGTACCTCACGCAGGATTCTGCCTAAGGCCTGTGGTTCCAAGCTGGAAGGAAGCACAAGCGTTCTGCAAGTCGTGAACATGCTACTGTCTAATGTCAAACCCAGTACAACCCACTACACTTTACGTTATTTAAGGAGGAAGCTACTGAACTTCTTGAGCACAACCACCAGCTGCCTCCTCCCCAGTTCCAACACTCAAACCTTTTCCTTCGGACCTTGACCACTGCAGTGTATGCGTTAGTGGGGGTACATTCAGGTGACAGTTTCAAGTATCTTCCATGAGAATTATTAATTATACAACTTGGGTGAAAAATTACTTGTTAAAGAACTTATTAATTCCTACAGCTTAAAAGATTTCATTTAAGCCTCGCTATCTACCCTAGATACCATTTAACAGCTGCACAAAACAGAACTCTGTACATCCCCTACACACAGTGAATTTAATCAGTAACAGAAAAGATGGTTTTGAACTGGTTGTCTAATCCCAAGCGCAAGCAAGCTCTTTATGGTGAGGTACTATACAAAAGCAGTGAAGCATTTAAGATAAAAAATACAAGCTTATTATTGTCATTTATTTTAAAAACCTTATTCAAAATATTAAGTGATACAAGTCCAAATACAATAAAAATTACTGCAAGAAAAGAGTTTTGGGATATTTTGTTTGTTCTTTACTGCTTGTGGTTATGAAAAGAATGCATTTAACAGTAGGATTTAGAACTTTTAGCACTTCATTCGTAAGATAGTATCATGCCTTCATACTCCTCATGCCAACAGCCGTAAAGTTGATTTTTTTCAAAATGTTACGTAGCTACTTGAATACCAAGTCATTAATTATGGGGTTCTGATCCACCATTATTTACATATTTATCAGTTTGAAAACTAAATCACAAACAGAATGTACAGAAAACTAAGATTTTATATTTTACAACTCATGAAAACATAAATAATGAAAGTACAAAAGACAAGGTAAAAAAACCTACTGTACCAGTAACTTGATTTACATTAATGCATAAATGTTTGTCAAAAATTAGAGCGTGCTGTCACAAACTGGCAGCCCTACACACCATTACTGTCCTCTGCCTGTTACCTGGGTCAGAACAACAAAATACTCTTACGCTCTCAGGCCTCTCCCATTTATAACACAGCAAACCACACAACTGTTTTCCAACCATCTTAAAATTCAACAGAAAGCTTCAATGTATTGAAAGCCAGTCAACTATCTATATTTTAGTAAGATTATTCCACAAGGCTTATTTTCCATTCATTAATTACAAAGGTAATGAAACAGTCATAAACACCATGAGAGAAAAAAAAAACTGGAGAGTCAAGAAGCTGCATACCTTCACAAAGATCTTGAACATTTTAAAGAAATACATGGTGTATTAACTTCTGACATAAAATGGTTTCTACATAATTATTTTTAAATTATTTACTGCATGAACACATACAGAAGTTATGGAGTTGCCACGCCAGCTATTCCGCCTAAAGTAAGATCAACTTATGCAACAAGAGAACAGAATTATAAAAAAAAAGAAAACAAAAAACCCCACCCAAGATGGAAGATTTGCAGCATCAGGATTTAAGCACAGGAAAAAGTTATTATATCTTAAGTTTGCAATACAGTGGGATTTACGAACCATGTAAGTGATTAGCAAAGAGATCGTTAATTTGATTTAGCGATGCCAAGTTGTTAATTTATTAGACCTAAAATATTTTATGCTTATTTTTCACATTACCACTATTAAGACTGCTCCAGACAGAAGGGATGATGCTTAATGAATGGAAAGAGCACTAATTATTAAACTCCGTATCTTTACAGTTGATATAAAACCTGACCAAAGTAGCAAACAGATGTATCATGCTCTTGATCTTGCATGAGATTTAATCTCAAAAACATCCAGGTCAAAGAGAGTACATCTCATTTCAGGACAAGCAGCATATTTAGAATACCTGAATATCATTACATGACTAGGCAGGCAAAGAGTGATAAGTTCAGCAAACTCAAATCACAGTGCTTTCAAAACACGTAGTCATTAGTTATTTTCAGGGAAGGCATTGCTTCGTTAACATTCTGATCTAAACGATGATATTCTACCGTCCTAGAGCACAAGCCATCCCTCCACCTTCGGCTCTGGACCAATAAGAAGATCTGAAAGAAAAAACAGCCAGCTTACACAATGGTATGGAGAAACGTTTTGGGTTTGACAGCTTAACAGTTGTGTTGATACCACAGCCCTCCCCTCGGTCCCGGCAGTGGCATTACCCTTGCTATAAAACACGGCACTAGCAGTCAGCCATTTCCGTACCGTCCTTGCCATCAAGTCACTCACTGACAGCCTCAGCTGCAGTTTGCCAAAACACCACGGCATTCAACCCATACCTCGTTCAGTAAAGATATGTGTGTAGCTTCAGAAGAACTGCAAATACTGGCTATTCAACTGTCCCCAGATAGTGACATTGCTTGTTTATTCACCTTACCTATCCTGGTACTTCACCTCTGTTAACAATAATTGTATTACTGGTGCTGAAACAAAGGCAACAGAAGCAGCAATGGTGTAATTTGATGAACCGTTTCTGCCTTACAGCTCAGTGTCCCCTCCAGCAATACCAGCAGAGCAGTTAAAGAGGTGATACAATAAATCAAAACACTCAAGTGATCGGATTTTTAAATGTTTGTTATCTTCACCCTATTTAGCCTCGTTTCTTGTGAACATCATCTAAGAATCCATTTTACTGTACAGGGCAACTACACAGTCAAAAGAGGAAATTGGATGCTGTTAAGTGGAGAGAAAAAGGGGAACCTAAACCAATTTGACTGTTGTCTGACACAAATACATGCCACTGTCTATGGACTTAAAGCACTAGTGTTTTTTTCTGCTTCCAAAATTATTTCCAAGTGTTAAAATATAATATCAACAGATAGCTTTCCAATTACCCAAATGATACAAGCACTATTTCACTTAAGTAGCAAAGACAAGGCATTTTTATCACTTATTTGAACTTCCCTCAAAGTTAAATTTGAAAGCATGTCTTCAACATTTTCCCCTATAGAGACTTGGCAATGCACGTTCCAGATGTGCCACTGCACTGTGATGCAGAAGTTTTGTGGTTTTTTTTAGCTGTGTTCTTTTCAGAGCACCTCAAATCCTTGACCAAACCAGTGTTCTCTACAATGAGAAACACTAAATTTTCCTCACATCTAAAAACTAACCTATGATTTAATTGCAAATTTGGGCATGCATGCGTATGGGATCTGGCGGGGCTGGAGTCCATTTTCTACGCTAGCAGTGTATTTTGAAATCACACTAGTCAGGCTATTTTTGAGATGTAAAGAATTAGTTTGTACTGAAGAAACAGTTGCCTGAAAACACTAACTTTGGGCTTCTCTAAATCTGGAAAGTGTGTTTAACATTTCCTAAAAGTTTGTACCAAAGCCCTCAGAAGTCTGTGATATAAAGACCACCTTAAAGTGAGTGCTTATTACAAGGATTATCACAGTGGTAGCAACAGCCTTCCTGCACCATCTGGGATTAAACCTTCCTTAATTTCCTGTGTATATTCCTGTGCAGACACAAAATTAATTAATCACTCAACTTGGCTCAGGTTTCATTTAGAGAACTCTTGTTGTACACCGCCCGTGTCCGTTACTGACTGATTGATTACATTACTGACGTTATCAATTAATTGATTTTCTAACCTACAAGGTTTGATTCAAGTTTATTTTCATTGTGCAGATAAAAATGACAGTAGTGATCTGCATATAACAAGACTAAGTTGCCAAAGATTTCACTCTCCAAAAAGTTGTTTCTCTTAAAAAAAAAAAAAGATACAAGCAACGCAACTTCATTTTGAACACCGAAGCTGTTTCTCTTAATCTTTCACCGCATACTTACCTTCCTCTTATTGTGATAGGTGACATAAACAACAGCTACTATGAAGGCAACTACAACCAGATGAAAAAAGAAATGGCTATCTTCTTCTTCTTCCAACCCTGTGACAGAAACATCTTTTATCTTCTCATCAAGGGACTTGATCTCCTCATTATAATTACTAATGGTGTCAGAGTCGTCATCTTCTGGCGTGTCTAGGAGGTCTGGATTGTACCTGGAATTTGATGTAATTTCATAAGGAATATCGTCATCTTCGTCTAACTCCATAGTTTCCTTTATAAGGGGTGGTGAACTATTTAGTGAGTCTTTCAAATCTGTTAGAAGATCTTCTTCCTCAATTTTAGTGTCTTCAGAAGCATCAACATCCATTTGAGATACAGGACTAGCAGTCACAGCATGAGACAGAACATACGGTGGAGAACCACCTTTTGCTGCAGATGGTTTTACTGCAGTCACTGAACCGATCTTAGCTGGTGTTGGGCTAGCCTCTTTTTTTGTTGGGGTTATAGTCTGCATGCTGTCTGTCAAATTTTGTGATCTGTTTAGTGTTTCATTCTCACTCTTAGAAGAAATATTTTTCTGAAGTACCTCCGTTTTCACAGAACCTGAGAAAAGGATGAAAACCAACCAGTAGTAAGCACAAAGCACTAATTTCTCTTGTGACTTCAGCTATAAATGAAAATTAACACAAGGCATCTACTTTACAGACAGAAAATCGTAGGATGAACAGGGCATATTTCACATTGCAAACATTTTAGAATTCATATGCAGAAATACACACTCCTGTGTTTCAGCAACTTCAAAAGAGAAGTCTTCAGTGGGACAGGAATTAAAGCTTGGAAGCACACACTTGGCAAGATTAGTATGCCAAAGTGTCCCTGGAAAATTTAGCATGCATATTTTCCAGACTTAGAAGTTCATAGACATGTCCTCTCCTCTTCTAGAATCACACACCATTAATATTTTCTCCATCATCAAACTCTTTCTCCCACAGAATTTGCTGAGGTCTATGGAGGAAGCAGTTCGCAGTAAAGCTTTTCCTGCAGTTAGAAATTTTTTTCATCTTTCACCATTGCACATTTTACCAGCAAAAAATGAAAACACCCTGCGACGTCTCCTTCAGTCAGGCCACAAGGTTCTAGCATCTCTTCCCAGACACTTACTTTCACTGAATTTGTAGAAACGAAAAAAGATTTCCAAGCTTATGAAATTATGAACCACAGGTTAAAAAACAAGCTGAAGAAAGGCCAATCTGACTGCATATGCTCCGGTAGGAAAGCCTTCTGTTGGCAACAAATTATTATAATGAAGAAAGTCAGCAACAGTGCTACGTAACAGTGCACCCTTAGGCAAACTGGTAATCTCTCCAGTACCAGAATGGATTTGCAAAACTAAGTAAAACAAAAAAAAAAAAAAAGGTGAGCATTACAATCACATGCAGGGCCCACCACCCTCTCCTCTATCCAAAGGAAGGTTAAAAAAAGATATAGAGGGAGTTCATAAATAGCCAATTTTTTAATCCTGAAAAAACAGCAAAGAGCAAACTATTCATATTTACAGCACTTCCAAATTCAAATCAGGAAGCACCTTAAAACTGAAAAAAAACATTTTAGCCTTTCAGTACACATGAAAATTTAAATAGTAGACGCATACTTGCCTTGCGTTTTGGCATTCCAAACTATTTCTGATTTTTTATTTTTAAACAGTAACAATACTTTCATTAAGCACTCCCAAGGAGTTCCCTGGTTCACTGGAAAGTTACAGATTCTAGAAACAACACATTCAACCAACTGCTTGGGTCAAATTACTCATAAGTAAAATATTATACAGAGGATACTGAATCATGGTATTCATGAAACATGTATATTTACAGAGGATCAGTTACAACAGCCTCCTCCTTGTTTACATGGCACACTTTCCCAGCATGAATTACTCTTTAACCAACTGTAAAACAGAAGACTCAACTAATCCCGTATGAACTAGATGTTACGGTGCCTTTCTGCTAAGTTTCAAGTCAACTATTTTACATTTAAAACATTTATTGTTGAAGAATCACTAGTCTTAATTATCACATCGACATCATTCAGTTCTTGTACAGGACAAGCTTAGGGAATTCCTATCAGCCCTCAGGAGCCAAGCCAACTAATTGTGTGGATACACATGAGGAAAAGGTAGCTGCAAGATGGTTCCATACTTACTGGCACGTTATGGGTTAGGTTGGTAGTCCTTACTGCTACCAAATAGACAAAACGTGTTAGAAAGTAATAGCTATTTTCTTTTCCTATAGAACTACACTGTACGTATTCTTACACCTCAAATTATTCTTAAACTCATTTTAACTTGAAAGCTTTAGGATACATGCTTAAATGCAAAGGATTCCCACCAGGAAACACTGCAGCTACAGAGTTAGAAAGAATAACTTCGTGTTACTCCTAAAATAAGTTATTCTTTAACAGGAGTAAGCAAGTTTAGCAACTACACCACAATTATTTATGATATCTACACAAAACTATTTGGCATTATAAAAGGTGGTTGCACTTTTTACAGTTACACAACAGCGTCAGATGATGTCGGACGTAGTGCCCGGACTCCAGAGACGCCTCAGTGGCAGAAATAGCTATTAATGCTTCATCCTGGTGACGGAAGTAGCAACACAGTCCTCTGAGTAAACACTATAAACAAAAACATCTGACAGGGTCAAAATTCACTTCTGCGATAATTTACTTTTTAGAAAGCAAGTTGTTCCATGTCTTTTGAAATTTTCCTACCAGTTTCTGCCCCCCATCCTGAACCTCTTCCTTCGCTACTGCCTACCCATTATCCCAGGGGAGGGGCAACACAAACAGAGCTGTTTTGGGTCTCCTGACTGACAAGAAAGGAACTGCCAGCTGAAAACACCTCCCTTCATTTCCATCAATAATTCCTTTTCTCTTCACTGCCCAACCAATGCTCCACCTACAAGAGGAATTCACTGCACCTGAAATACGTATTTCTCAGCAGCACCCGGTTCCAGCTGGCCTGTAGGCTGAAGGGAAGCACAAAGGAAACAGACTTCACTAGCAGTCGTTACACTGATCTCCACAGCGATGAAGCCAGGCGAGGCCCCGGCGGGCCGGTGTCCGGCGGACGGCCGAGGCAGCGGCGCTCTGCCAGCGCACGCCCCCTCACAGCGCTCCGGCCCCGGCGGCCACCGGCTCCCTGAGAGCCAAGACCCGGCCGAGCCCGGTTCCCAGGGCCGGGCCCCA
>VWZZ01005666.1:1096124-1113295 GCA_013399095.1 Psophia crepitans
CCCCCGGACAGAAGGGGAGGGGGGTTCTCCAGGCGGAGGTTGACTTCATAGGTTGGGGCCTCCAGACAAAGCCACGGCCCCGGGCAGCGGTTCACCAGACCGGCATCTGCGTGTGTGCCTGGGTTGTGTGGTGTAGCGCTCGTGAAAGCTTTTTGCAGAATTAAGATAGATTTATGGGCTTTAATTAGAGGAAAGTAGCTGCTCCGTTATCCCGTGTTGCTTACGGCCTGCTCAGGAAGATCCACCAGCCTGTCTCAACGCTTCGCCACAAAAGAAGTGTAAACGTACCGTGAAACAAGGTCTAGGGATGGAGGAAGGTAATCTCAGAGCATGGATGGACTTGGAAGAAGAAGGCTTTCCAGTTCTCACCTCAAGGAGATGATCCAAGCCTCGAGAGAAGCCTTGAAGCTGACCATAGGAGAGCAAATTCCAAAAGAGATGTCTCAAGCACACGAAAACCAAGAGCAAGGAGCCCCAAAGCTTTCGGGGACGCAGAGAACACAGGACGTGCACAGCACGCAGCAATGTGAATTAAAGTTGAGCATTTGCCACGTTCCTGCGAGCTGTTTGCATGTGGTTAGTTTCCATCGGTGAAGTCTGAAAGAGGACCGGCTCTCCCAGGGGCGTTGTGTTTGAGATAAGGCGTGCTAGGAAATGCTCAGCCTGTGATGAGAGGGAAGGCAGCAAGTGTTGCACAACTTGCAGCCTGAGACGGAGCTGCCCATCTCGCAACGTCGGAACGCCGTTGCCTCATCAGGCACAGCCTCCTGCACACGCAGCCTCCTGCGGTCTGCGCACCACCCACAATTACTTACAGATGGAAAAATACCAAGCTTTAGTGAAAAGCCACTGAAGTTTATCCCAGGTGGTAACTGTTCATTGCTCACATCTATTTCCTTATGTGAAGGTAACTCATCTTAGTGAATTCTGCAATGAAAGAAAGCTAAACAAGTCACCTTGTGTTACCCATGAGCACATGTGCTGTTGCCGGTGCTTAGCGAGCACTAAGAACACAGCCATGTCTGGCACTTAGATGTACCAAGTGTTTTTTGTTTGTGTGGCACAAAGTACGCACTAAGATGTTGCCACTCTGCTTCTGGAGCCAAGGACGAATATGAAATTGTTTTCACAAAAAATATAAACACAAAGTAAAAGGTGACATTTCAATATTTTATTCAAGTTGGGTTTTTTATCCATTTTTAGTAGTGTCAAGTACAGCATTTTGGGGTCTAGTTCCACACAAAATGGAAGACTCTCTAAAAATGTACCCATTTAGTTGCTAAAAAAAAGTGGTAATAAAACAGAAGTCCATTTTCAATTTAGTGACGGAACTATGTGATTGCGGTTACAAAGACTCTTCCCTGATTATGGCCCTGTCTTACAAACTTTCCAGTCAGTGCAAGGGAAAGGAACCACAACACAGGACAGGTAGTATTGGCTGAGTCACATCAAACCTCCTCTGCAACAGACTTATACAAGGTGGACAACCCAAAGCATTCTGGAGACAGCTGTAGGTGTAAGATAACCAAATAAGACAAACCATTCATGAAATACCTATCTAAAAATAATTTTGTTTTAAAATCCCTTTTTCAGACAAGTTTGCACATTCCATCATGAGCTGAAACTTTAAGCGTCAGAACATTTTGCTTATGGAATTAACAGTACAATATAGTGGTCTGCGATTCTTAAAGTCTCAGGTTTTATACCACATTAACACATTCCTTGTACAGGCAATATACTAGTAAAGGTAATCAACACCTTCATATTTTCTGCCGGCTGGCAGATGCGATGGGCAATAACATTCAAAAACAAAGCCTGGAATTAGGAAAAATTTTTTATGCTTTTGTCTCCATTTCTGTAACAACATCATTTTTAAAGCTTAGCCGTCTTTAACCAGGACTAGCAGGACTGATACTTAGCAATACTTGCATCCCAGACATAAAACATTGAAAGGTACACTATATTCTGAAGGTAGCTATGCTGTATTTTTCAAATTAGCAACTGTAGAATCACTCTTTATGCTTCAAATTCCAATCCTAGACCAAGTTTGTGGCCGCCTGCATTGACATTCTTGCCATCCAACAAAGCTGACAATGTCAGTTTGATACCTGCAAAATAGAGAAACGCAAGAGAAAAGACAGCTGTTAAAACGTGGAATGAGCTTTACTTTCAGTAAGTGCAGCATCTGTGTTGCTGCTTTAATTTATGGGGTAGCTAAGGTAACGTAATTTGGCGGCTAGCCTTGTAAGGACTGGGCATTTTAAAACAATTTGCAGACATGAAATCTTTCTGAATTATGAAAGTTATAATAAGCCACAGTGATAGATTCTGCTTTTTATCACTCCAAGCAATTAAAGCTCTGAGTCAGTTCACTGCTGCTGGTCCACTGATTAATCTGATTTTAGAGCCCAGTATTATGAAAAATTGGGACTTTGATACATACCCACCTTTCTAAACCTCTAAAAATTAGGTATGAAAAGGCCCAAGCCCTGTCAACGGTAATATCTCATGTCAGTCTGCTGGTATTCTAGCAGGAGATTTATTAGATTACGTTAAAACCAATTTCACAGCAGTATGGTTGTCCTCTTCCTCAACCAGGGGACCTTGAGAAAGTCACATTTTCAAGCAAAATAAACTCAGTAATAGGAAGCCTCTGAGAGTACTAAAAACACATTCACTGATCTGTGAAACACCTAATTGTAGATATGTTTTGTATCAACATAAAAGAGTATCTGACTGGTCAGTGCACGGTGGTCTATAATGATTCTGCTTCCACTCGACATCCAAAATGAACACAGCAGTCTGTGGAAAAGTTCATCACTGGCTTGCCAAGCAGAAGGGCAGTGTTACAAAACCATTCACATTTTGTCACAAAGAGACCTCCAGACTAAAAATCACAGAATCATTTAGGTTGGAAAAGACTTTTAAGATCTTTGAATCCAACCGTAAAATAAAATCATTTACTGATGTCTGAATTCCTTCTGCGTGGACTTACCTGGCTTTAAAGTCTGAGTGTATCCTAATCCGATCAGACTGGAGTTGTTCACTTTAGCCTTAAAGGGAAAAAATACCGTATGTAAATAATGTGGTATGTTTCTTCAAAGTCATTCCGACTTGAAAATTAAATAACATCTTTTAAGCAGGTAAAGGATTGCATCTTTTAAATCACAAGAAAAAAAAGCTCTGAGGTTAGTTTTGCCTCAAAATTAAAATCTCAAAACAGTGCCCAGTAATATGATAAAACATTCTGTGTCACTTTTAAGGAAAGTTCAATAGCTGTGCTCTCATGAGCACAATATATCTATTTGTCTCTACCAAAACCAAGACAAACAGACATCTGTGCCAACTATACACCACAGAGCTGCATCAAAACCGCACCGCAGTGCTGCGAAGGTTGCTTCGCGCTTCCATTCCGAGACCCTATTTTCAGATGCTTAGAAATCTACACGCATTGCACTCACAGAAAAAGAGGCATCTGGGTCAATCTGATATTTGGCTGCTATTCCAAAGCGAGTGTTGCTATTACCGGCCGTCCAAGCAAGATTCACAGCAGTTTCCAGTTTATCATTCACCTTCTGGTAAATGGAGCCGCCAAATTCCGTTCCATCATTCCTGGAAGGAATGCGTTAGTCCAGTTTTAAACTGCACCCCAAAACAATCTTCCCCTCCCTGCCCCAGGAAGATCTATATTGCAGAACATTCACTTACACCTCATTTAATATCCCTTTACCAACTGTGACAGAGACATTAGGCCAGATTGGTTAGGAAATGGGTTTTAAATGCTTAAATTCATTGTACATTTCAACAAACAACATAGGACACTGAAAAGAAAAAAGCCGTGACAAACTACTGAGAGTAGACTAATGATGACCGGTTCCAATTCTCCCTTCTCTCTAGATGGGAGCTTTTGTCATGAAAAGATTTATTCTCCTCTGCATGTCTGGGAAATAATTTTTTTCCCAGGCATACATCTCCCGAGTGCCCTGAAAGGGCTGAACCCCAATCACCGAGCCTGAGCCGTCACCCAAACACCACCTCGTCCGCATGCTGTTACCAGACGCGGATGAACTGTACCAGAAGTGAAGATGCTGATTTAAAGTCCCAGTTTATCGGCTTTTGCAAATTACTATCGTTTGCCACAGTCCTTATGGTACATCTGCGCTGCAGATGTCTACTAGAAACTGAAACAGAACTAATTTTATTTTGCAGAGCGCGCTGACTAACAGCAGAATGACGACAGCCTTCTGCCACTGCTCCCCAGTAGCACAACTTTCAGTTACTACTGACACCAACGTCACACAGGGAATAAGGTAAATAAAAATGCAAAAACATTGGAGCATACCGATCATAAAAAACAAGAGCAAAAGACTTGTAAAAGCCTTGCACTCTTTGTAAACTAGCGAGGATCTGAATTCCCATTTTCACTCATTTTCTTAAAGTGCTTACAAACAAATTGCACAAAATTGGCTTTAAACCACAGGAAGACCTCTGCAGATAAGCCACGTATGATTATTTCTAAACTACGAAATAATCCAGTTCCACTTAATTAGAGTATTCCAAACCTTAAAAATAGGGGCAGATTTCGAATCCCTCCACGTTTACCCCTTTGGCCTGATGCTCCTCAGAAGTTCCTAACAGTTGCACAAACAGTAGTGATACACCTATTTAAAAGTTCAAGCAATAGCAGCAGCCTTTTCAATTATTAGAGCAATTCTTCCAGAAAAACACTACAATACTTACTTCAGATAAGACTGAAGCTCACATATAACTGCATGTGCTTGGCTCTCAAGAAAAGGAGGGGTTAAAAAGGACTGAGGAGAGCTGGTTATACAGGCAGATTTTGTGCAAGGTTCCCACACAGCTCTGTCTTGACCGGCAACATTAGCGGGGGGTGGTCTGAGCTACGCTTAAAAAATGAAGAAAGTCATATTCAAAAATAAATTTTCCAGCCCTACCTCCCTTTAGTAATTATTTATTATTAAAAATAATAACAATTAAAAAGCCAAACCTTCTTTTAAGTATAATAATAATACCACCCCTTTTCAGATGTAGATCAAAAAAACATCCCCCGATGAAAATTAATATATTAATGCACCATTAAGGAAAGTAACTTACTAAAGTCTCCAGCTGCTCTGTGTAACATCAGGAACAAAAGATGATGCCTCAAGCCCCACCTAATTAAATTATCAGCTCTGCCACAGCATGGCTGTGAAACACTGACCTGTCGCGGTGTAACAACCGAGCAGGCTGGTCATGGGAGTTCCACACAAAGCTCTTGCGGGGATTATATCTAAGCTCTGATGCGTTTCAAAGCTGAAACACATCAAATACCTAACCTATTAACAGCATTAAGTAAGATTTCGGTTCATATCACATATTTATGGTTTTGCCTGTCAATTGGTGGAGTATGAATATTAAATAAACAAACTAGTCGTCCTCCTGAAGAGGATTTATCACCACGTACAGGCACAGCAGCCTAAGCAGCAGACCCTAGGGAATCCAAGAAACAATACAGTAAGAGCTGAGCCCCTGCTGCTGTCACAAAGTTACTTTCTGCTGTTGGTTTAATTAAGACTAATAATAATTACAGCATTTTCTTGCAGAAGCCAATAAAACCGTGTTTTGAACTGCTACAGCGTAACAAAGTTGAAAGTCATTGTGCTTGAAGGAACAGCTCCTAACCACTGCACGCAGGGGGACCCCACATATTGTTTTGATGAAAGTTTTCTGCCCACATTTTTGTGCTTTGGCAATCCTTCAAACAAGCTGTCTGGGCTGTGAAGGTTCAATTGTTCTGTAAGGCAGCCTGAGCTTCCTAAACCAGACCTCTGCAGAACAGCATGAAATAGAACAGAAAGCCTTTGAAGAAGCAGCTCCAGGAAGGCGGAACAGTTGTTCAGCCCTCAAATGGGAATAGCTTGCAATAGCGCTGCTACATGCAAAATACCCAATTACCCAAGGGAATGGGAAAAGGGGGGGCTGGAGGAACAGATTAGGGATTGCCTAATCTTAATATCTATCTTCCTCAGTGGCAATTCCTCAATTTCTTTTTTGAGAGGAACAAGAGACAGAGAAATTAAGGTTTTCATGGAATTTGGTCCTGCTTTCCCACTGTTCATGCATTCAGAAAGGACAAATGCTTGCGTAAATAGATTAACAGGAGTTACAAATACTAAAACAAACCTTTACACCATGTCCCTTCCAGTACTAAAACAAACCCAGTGCGTATCTCTTCCATTCATTCCCTTTTGCCTGTTCTTGTTCATCCTCTGATTAACATTTTCACCTACAGATCAAACCATTCTGTTTGATTTTGACATTTCCAAAAGGAAGGCAATGCTTTTATTTCAACTTTCACAAAGAATATTTTTAGAACCCACTTCTTATTCCACTAATAGGTTCTAATAATCGTGATCTGTTAAGACAGACAGACACTGGATGCTTGAGTGCTCAGTGAGTTCCAGTTCCTTCCATCATGCACTCCCTCACCCACATAATTCAAAGAGAAGTTAATGCAGCTAAAGAAATGCAGCTTGCCATCTTAAATGAAGAAGTAATTTCAAATCCACCATCCCCTCCTTCACCACTGCTGAAACTCCATCCCTTTCATTGCTTTAGTAAGCAACAAAATCCTTTCAAACTCATTTTTAATGCCCATCTGCCAATACTTACACATTAGTATGAAGCTGGAATTCATCGGTCTTATAGCCAACAGCAAAGTTGCTCTGGGTTACTCTAGACTTTGTTGTCTCAAAAGTCATTTGGTAACCTGCCAGCCACCCCTCGTAGCCAACCACCAGGGCTCCACGTATTGAAGGACCAGCAATATCAAAATCCATGTCGCAGCCAATGTTGATGTGTTCTCTTCTGTACCCTGTCTTAACTTTAGCGCTCTTTTTCCTGAAGAGAAAAGAAAGAATCTCGTGTCTTTGACAAGGTACCCTCATAGACAGCAATTCCATCAAACTGGTTACTTTAACTCAGTGTAAGAGCTCTTGAGGACAAAGCATACATACCTGGACAGCCACGTGATCCATCACCTTCCCTTTCACATGTGCAAAACCCTAATTCAGCCAGGGTGAACTGTTTGCAATTAAGCAATAAAATGTGGTGTTGTGCCCCACTAAGCACTTCTGGGCTGCGTTCTGAAAAGCAGCAGTACACTAAGCAAGATGGGAGGTGACAAAAACAAATCCTCACCTCCAACTAAGAGGACGGTTTTGGAAGTTTGGTAGATGCAGGGAAGGAATAGCAACTGTAGCAGTCACAGAAAGTCAACAGTAGTTGGCCCATCCCAAACAGACAGTTTTTAGACAGCCCTATGCAACTGGGTAATTTCATTTACTGTCACAGATGTCAAAAAATCACTACTTTGTCTCCAGCTTCTGAGGGAAAGTCCATGCTGCTGAGGAAGGAGGCTGCTTTGGGGGCTCTGACGCCCTGTTTTCTCCTTAGGATGCTTCATAAAGTTCAGTGGTTACGGCCATTAGAAAGGCTGCCAGGTTAACACAGAAATAAACTTTCCTGACTCACTTGTTTCTTTTTATACTGCTGGCCAGAACAGGGTTTTCTCATGTGTCTGTAGATCAGTTTACATCAAGGGTGCAGACCCTCACAAGGCAAGAGACTTATGTACAATATATACTGCTGCTTTTATTTAAGACTTTTTTCTTCTTTTTACCTTACAAGTGTCTTCTGTCTTTGACAAATCTTCTACTTAGATCTTTCTGGAAAAGTCAAGCTAATTTGAAATTTCAAATCAACCTAAAGGGACCTAAAGGAACGCTGGAGAGGGGCTGGTTGCAGGGCAGGGAGGGATAGGACAAGGGGGAATGGCCTGAAGCTGCAGGAGGGGACCTGGATCTGCGCTGTGAGGCAGCAATCCTTCCCTGGGAGGGTGCTGAGGCCCTGGCACAGGGTGCCCCGAGAAGCTGTGGCTGCCCCTGGATCTCTGGCAGTGCCCAAGGCCAGGCTGGATGGGGCTTTGGGCACCCTGGGCTGGTGGGGGGTGTCCCTGCCCACGGCAGGGGGTGGGACTGGATGGGTTTTGAGGTCCCTTCCAACTCAAACCAGTCTGTGATTCATTGAACCTTTCACTTCAGCTAGCAAAAACAGCCTCCAAGAACTGTTTCAATGCTGCATCAGACCCAGATAGAGATTGCTCTCTCTTCTATTATTTTGGATTTAGGAATTTCTTGCACTTTGCAAAATCTGAAATAAAGAGCAAGAGTGCCAAAAGCACTCAGCATTAGCTCTTCTGAAATTTCTGCAAAAGCCAGTGGTACCTCTCCCACCAATGTCAACAGGGATGAGGCAAGCTAACAGGGAGCGCTCCTCAAAACAACGTTCCCTGTTGAAAGACTCATCACAGCCAGTAAATAGTGAGGAAAGGGAAGAAGGTATCTCATTCAGACACGATGCATCCCTGCCAACCTAAACCAGGTCACACCAGGACTGAATCTCATTCCATTTATTCAAATTATAACAGTCCTCCCCTCCTCGTTAAAACTCTCATACTAGAGTGTCTGTGAAGCGCCTGAGAAATAACTATAGAGCTGGAACTTGTCATTCTCATACAGGGTTTTTTCCTTTTTTTAAGGATCCTACCAGCGAAGAAATAATTATTAACAAACACCAGAGATTATTCTGCTTAACAAATAGAAAAGTATCTAGTTAATACAGGATTGGGAACGGACTAGAAGCAGTTTACAGTGCAGGACACAATCTAGAAGACAGGATGAAACCTCCACAAGGACTATAACCCCCAGCCCGCAGTGCAGCGTGCTGCTCTGTGAATCTAATGTGCAGAATATTTTGACTCGCTGGCAGCGTTGCCTGCAAAAAGATAATCAGGGGAAAAAAAATAAACCAACATCTAGACCTACAGCTGCTGCTTAATCCCTCTGGCCCACATAAAACGTGGCATCCAATCACCGCCTCAGAAATACTCATCCACCACCAAGGCACGCTGTGGCCAGCAAGAATTCAGATGATAAATTCAGCTTGGGAGAAGAGCCCAATTACTGTGTCGACCTATTAGAGCCGTGGCCAACTGGCTCCCGGAGCTTGTTAAGCCTTGCATTACAGCTGACTTGTTTAGCGCTTTTATTCAGACAGCAGCTCATCCTCTGACATGGCCAGAAATAAGCAACAGGAGTGCAAACAAAACCTTTTCTTCCCATCCTAATTCTGACTGTGATTTTCAACTTACTGCATTTACAAGTTTGCTTGCTACAGCTTAGGATTAAAAAGGGACTGTTAATACTAAGGTTTAAATCAGATGTACATGATTTAATCATACACAGGCTGATGATTAACTGTATCGACATCTTAGGACAGAAGGAGTAGAGAAGCAAGACAGTATTCTGGAAAACCACAAAGTAAAAATGCCTTTTTTTGTCACTTAAGCTTCACTTCTTACCCGGTGTTAGGAGAGAAGGAGGAGTCAAAGGTCAGCTTCAGGCCATGTGCAAGCTGAACAGAAAAGAAAGTCACTGGTAATTTGTAATTCACTCTAATTTGTAATTAGAGATTGTCATAAATTAATTTGTAAATTGCATCTTCTGAGCCAAAAATTACCTGATCTTCAAGAGTAATCTCAGTGCCTAGTGTGTTGTCGGTGTTCCACTTTTCTGTGAACATCAATCCATATTCCACCCATTTGTATTTTGTTTCCAAACTACCACTAACTTTGCTCGTTTCCGAGTTCGCTGAACCTGAGCTTGTAAATTCCTAAAATGAAAAAAACCAAACAATTATATATACACATAGTAGGTATACATTTGCAAAAACATATCCGCTTGCACACAGGCAAATACTTGGTGGTCCAAATATTACCTCCAATAGACAGTTACATTGCAGCTATACTTGTTGGGTGACTGCTGAGAAAACGAGCGTGCGGCACGTTTAGAAACCAGCGTTTTTCCACTCGTTCGATCCAGTAAAGCGAGAGGGAGGCAGCGACACCTCCTCCGCGCGCAGGGCATGGCGATGGCCTCAAATAGCAACCTGAGTTTTATAGGAAGCAATTACCGTGGTTGCAAAGGAGCCCTTCACTGGATCTTCTGCTCTAATTTGGGCACAGTCTTGTGTATTATACAAAAATTATAAATGCAAAGTAGCTTGCAAGGTTATACTGTATCTGAGAAACGGGAAGGGGATAGCGGGGGATACGTATTGACTTTTAGAAAGCAATACACAGTAAACACAACAACATTGCAATGGTTTGGATTTCAGTGTCTTTCCAAACTCACCAGTCCATTTTCAGATTTTGTTTTCAAATCCAGTTTTATTAACCCAAAACCTAGAAGATGAGTAAAAAATATCCATTATGTATATGTTAATTTGAAAAGCATTTCCCATTTACTTCTTAAAACTCCCTTCTAAATTGCCTGTGAAAACTATTTAAAAATAAACCAGGGGTACAGTCCTCATTCCGTGTGTTTTTATGAAGCAGTCAACACAGCTTGCACTCACTTCAGATAGCACTTGACTGATTAATCCTACTGACCTCAGCAATATAATTGAGACCAAATTAGGTAATAATGTCTTTATTCCTCCTGAGCGGCATTTTATTCATAAGCAAACTACTGACATCAATGATTCTATTCATGAAATAAGGAAACAGTCACAACACACAATTTTCTTTCGAAACAGACAACAGTCCTATGGGGAACAGAAAGAAATTTGTACCCTTCTTTTCCAGACAGCAAGGGCAATGTGAAGCTGCAACAGAATATTCTCTGGATTCTAATGGAAATTACTGGAGTATTTATCAGAGAAGAGCAATAACATCCTAACAGTTTCAGGTATCAAGCAGACAGTGAAAGACCAAACTTATTTTGGCTTTATTTACCATATCCTTTGGTGAAAACATCTCTGGCAGATTTGCCCAGATCAGCATAAGCAGGTGGAACAGCCATTTTCTGGGCAGAGGGAAAAAAAAAAAAAAAAAGGAAATTATGGTGTTCAGAAACTTGTTTAACTAATTTAAGCAACAAGCAACACAAGCCCAATTCCTAAGTTTCAGGCAGTTTTATTTTCTATCCACCCCCTATCAATTAAATACAGTCTGAGGAAAGTAGCTATAGCAAATAGTGTGGTTTGATTTTGCTCACTAGCCAGCAGAAGCAATTACCGTGCATTTGCCACTGAGGACGAGAAACAGGTTGCAGAACAAATATATATATATGTGTGTGTGTGTATAGAGATATATATATATCTATACACACACACAAGAAACCATGAATGCTTTTCCAAAGAGTTAACTGTTGTTCTCATATCAGTATAACTGCATGAATGAATGACAACTTTTTTTTTTTAAATCATTTCTTGGAAATGTTTCTTCTGTTTCATGCAATGGGTCTGTGCGCCACGATGCAAAGAATTAGGGCCTCGAGTCATCCGCTCAGGAAATCTCACCAGGACAGGCATCGAGCAGCACGAGCATCTCTCTGCTCCTAGTTCACAGCACCAAATGGGTATTGTTTCTGTGAGCAAAATCCATAAACGGTCATTCTTCACCTTCAGTTTTCTTTTACTTTGGTCCTGCTGCTAGTGGGTTAAGATATCTCCTTCGACATTGACCTTTAAGTGTTTTTCTGTTTATCAACTGGGAAAATACTGCGCTTGCTGAGAAAACTTAGGCCTGAAGGGCCGCTACGCTGTGAGTATGTAGAAGCCAGGCAGTCAGCAGGGCCACCACCCCTCTTCGGTGGCCAAATGCAGACCAGAGCCCTCTGCAAAGCCCGGAGTGAGGCACCAGCCCAACGGCACACACACCGCAGAGCGAGCTTCCTCCATCGCCTGCGGTTCCGCAGGGATGCCCACATTGCCATGTAGGTCCTCACTTGCCCATCTTCAGCAGGCCCAGACCATTCTTAGTTCAGTTCTTGCCTCCTGCAAGAAATGTGAAGGCATCCCATTGTCTGAGCCACTGAGAAAACTGTCTCATCGTATACGGAGGAGAAAACAGGATCCTGAGAAGAACAAACCAACCGAATCTACTTTCCTATGTGAGTACAGTAATTTGTTCAAGGGAAGCAAAGTCAAACAATCTGAAATGGTATACACCTTCCAGCTTTACAGACAAGATTTCATAATTTTTTAAAAAAATCGAAAAATCATACTTATAAAGCTGGTCCTCTCGATACCAGATGTCGCGCTAAAATTCCATATTCCCAAACTTTTTTGTTATGCAAAAGTAATAAGCAGATTATTACACAAGCGTGCAAATGCTTAAAAAAATTGCCTGCCAAACCTTACTCCAGACTATTCAACGTTAGCAGAAAACTGTTCCTTTAAGCCACAGACAAAACAGCCAGCTCTGAACGCAAGGGGTAGGTGCTCTTCAGAGTAACTTCTGGCTGTAGGCTTGGGTGCAGTTCTCCGGGCAAGCACCCCACCCCCCCAGTATCAGATAGGGAGTTTGAGCAGGCACTCGGTGCCTCAAGCACTCCATCCAACAGGTTGTTGCCTGTTATAACAGGATATTGCTATGGCATAAATGAAGAATTCCTATCCTGGAGGGAACAAAACACATCTGCTGGCTAAACGGAAGCAAACAGTCTTCTCAGACATAAATAAAGGAGGACAGGGAACGTACTATGATGTAGCTTCAGTTGCAGAGACTACCTGGATGCATGTCATCTCTTTCTGGTTACAGTTCAGTAAGAAGATGCAGCCCCAAATACACAAGCAGCTAAAGAGTTAAATTAAAAAAAAATAAAACAATAAAAAACCCTATTCCAAAGCAGTTCTAGCTGCTTATATTAGACCTAAATGTCTGTCTCTGTTTTTTTGGGCGAACATAAAAGCGGGGATTTAACGTTTATATACAAAACCAGCCTTAAAAAAAAAAAAAGGGAAAAACACATGCACAAAAAACCCCAAAGCAAATTCTTTAAGAAATTCCTCTGCTTCTTATTAAAGTCACTGGAAGCAGAGTACAAAGCCCTGCTTGGAGATCACACCCTAAAGACAGAGCTGGGGCAGCACTCAGGACTCACTCAGGGCCGTAGGTGTTCAGGAAACGCTGCTGCCCTGCCAGAGCAGCCCGGCCCCGTGAGAGCCCTCTGAAGGGTATGGCCATTTAGCATCATCAAAAATTAAGAATGTCAAAACCCCTACATTTGAAACTCAAATAAGCATTGCTTTGAAAGGTAATGCACTGCTCTGCCAACTGCATTTTGGAATCCACCAGATATATTTTATCAACAATTGCTTTGAGTCACTTTCTAAAATCAAAATATTTTCTTGAAAACTTAATGCTGTATACTTTTGGTTTGAATCTTGTAGATGCTGTTTTTCCCTTAGCCAAGCCCACGAAGCCAGGGTTTGCTCCCTCCGACCTCTGTGTGTCTCCACTGGATGTGGCCGGGCTCGTCGGGCGGATGAGCTGCGACAGGCTGCTCCCCCGCTGCAGTCTGGGCTGTGGCTGCAGAACAGTGGGAGACGTGGAGATCTCCACTTAGGCAATTACTATAATTAGGGGACAATATTGAAAGCCAAATCCCTGCCGGTTGTAAGGCAAATCATGTAACACACACAGAGCAAGGTGTTTAAAATTGCTGAGTGTGGAGAACACTACAAGCTCTGTACCTGGTGGTTAACCTTGCCGTTGTCAGCAAGAACAAAAATAATTATTTCTGTTTGCACTGGCTAATCAGAAGTCTCTTGTTTAACAGATGGAAAACAGAACTGATTACATCCTGTGCGAGTGCAGGTTGTAAGACAAGCATGCTTAACGGGGATTCAGACTCTTAAAGGATCAAGGAATGGCCGTAGCCAAGTGCCCTTGCTTTTCACCAGTGGGATCCCAGCACATTAACTCAGATTAGGTTAGGACTGAAACGAATTCATTGCTTTTATCCCTGTCCAACTGTGCAAAGAGCTCACAGCGGCTGCAGACCTCAATTCCCGCACAAAACAGGCCAGTGGAATATATATAGTGCGTTCTAAGTAGGAAAATGTTTCTATTTTCCTGCGTAGGATATATCACAGGGCAAGCCATGACTGAAGAAAACCTGAACTGAGGATTTAGCTCCAAGTGCTGCTGTGAGCATCACCTCCGGGAACGTCTGATGTGTAACTGCCACGGGGAGAAAACAGCGTCCCTCGGAGCTGCGGGACCCACGAGCCAGCCCCAGGGAAGATTCCATTAAAGACGCAGCACTTCCAGCAGGCCAAATCTGAATGTTTTCCAGTGGCACAGATGGCAAAGTTTTCACTCTACAATGCAGTTCCGGGCAATTAAATCAAAATCAGCCCAACAGGCAGCAAACCCCCGGGGTGCCCTTGGCAAACGTAGGGACTGGCAGCAACCAAAGGAAAACCCATCTCTGCTTGGTAACCCTCTCACGTGCCTAAGTTAAAGTTTCCTTACACAGACTTATCAACTTTATGGTATTTACATGAGGGGAAGGTGTAATTGAAAAAACTTAAGATAATAATAAAATCCATGATAATAATAAAATTCCCATGAAGACAATAGGAGTCCATCAGATTCAAGGCTAAAAAAATAAAAAGGTTGGATTTAACCTTACTCTAGTCACATTTTTCATAATAAATTTGAACTCACGTAACATTTCTCGATGGTAACACTACTTCTGAACATTTCAGTTCCCCATCTCCACAGGCGGTACCCCTGAAATGATGGTAACTGCAGAGCTGACACACGTCAGCTGCCGGGGACACGTCCCACCGGCGCCTGAGCTGAGAGGGACAGACAGCAGCAGGTTATTAAACCAGGGACAGGCTGCCTGGGTGAGGAAAAAAGGACAAGGGTCTCCTGCCTCAAGATCCAAAAGCCTGATTCCTTTACTTCTCAGTCATCTCCTTCATTGAAGGAAAAATTATTCCTTGGTATGAAGCAACTTTTAATTGCCCCTCTGGACCCCCAGCCTCTGCAGTGTTGTCTCCCAGCCAACATATGTTTTATTGATAAACAGATGGCGAAGGACGGTGCTTCTGCTCTCAGGCAGAACAGGGCTCAGCCCTCCCACATGCCACAGCAGGCTGGCCAGAGTCACCGGCTCTGCATGGCACCGGTGTCCCTGTCCCACCACCCGACGTCCCAGGCTGCCAGGTGAGGACGGTGCTGGCTCCACAGGTCGGGTTTTATGATCTGGATCCCAACTCCATGCCAGTCACAACTGCAGCCTGCTTTGAATCAGGTTCAGAAGCCTAATTGTGCAGAGGTTTAAAAATGCCCCTAACCGTAAATACACGAGTAGTCCCAGTGAGGTCACACATCAAGTTGGGCATGTCCACAACTCTCCCGAGAAGCCAGCAGAAGCGCACAGTTTGTAAATACTCTGCATTATGCGACACAACCCTTAACGCCACTTTGTGCCCCAACGTGCCGCTGTGCCGACGCCGTATAATCCACGCACCACTGTGACTCAAAACGTAAGGCTCTGGAGCCCGCAATTTCGTTCATGCAGGTTTCAGTAGCCCCACGCATCACCCTCTGGCACGCGCAGGATCACAGCCTCCCCAGCCCAGCTCCGCTCCCGAGCTGCATGCGTGATGGAGCAGATTCAGTTTTCAGAGATCGGTTTCTGCAGCAGCCCAATAAGCACAGGAGCACAGAGGAGAGAAACCCCTTAAAAGCAAATCTAAATATTAAGATTTAGTCTATACTAATATTTATGGAATTAAAGAAAGAGACTGCTCGTAGTTGTATGGGTGTAAATTAAGGACGACAACCCCTTATTAAACTATCACATGTAAGCAGCAATTAACCAAAGTTGGGGGATGCCGCAGCCTGCCGTAGCTGCTGTAGTTACTAAAACTGCCAGTGAAGAACACAGAACCACATTCCCGATAGGTTAAATGAAACCATCAGGTTAACCATCC
Organism: Psophia crepitans; assembly: GCA_013399095.1. Taxonomy (NCBI): domain Eukaryota; kingdom Metazoa; phylum Chordata; class Aves; order Gruiformes; family Psophiidae; genus Psophia; species Psophia crepitans. Next base: position 1,111,983 of record VWZZ01005666.1, read on the forward strand.
GTTCCTTTCAAAGACTGCAGAGAAGCAGAGGGGCAGCGCTGCCGTCCCTCCCCGTGCCACCGCGCTGGCACACACCCCGGCTCAGGAAGGGACACGTCCCTTGCGCCCAGCCCCGCTGCACAACACCCAGCACTGGATCAATGGGGGTGACTAATTAACTCGGCGTTTCGTCCTGCAGCGCAATCCGACAGCTTGCTGCTCTCAGGCTGACGAAAAGCACCCACCGCACCAGAGCTCAGGCTACAGAGCCAAACCCATGAGGGCCTGCACTGCGCCGCCCCGCTGCGTCCCACCGGGAGCCAGGGCTGGGGACATCGCCCCTGCGGCCATGGCAAGCGACACACCGTCACACCCCCGCAGCAGCCGAAACGTGGGCAGGAAAACAGGTACAGACCGTGGGTCAGCGTAAACCTTCCACGGAGAGTGCTGGGGGGAGAGATTATTCAGGGATGTCTATTCAGTACTGCAAAAGCCCTTTTTTGAAGGAATTCTGGCAAAATTTCACAGATGAAATTCCACGAGACAGGTGATTAATCAACCATCCACGGCACTGAATGAAACAAACCGCCAAGCGCCTCTGATCTTGCCTCGACCGTCCAAGAAACAAGATGGGATCTGTTTCAGCCGGCATCGCCATAAATATTCCCAAGAGACACAACCCTGCGTCGGTCAGTAAGGATGAGTCAGCTCTGCTTCGTTTTCAGAAAATTTTGCTACAATTTTTTCTTCTTGTTTTTTTTTTAACAAATGCCCAAAGACTGAATGAGTCCATCAGCCTCCAGCCAGAGTTGTCCCCAGCGAGGGCTGTGACAAGGCAGAATGGAGGCAGCTGCGCTGCCGCGGCTGCTCCCTGCTTGGGTTGGGGGGGCGGTGGTGGCGGTGGGAACCGAGCCCTCGAGATTTTTAAACTGACATTATTCCCCCAAGTAAAGAGCTACGCTTTGGGAATAAGCAGGATAAAATAGAACAAAAATCAGACTGGCTGCTCGGGGTGGGCTTTGGGGTTGTGGTGCATGTCGGGGTGAATTTGCCAACCCGCAAAACAGATGCCGGGGGGCGGGCGAGCGGGGTGGAAGGGATGTCAGCGCTAAAACGGTGCCGAACCCGGGAAGGCGCGGCCGCCCGCAACCTTTGCTCCCCTGGAACGTGAAAAACCATCCCCACTTGCGGAAGCGTTTCTCACGACACCCGCAGGCACCTCTGGTGCCGAATGACCTTTCCGTGCCCGCCACGGGCCCAGCGCCCACCGACCCGCGCGCGGCCCATGGCACCACACGGCGCGGTGGGCCCATGGCATCGCACCCCGCCCCACC
>VWZZ01005666.1:1113566-1160858 GCA_013399095.1 Psophia crepitans
GATTCCCGCCGGGCGCTGCTCCCCGGCACCGGGCGGCGCTCCCGGAGCGGTACCGTGATCCCCAACCGCACTGGCCCCGGGGCCGGCACCCCCGCCATACACCGGTTCCACCTCCGGAGCGCCCCAGGGCACCTGGGTGCCGGGGCCCCCTGCTCTGGTGGAAACTCCCCACTCAGTTAGAATTAGTTAAACTAGAATTACCTAGAATTAGCGAAATTCTAACTCCCCATCCAGTTAAAATTCCTGTTCCTGATACTCTTGTTGAGCCAAGAGCAGTGAGAGAGGCGGCAGGGCGTGTTTGGAGCAGGTGGGGCGCGTGTGATGGTGGGTGTCCGGGGGGGCTGCCGGAGGGCCGAGGCAGCGGGGCAGCAAGCCCCAGCGCACTGGGATGCTCCAGTGGATTAGGGAGCTTTACGTCTTCCATAACTCCCGCTCAGACACGTGAACCAGCCCTCAGGGGCTCGGCTGGGGCTGGGTCCAGAACAGAATCGTCCCGGTGACGGAAGGTCAGGCGGGAGCCATCGCAGAGGCTGAGGCTGTGTGGCTTTCAGGATGAGACATAAAACCAGTCTTTCGCTGGTGGGGGCTCCTGGAGAGCTCAGAGCATCATCCATGAGATAAACAGGAGAATCATCCCACCCAGGAAATCCCTCCAGAAAGGCACCGCTCCCACGGCCATCGCAGGGCTGTACCCACGGCGGGCGACTGGAGCGTGCCCCAGCACAGCCGGGCACGGAGGGCAGCGTCGTCCTGCTCAGAAACATGCGCACACACACACACACGGCACTGGTGAACTCTGAATCAGGGTTCAAACTAAAATAAACCTTGCAAGAGACTTTGTGTTGAACAGAAACGTGAAATGGCGTGTGGGATTCAGTGCGGTCTCAGGAATGTCTTGGCCTTCGTGGTGGGGTGGTGGAGGGGAAGGGTTGCACGTAGCCATGCGCAGACCTTGGTAAAGCAGCTGTGGCAGCGAAGGCTGAAGTAATTGTGCCTGATACCAACGCCACGCTAAAATAAAGCGCACAGAGTGCCACCAGGAGAAGCAAGAGGTCTCCTTCAAATCTGGAGAGTTGCTTTTAACCACAGTCATTTTGTTGATCCAGCTTCCAAGACAACCCTACGAGCGTGGGTTTCGTAACCAAAGCATGGGGTTTAAATCAGGGTGAAGTGTTGGCTTTGGACAGCCTCTCGGCCCTCCTGCTCGCGGCAGCCCGTGCCTTCCCTCTTCCCCGGGGCTTGTCAGAGCCTGCCCTGGGCTGATTTCACTCGCTGGCCCATGAAAAACCCTAGCCCAGCAAAACCAGCTGGGTAGCGTTCTGCTGTGTGTTGAACGCATCACCCAAGAGTCAGAGCGAGGGAAGAGGGGGCTGCTGGCGCGGGGGCAGGACCCCGTCAGGGAGCAGGGCCAAAGGGGACTCGGACATCCCCTATCACCCCTTTGGCCCAAGCAGCAATTCCTCAACCTGCCCAAGCGAGTGCAGCCCCACGTTTTTGCCCGCTGCAAAGGTAAATCACACAACAACGGGCGTGATTTATAGAGCCCTGCCTTCCTCCCCTGCCATCATCCCCACTGCCGCCCCATCTCAAATAGATTCTTTTATTACCGCCAGGCATAAAAACCTCCTGTATCACCTGCAGGCGTGCAGAGATTGCAGCCTGTTCCCTACAGCCTCTCTGTAGCTCAGGAGGTTTTATACTGCAAAAGACTTGTGGCATGGTCAGGGGCAGGACACAGGCAGAGATCCATGGCAGCCGGCGTGTGACACGACCACAGCCGCCGGGCTGGGGTGCCAGTGCTGATGAAGGTGCGGGGCCAGGCCGTTCATGGGGTGCCTCCTCTGCTGTGGGCACAGGGAAGCGTTTGCCTGGCCCCTGCAGCAGCAGTAACGGGGAAACAACCGAGCCCTCACGTCCTTATTTTGAAAATCCATCTTGCACACATGTTATTTACCCGGCTTTTGACTTCTCTGTTTTTTTCCCCAGTGTTCAGATTCCTCCTCCTGAGCTTTCACCCCCCCAGTCTCTGCCTGAGCCTTTCCCGTTCACCAACAAGACCAGGCAGAAACCACCCAGGCCCCTGCCCCACACCGAGCCTTCCCTGCAGCAAGATAAACCAGCCCAGCCCCACAGCCACACTCGGGGTGCTCAGGGTGCTTAAGGGTGTCGCTGGCTGAGATTCATTTTCCCAGGCTGCCCCGGCAGTAGGGGCTGAGAGGTGCCGCAGGCGGGCTAAGAACGGGCAGAGGGAGATGTCTGGTACCTGTGCAGACATTTTCATCACTTTCTGGAACACACATTTACCAAAAGATGGCAGCAAATCTCCTCGTATGGAGCCGGGCATCGGCTGCATCGGCTCCGCTGGGTTCTTCATACAGACTGTGAGCTGCAGATTACACTGGCGAGTGGCAGGTGAGCTGAAGGATTATGCTAGATGTTCTCAAGGGAGAAAATCTGTGCTCGTTACTTCAGTTGAAATGGAAGGGGCTCTTTCAACAGGATAAGAAATTCCCAAAATGCTCTAAATGACCGTTCCTTCTTTGGCAGCCTGTGGTTTGGGTGATGCTACATCTTCATTTATTTTACCGGGTGAAAATGGAACAAAAGGGAATCTGTAATAAGGGATTTAACAAATAATAATGCCACAAATAATTCAGATACGAGGTCCAGCTAAATGTTCCTTGCTTTAGTTCTGGAGCACTCAGAGAGGCTCCTTTAACACCAGTTTGCTGGGAAATCCAGAGCTGCCCCACCCTTTGTTATCTAAATCCGCGTGTCAGCCAAAGGATTATTTTTAAGCTCTGTGCTGTATCACTACTGGGTGCAGCTGTGACCCTGGTTCTGACACTATTTCATACTGAATGAACCAGGAACAAATCAAAGTCAGTCGAGTTTCCCTGCAGGTACGCACAACATCGGGTTGCGGCCCTGGGGCCGGGCTCCCCAGCGCGCTCTGCCCCGGGCTCCTTCTGCCTGGTGGGGTGCAGCTTCACCCCTGTTTGGCACAGCAGTTAGGGGAGAGACGGCGGGAGGCGTGGGAGGAGCAGCCCTTCTGCATTCCAAAGTCCGTCTCTGATTCAGTTCCTTCATAAAATGGGATCAGTAAATACTATTTTCATTAAGCACATTTATATAGCTAAACTCGGCAAAACTGTCATTTTTTTCCGCTGCCTCCCAAAAGAATTCAGCTGCCTAAAATGAAGCGGTGAGAAAAAAAATGGCCCTGCTGCTCATTTGCAGCTTGTGAATTTTACATGAGCAGCTAGGTCTAATTCAACCGCAGCTTCATTCACGTCACACATCATGTCTGAATAGCTGAAAAACTCATTAGCCAGCGATCCAAAATGTGTTTGTTCAGTAGAGTTTGATTTGGCCCTCTTTAATGACAAAAATGTTTTCAGCTTGTAAACTTGCAAGGAATTCATTCATAGCCAGTCACGAACACGCTGATGGAATGATAAAATAAGCGAGGACGCCTCGCTGTTTGGTGTCTCACTATCTAAACACATCTTCACGCCTCCTGCACTCACAAACTCAAACCAAGTTCAGTTGCTCGGAGGCAAGCCCTCGCCGCCTGCTGCTCCCCTCTCAGAGCACGGGTTGCTTCCACCGCAGCAAGCGCTGCGTGAGGGATGCTCACACAGTGCTCCGTGGGGCAGCTGTACATCACGATAAACAATTTCTGCCTTGAGCGGTGTGAACGAGCCGCTCCTGGACTCGAAGCATGAGCACAGGCAGGTGTTTGCCACCGGCAGCGCAGCCCCGTGTCTCTGTGCTTCAGCGAACAACCACTTGTGGGGGGGGTTGCAGCTCTGCATGGCTTCACCCCTAACCCCGGGCGGTGGGACTGCTGCCGGGCGGGAGCCCGGGGGCTGCGGGCAGGCACCACCAGCACAAGCTGCAGCTGAGCCGGGATGTGCTGTGCACCCTCACCACCGCCCCTGCTCCCCCTTGGGTGCTTAGCCCTCTCACATACAATGTGTGTCATAGAATCTCCTGGCTTGGAAGGGCCCCCCCAGGCCCACCAGCCCAACCCCTGGCCCCACACAGGCCCAGCCCCATCACGGCAGATGGCTGAGAGCGTTGGCCAGATGCTGCTTGAACTCAGCCCAGCTCGGGGCGGTGACCACTGCCCTGGGGAGCCTGTGCCAGGGCCCCACCACCCTCTGGGGGAAGAACCTTCTCCTGATCCCCACCCTAACCCTCCCCTGGGGCAGCTCCAGGCCGTTCCCTGGGGTTCTGTCGCTGGGCACCAGAGGGAGGAGATCAGCGCCTGCCCCTTCGCTGCCCCTCATGTCACTGCTCCCTCCTTCTCCGTTCTCTCAAGATGATCCCAATGTCTTTAAAACTCTTAAAAATAGTTGAGTGGGTTTAACCAGTTATTTTCACAAAACAGAGTACAGACCAACTAACTGTGTGCATTATCCATCACCTCTGGGACAAGCAGCCAGGACAGTGACCACGTGAAGCAGCCCCGCTGCAGCCAGCCAGGTAGGCTGGAGGTACCCGGGTCAGCACAGGGAGAGGGACAAGCAGGTTCAAAATGTGGCTGTGTGGTGACAAGGACTCTGGATGACCAGCAAAGATGGCTCAGGTCAGAAAGCTTGCCAATTTTTCCCACTCCCGTTTGTCCAGTCCATCACCCACCTGGAGTTCCCAAGCACTGCTCAGCTACATAATCAAGATACAGACCCACAGAATTTCATCCTCTGCCCAGCAAGATAAACCAGCCCAGAGCCTGGCTTTCCCCGCTCAACCCTTGGTGATGCTGGAAAATACCACCATCGCGGGTAATGAAGGAAAAAGATGTTACTAACTGAATTCTGTGGATGGGTGCTGTGAGGATCAGCACATCTCTGGCACCATGGAGCCTTGTTCGGGCTCCCAAGTAGCCTTCATCAACACGACAGGGTGAGCTCCACTGAGAGTAAATCCCAGTTACCAGCCCAGAGAGGGCTGTATGGGTTTTTAAGGAAGAAGCCAAAAAGCAGCAAACAACAGGGAAAGGCAATAAAAGCTAGACTCCCCCAGCTTCTTTTGATCTCAGAGAGTAACAAAGAGATTGACCTGATGTTATTACGCCCCTCGCTCACTCCCTTTGGGTTATGTTTTTATTTTCTGTAACCAGCAATGATCAAAGCCGAGAGCCTCTCTGTCACTGTATATTGTCCTTTTCGCTCCGAACAAAGGTTGCAAAGGCTGCAACACTTTCTCTCGCCCTTGTCCTGGACCAACAACCTGCTTCAAACAGAGCTGGTTGCAGGAGCACAAACTCCCATGGCCTCAGTAAACTTGTCTTCACACCGCGGAGGCAAACGCGCAGCTCCCCAGGGGGAGAGGGGCAGGGGATACGCACCCCCAGCCTCGGACGCAGGCTGTCAAAACAGATGTCAAGGCTTTTACAACTTGAGTTGTTTGGGGAGAGCTGGAAATTTAACATGTCAGGCGAGGCTGGCTGGAGTAGTTGTCCTTTTGAGGACAGAGCACAGACGGTGTCAGTAACCACGGGGAAGTGCTGAGAGATGCAGAGGCATCGAGCGCGCCACCGTTGCAAGGAGCTGTGGCTGCAGGTACCAGCGAGATCTTCAGAGAAGAAAAGAGGAAAGAAGCTGAAGTTATGCCCTCCTAGCACACATTTTTTTTCTGCAGATGTTGAAGGACGTGGCAGCCCTCTTCACCTCTCAGGAAAAGGAAAAACCAAACCCGAAGTTTTCACCGTCCACAGTATTTCCTAAATATCCATGATTATCTTGTCTTGAAAGCGGTGTTAAGAGGAGCAGTGAAGATATGGTATGTAAGATAAATAGGTGATAAAAACATGCCAAGGAAAAGCATTACTTGTAGGCTATTTAAATTCAGGAAGCATTGGTATGAATTTGGCAGATAAGTCTTCCACATTGTGGTTACAGAGCTGCAAACGTGATTATCAGCTACCCAGTATAACGCTTCTGTTACCTGTCCAGGACCAGACTGCTGAAGAGAATTGGAAAAAAACCTATTTGTCAAATAAAGTACAAGCAGTGGGGATGGTGGAAGCTGGCTTCTAGGTAAGAGAGTTCTCTGGCCACTGAACCTATTTGCAAAGCAGAGCACAAATAACCTTTCCAGCCTCGCCAGGAAACGTGAATAAAGAGGGAACGCAGAGACACGAAGCACCTTGCAACGACACCCGCCCGGCCCCGCGGGGCTGGATCACGGGAGGGGGGGGTCGGGTGTGCGGTGCGTCCCTCCACACGCACGTCCTGAAATGCATCGTCCCAGCCCGATGCTGATGGCCAGAGCCACCGAGCACAGCTTGCACCCTGCTGCTGGGTGCTCCCGCGCAAGGACGTACGTGGCCAGAAAATGAAGATATCCAGTATTTCACACTGAAAACTGGTTTGGGAGAAACCAGCCCTCGCACAAAGGATTAATGAGGTGTCAAAAGGGCAACGCTGGCTCATCCTCGGCGCGTTTGCCAGGGAGCTGCAGTGATGGATGAGGGATTCGGGGAAGGAAGAAGGCGCCGGGGCTCACCGCTGAGTGCCGGCAGTGGCACGGCAGCAGGTGCCACAGCCAGTGAAGCGTTCAAGGGAAAGTCACCTTGGCACACAAGAACTGCTGGAGCCAAGAGGGTGCTTGGTTTGGTCATCCTCACGAACGAAGCTTAAGCACTAGAACACTGCTGGAAGCAAACAGGCTTGGCAGCAAAATAGTCACGTTGGATTGGTATTTGCCAAACAAAATGCAAGTGGTTCGGCTCTATTTAAGTGATTATTTAATCAACTCATATTTAGGCTGCCTGAAATGTATCACTGCCTAAAAAAAAGAAACAAAACAAAAAACCCCAAACAAATAAAACAAACCTAAGAACATCTGTTCATCAGCTGCAGTTAAACCGAATGCCTGAGATCAAATCTAAATGCGGCTGGGTTACGTGTGCGCACCCCCAGCCTGAAATGCAGCTGCAGTTTCAGCACCCCATAAAATAGGACACACGGGTTTAGACTATAAGTCTTCAAATTCCTTCAGATAAAACTGAGTTTATAAACGAGATCTTCTCTAAGGGTTGTGACAAATTGTTTCTGCTGCTGCTGAGTGGATACGGCTGTGATCAGCACGGAAGGAGATGGTGGAAGCTACCACCAAGCTTGGACAGTAATTTTGCCTATTCGGTATAACAAATAGCATTCATTAAATTATTGAAGGCCCTAAATAAGATCGATACACCCATACAGAAGGGTGTACACAGGGTGTCTGTTGGAGCATATATTGTCTTATATACAGCTTTTCCACTCGAGCTGCTGCTTCCCACGGCAGACAGGGGCGTCTCTGGTTCAGCGAAGAGCAGCCCGTGCCACCGAGCTGTATTTTTTTTAAGTTTCCTTCCCAGACAGTACTGCAGAGACACAAAGCACCCATGGAGAGGACCAGAGGTGGCCAGTGGGTCCTTTCCCCCTCACCGTGGGTTTAGACCAGTCCTTGGCGTTACACAGGAATAGCCAGAGTTTTTATTTCAGTTCCACAACACATGGGTTTTCCCCTTCAAAAAACTCAAAATATTAGGACCGACCAAGCACTGACTGGCAAGAATAGTAGGGATGTAATGTCAGAAGCTCAAGAGGAAAGACGACACGGTCAGGAGCCTGCAGGAGAAAAGACCTTTCACAGCCCTTTGAGCAAGCCCTGGCATCAGACTAGAGCTGGGTTTCAGGCGCACTTGTAATCCCACCCCTGGGGGGAGCGGGGGGACTGCATCAGCACAAGGCAAACTGCTGGCTGCGACTGGAGCGGGGGGTCTGCTCTGGGAAAGGGGTGGGGTTTGTGGGGGTGTTTTCTGGAAGATGAAAGGAGATGGCTCAGCTGCAAAGGGGTATTCCTCAGAGGGCACAGACCCTGCTGTCGGAGGAGCACTGTGCCACGCTGCTGAGAAAGTCTGTCACCGCATCTGCTCCAGGCTCCTGGGAAAGGGGCGCTTTACGGTCCCTACAATTCACACTTCCCAGCCAAAGATCTCGTGCAAAGTGCTGGCCGGGAGCGCTCCTTTCCAGCCTGCTTTCCATTCATAGAAACGTCTGAAAAAAGATTTATCCGCAAAGAAGTATGTTCTAGAGCTGGCGATGAGCATTGCTGGTCTCCTTGGGTCACTCCACTGAGCCTTATGGGGAGGTTCAATGGGTGACTTGAGCCAAGAATCCTTAAAATTCCTGGTTTGGTGTTTATACAGAAATAAAGGCAGGTGCAGGGTGAAAATGCCTCAAAATGATGGTGCAAAACATTTTGCAAATTAAGTCCATGTGGGAGAGGAGGGCTTCCTTTCCGCGTTGGAGGGAAGATCAGAGCAAAACCTCCGCCTGCTTCCTCCGACACAGGTGAGAAAACAGTTCAGACGCTTCACTGCACTCAGCTGAGCTCAGGGCAGCCTTTTCATGGATCCCACCGGGGTTTGGAGCAGACATCGTTTCCTGAGCACAAGCCAAAGCATTACCCAACGTCTGGCACTTTTGCTGGGGCTGGGAGCAGCCCGTCTCCCAGGGATGCTGGCCTCAAGAGCTCGGTGGAGATTTGTGTTCCTTGCTGCATCCAGCCTGAATTAACTCCAGCAAGAGGGACAGTGATAGCAGCTTGCAGAGCATCCCGTAAGGATGTGGGTTTCCTCTTTTGGAAGAAATTCTACTCTTTGAACTACTCCACCTTAAAGATGGAAGAGGCACTTTTCCTCTCAGCCCTGAGAAACATCAGTCACAGCGTGGAAATATGGTTAAATTGTTATGAAAGAATAAAGCCGTTGACAATAAACCCTCCGAGTCCGTACACACACTTGCACATACACATCAGCCTCTTCATGTCCTTGATTATAATTAGTGCTACCAATTTCTACTCTCTTTTGATCCAAGTAATTTATTTCTATCTGTCCAAAAGCGTCTTTTTGATCTTTGGTCTTAAACTTTGATTGAAAGTTTTAGTGAAGGAAATTCCTCCACGAGTTCAACACTTGGCACCCCAAGCCCTGACCAAGGCACCTCATAAACAGAATAATTCCTCTTAGTGGACGTGCCAAAGGTCCCATTAAGCAGCAGATGTTAACGCTGGCCCCAGGGCAGGTGAGGAGCACGTTTGACACTTGGCTTCAGCCACTTCAGGCCATAACTTAGATGCATGTCACCCCCATAGTGACAGCGGGGGGACAGAGCAAGGGCACCAGCTGCTCAGGGCCACGCGGTGGGACAGCCACCACCCTGTCCCCTGCCAGCATGGACCATCAGACAGCTCCTATTCTGCATTTTTAAACTTTGATTGCCAGTAGTTTTTCAGGCAGTTATTTATACAAAGACAGAATTCATAAAATACGATAAAAAGCAATTATTCATACAAAAATGGAGTCCATAAAATATGCCAGAAGACAATCTTTGTAAAGATAAAGTATTTTTTTGAAATCTGTTATATGGTATTGCTTGGACTTACACGCAGTGCTTGCAAAGGGTGGCAGAGTAACAGCGCTATCCTGGTCCATCCCTGGGGTGATCACAGGAGCAAGGAGGTGGCAGAGCCGTGCCGGATAGCAGGACAATATTTAATGGGATATAGGACCTGTTTGGATGTCTTACATGTACCCTGCTGGCAGAAACAGCCACAGAAATATAAAAAAATATAGCACAGGGAAGAAACCTCACTGCCTGGCTTGTCCCCTGGTAGTCAGGCAAGAACGGCTCACACGTGCCATCTAGTGATGCCGATATTTCATATACCAGGAGTTCTCCCAGCAGGACCAAAAATATTCAGGAAGGTTTGAGAGCCCGTAGCCACGCGGATGGCCACCGGCAAGGCCGCGCAGGTAGCCCCGGCTGATAGCCCCAGGCTGCCGATGCCACCCCGCGCCCACTACCCCTGCGCACAGGCTTGAGAGTGATGGGAACCCAGACCCCCCCCAAAAAAAATACCCAAAAATTAATTTCCCAAATATAGTAGCAAGGCTTGTGTTCAGATCCTTACACGCTTTCATGCAAGTGTACAAAAAAATACATCTGGCAAAGCTGGAATAAGTAAATAATATTCTATAACTAGAATAACTAATAACTAGGAAATAAATAGCACAGAATGCTGAAATCTAAAGAAAAAATCCAAGATTTTTAAAAACACATTAACTGAAGGTGCTCTGGGAGCATTATCCAGGGGAAGAGCATATGTGCAGATCAAAGCCTTGGGGCTGCTCAGGATTTATAAGGGCAGAGGAACAAAGGCGGCAAGTGGCCGGCAGACACTGGGATTACCGTTTTAATTACTGGGAGCGGGTTCGAAGGGCGCAGGCTGGAGGAGGATGTGGGAACAGCCATTGCAGTAAAAAATGGGGATGTCCTGTGCCAATACGCTGACTGCTGCGTTCGTCACTCGCATGCAGGACGAGTTGTGCAGTTTCCTGTGCGGGCTGCGGAGGAGACGGGCAGGGAGACACCGCGGAGCCGAGAGCCTCTCCTGTGCTGATGGGCTCCAGGCCGTTTTACATGGCGGTGTAGAGGGATGGAGAACCACGGCACCCGTCGCTAAGTGCTGGTGATGAAGAGCTTCCTCAAGATCTTACTAAAAATCAATGGGGCGAGCAGTGCGCTCCAGAGCGGCTAGCAGCAGAAAAAACAAGCGGAGAAAAAGCAGCGGCTGCCCAGGAGAGCGGGCCCCGGTGTGTTTTGGGGTGGGTATTACGGGGGTGCAAATCTGGCTGCCACCTCGGGAGGTTTTCTCAGCCCTGAATCCGTGGCCAGTCCCTGTCACCCAGGCAGTAAAGCTGTGCCGGTGGGGCAGGGTGCCACCAACACTGCACCCAGGGCTCCTCTAATCCCCCAAACTCATTAAGGCTGTGACACACGCACCTCGTCTGTGTCCAGTCTGTCCAAAGAAGGTTCCATATCTACCTATAACTGCTCTGCCTTTCATGCTCCCATTTACCCTCCTTTATTGCAGAATATTTTCATCGTTCATGGAGGCAATTCCATCTCACACAGGATTGTTGCGGCCCACCCCCTACTCCAAGAAATACCTTCTCAAAGCACAGGACACAGGGCAAGAATGGATCAACGTTTTCCCTCCCAAAGATTTTCACTGCAGGCAGCGCTCAGTTTTTGCCTCCTAAGGAGGAAAGCTGCTCTCACACACCTTCAGCCATCTCGAGGGGTTGGCTCTCGGGGACGTGACTTGACTTTCCCCTTGGCTCTTTCAAATTCTGCAGCTTGCTGAGACCGTCCACAGAACGTGGAAGACCCCCCCAGATTCTTCCTAAACCATTTACTCCCCTGCATCTTCAGTAATAAGATGTATAGTTCAACTCACTTTCAACCCCCAAATCATTGCCCTTTTCCCTGAAACAACTGAAGATTTTATCTCTCGTTTCCCTGTACACCTACTCTCATATTTCTTTAAGCTTATCCCTGAAAGCCCTGAATTCTTCTTGCTCATTTTTCATGGCCTGCAGCTTTTCTTTCAACATTAAGAGCATTATTTCTGGCAAGACATTAAGGTGCTCATCACTTGCCAACCTGAAAGCCATAAATACCCCATTTGCATTCATATTTTGATAGTCACTCCATCTCTGCTGCCACGGTGTCTCTCCCTTCTCTGAAAAGCCTGGCTGTCTCCATCCTCTTGGCCCAGGTGGGGTTTCATCACCCAGGCTGGGAACACATCTCTCCTTTTTCCATCTGAGGTTATTCCAGTGGTGACAGTCACCCACGCGGTGCAGCAACAGGGGACATTGCTCGCCGTGGACTCCAGGAGCCTTGCTTCAGGGGTCTTCTCTTGCAGAAACCTCACCTGCTGATGGGCAGCTTGGAGTCCCCACAAAAACTGTGAGTTTGGGAGGTTTTAGCAGGCTGCTCACAAACTCGGAGGTAGTTTCTCTTTCATTTTGTGCGCTGCGATGAAGTCGTTTCTAGCGGTGGCTGGCGGTCCTCAAACGGCTGTACCGCAGGGTGCCTTCAGCATCACCCTCTGCTAACTGCAAGGTTCTGAATACATCGAATGGGTTACAACCTGGCACGGCCTGACTGGCTCCACATCCACGAACACCCATGCTTGTAGAGTGAAGTATTGCTTGAATGTCTTCAACTACAGGTCACATTTCTGTAGAGATTTAGCTCCAGCAGAGCTGTTGCCCGTTCCCTTTTTCCTCAGCTGAGCTCAGAGCTGTCCTCTGCAGCTCCAGCAACCCCCTCCCTGGTTTCCACCATAGCAGATGCAACATCTTAGTCTTCCTTTATTGCTGAGTTATAGAAAATGCTTCAAAGTAGACAAAACCAGACTTCCACTGAAGAGTGAAATGGGATGGAGCAAGAATGACTCCCAACCCTGTGATTACCAGCTGGTATTTTTATGTCACCAGATTTTATTAGGCCTTGTCCCCTTTTAAATCAATTTCAGGACTTTCAGCAAGAAGATTTGAACTATGAAGTGCAGGAATGTGATTAAGAGCAGCCATCAAATATGAGCAAAGCCCTCAAAAATTACGACAAGCACCACATATCCTGCCAATTAACAGCTTCTTACACTCTGGGGATAAAACATCACTTGGTTTTAGCTTTCCTGCACCCCTCGGGGAGATCGGTTGTCACAGCTCTCCTTCAATGAGTTCTCAGTAGATGGAGGCAGGAGTTAAAGAAATTAATCCATGCCATTTTAGGACCAGCAAGATTTGCAGTGCCAGCTGCCCACATTTGATGTGTATCCCTGTAGCTGCTGTAAGTTTAACCTCATAATTCAGAGATGACAAGTTAGAAATTCCCCAAAGAGTAAAACTCACATTCACCACTTTCAAAGCCATGGATGGCATTTCCCAGGTTGCAAACTGCCTTGTTTGAGTCTGCAGTCTGCAGGGTAAGCAGGGAGAAGAAAGACGACATTCACTTTTCTTTTTTCTTAATATTACTGTGCAAAAGGCATCATCTGAGACTGGTTTTGGAGATGGGCACCAGCAGCAGCATTCATGCCCTAGGCTTCCTGGAAGGCGTCCTGTTCACAGGCTCTCACAGATCATCTGCAGCAGCGGCTCGGCTGTGAACACGTGCACTGCACATACGTTACCGTTTGAACTCCAAAGTGGAAACGGGTTGTGAACTTTCCCAGCACAGATCACACACGAGGCATTAACATTTGGTTCTTCTTTGAAGCCAAATATGACCTAGTTTAGGTCCTCCTTTCTCTTTCTTTTAGTTTTTTTTTGGCCTAAACGAGCTCTTGCAGAGCAGCTCAGTGATTAGGCGATCGCCCTGTTCCTCCCACCCCACTATCCTTTCTGTCCAGCTCAAAGCCTCAAGCCACGGGGCTGGCTCTGCTACATCTTCTGCCCTGGCTCTCCACACCTCTGCCTGCGTTCAGCAGCCTCTAAACCAGAGGCTCTGCCATGAGCACAGCCCAGGCTGAGACCAAGCAGCTGAATGGCTGACAAGAACCACCCAAAAATGCCCCAAAACCTCTACAAGCTGCATGACCAGCAGAGCATCAAAGCGAAGGTGCAGAGTGCTGCTCTGCATGGAGCCTCTCAGACCCAAGTAGGTCACAGGAGAAATAAGGCAAGGTTTTCCCCTTCTCGAAAGAATTGCGTACTCTTGACGTGGGCACGGAACGCACGGCGGAACAGCTACTGCAGCGTGCTGCGTCGTACGGCAGGCTTGTGCAAAAGTCACACTTCACAGCCGTTTTCAGGAACGGTGTCATATCAAAACAAAGAGGCTAAAAGCTTTTAGCTTTATGCCAAGGAGTTGGGGTTTGGGTTTGGTTTTTTTTTTGTTAAGTCAAATTAAGCAAAAATAAGTCATTTTAGCGATGGTTGTTCAGTAGGTTTCTTCACAAAACGCAGCAGCGTCTGTGCAGAGATCCCTTACGAACTTCAGGGCTCCCCTGTCCCCAGACAGAATTTTTGCATCAGCTTTCCTCAAGCTAAGCCTGCCGGCCCAAACCACAGGAGCTGGGTGGCAGAGGCACGGCCCCAGCGTGATTAACCTGGGTCCAAACCCCCACTGAGTGACAAAGCAAAGAGCTGGTGCCAGGGGGGATTTTGGGGAGGCTAGAGAAGCTCCAACAGCAAAGCTGAAGCACTGCTTGCCCATAGCCTTGCTAGTAGAGTTAAGATGTTTTTTTCCTGAGCTGGTCTGAGGGTCCCACAAGATTTAAAGTCTGTTTTGTTCAGCCTCTCAGAAAAAAAAAGACTTAGTGGCAGATTTTGCCCAGCCTCCCAAATCTACCCAGGCTCGTACAGACTCACAACCATCCTTTAATACCTCTGCAACCAGGGAAATCAATCATAAAATCCTACTCCTCCACCGTACTTAAAAGGAAGCAAAAGCAATTTCTCCCTCCAACTCTTTGCTGGCCTCAGCTACTTGTGAGCAGGAACAACGATCGGTCAAGCCAGGCTGTGATGGAGACGGCTCGGGAGGACGGTGCTGACGGCAGCACAGCCCGGGTTACGAGTACAACACCCTACAGATGGACGCCCCTGAACACGGTCACCAACACGGCGTAGCTAGGTGCCCCCTATTGCACAGCAGCACCACGGAGTGTTACTTATTTGCCTTTTTTTTAATTTATTTTCCTTTAATGGGAGCAAAATTAATTCCATGCCAACAGCTGAAGTGCATGCAGCTACTTCTGACACTGGTGAAAACCAATCTTGCGGTTCTTTGAACATTTACCTGGCACCTTCCTGAAGCACTTGACCTACATCTTCCTCCTACTCTTCCTTTTGCTTCTGTGTATTCAAATTTACCTAAAAGAGCTGTCTGGTTTTCAGTGCTTAACAGTAATACGGTCTCTAATGATACAGAGATCAATGTTTTCAGTCTGTGACATCTACCACATACCTTATTTATGTGGCAAAACCCCTTCTCCTTTAAAGCAGCTTGTGAATTGCTGAGGCCCTTTTATACTGCCTCTGTCAGACTGGAGATTTTAACCAAAACTTAAACAGTACGGGGTCTTTGCAGGCTTTTAGGAGGTAATGAACAGCTTCCATTCCATTTGATCAAGAAATATCCGAGCAGAGCCGGACACAACCGCAGTCTTTACAGAAGTGTGGTTGTGTATCAGGCTGCTGCTGCTTCGCCTGACTCAAAACACGTGTCTAACAGGAAGATGACAAGAGCTCCTTTTGTACCATCTTTCATCCCCCTCATCTCCTGCCAGCCCGTACCTTGCGCCTTTCAGAGCACTCCTGGCTGTGGGTATGTGGACTTGAACCCAAACCAGACCTCCCAAATCCAGTGTAAATAATTGCTGTTATAAGAAAAGCTTCCCCCCCGCCAGGGTCTGCTGGCGGTACTCGGCACACGTTCACCAGCTAGGACATAGTCACTGCATCACCTGCCCTCTGCAGCGGAAAGATGTAGGTCCCGTTGTCCTTTGCTGACACCTCATGTGCTTTGTAATAAACATGGGGAGCTACCAGCTCAGAGTATGGCTTCTGCTAAGCCATTTACCTTATTTCTACAGGCAGCACCTACCGGCGGGGCACTGACAAGGGCCGAGTGGTTCAGTTTCCGAGTGTGCGTGACAGCCTCAGACAGGAAGAGGTACAGAGCAACAGACCAGCCACTGCCACAGAGGAACTTGCTTCATTTTGATCTTCATCAGTGGGAGAAGAGCACTGTTTCATCAGGTCTCTGCCCTGGACAAAGCCAGGGCTCCATGGTTCATGTCCAAGGGTGGCACCAGGTAGGAACCCCACCACCAGCTCCTGGGCTGCCCTTTACCCCCCAATCTCAAACACGCAGAGGAGCAAGGCCCTGCAGCCCCCCATAACACACGTGGGTACCTGACACCCCTCCGAGCAGCAGCGTGAGATGCTGTCTGTTGTGATCACCTACCGCTGCTGGCTTTGTCAGCCACTGGACATCAGTAAAACATGCCGCTGCACCACTGCTTCCCACAGTGGGCAACCTTTTACAGTCTCCCAAGTCAGGATCTGCTGGTGTTAGCACTGTGGTCTACCCAATGTTATTTACTCCGTTACAAGTAAGCAGTTTGCATTAATGGTGTGCATGTCCTTAAATATCCATGTGTTATAGAAGCACTTGGACTAATTAGTAAAATCCACATCAGAAAGTGCATGTTCCTGCTTCCCTTCCCATTTCATTATGAATACAAGATCAAGAGGTTAAAGACCAGCCCTTCAAAGATGACCAACACTTAAGCACCTTGGCAGCCTGGCCCCGAGCAGTTAGCGTGGGGCTGTGCAGTGCCTGTGTCAGAGCCAGGATCCTCTCAGGAAGACATCTGCTGCAAATACTAGTTTTGTTCTTACAGACACAAACCTCCTATGCCTTTGGTAGCAGCTCCATTTGCTGATACACAGAGAAGGAACCTCAGCAAGGAGCAGAACAAGGTCACAGAATCTAAGAAAATCAGATTTGATCTTCTGAATACACCTGAGAAGTGCAACCCATTTCCCCTACTCAAACAGTCTTTCTTGAAGTTCAGCCAGGGCCAGAGAAAGGTATTTGGAACAAGAAGGGTATGGTCTTTTTAGATGTTCCTACTGAGATATTTCCACAAGATGGAAACAAGTGATACCACAAAAGCCATGAAATGCCCTTATTTATGATGGAAGAACTATTCCCATGAGAAGACCGTAGGTGTGCATATTGCTCAGCCCAGGCATGTCTTCTAGGTCAAGTAGTGGGTGTCGTTCCCTGTCCAGTAAAGGTATCCTGTATTCCTTCCAGCCTTCAGCTCTGCATGGTAATTCTGCCTATCCCATCCGCCGACCACCCATGAAGAAAAGGCAAAGCTTTACCCTCAGCACACAGTGACACTTCTGGACCCTACTCTCATATACAGAAGTGACAAAGCAGAATTTGAGCAGCTCTGGTTTTGCTGACAGAAGGCGGCGGCTGGATTTAACCAAGCAAGCACTTTGCTACCCCCAGACAATTTTCTTGTGAAGTTAGTGATGCTAGCTCAAACTCAAAATACAGTGCAAGGGACGCGTTATGCTGGCGTGGGGATGATCTCCTTGACAGGTTAGTTGGTAGGCAGGATCTTGGAGAGGACAGCAAAGCTACCCACTACGTCCTAAAGAAAAATGTCAAGGGTCATTTTATTTCAATGTTTCAAAATCCTGTTTCAAGAGGGATGCATTCGGAAATGCAAACTCCTACAGAATTGTTTTAAAACCATGCAGTTTGCCCCATTTGCGAAAGAATTTGGGATCTGTTGCCCAGCGAGACCGATGAGGTTTCTTGTGCATCTCAATCACTTTGCCAGAGCCTGGGACACTGGTGCAGAGTTGGCATCCCTTGGTGGGGTCTTCCAGAGACCCTGATGTTTGTGGTGGTTACATATTCAGTGGCCACCCAGCTGGTTTGATCCTCATCTGTGCACTCATTAAAGCTTTTAAATAAAGCTGAACATTGGGTATAGCATAGGAGTGGACATCACTGTCATTTTAAGTTATTTTCCTTATGAAAGATTCTTTCATGGGTATCCTTAAAAGTTACATTTACGTAATTCTCAATAAGACCTCTATAAATTCCCTGATTACTTGCTCTTTGCTGACTTTCCCACTACCAATAATTATCGTGGTTTGCCTGTCTCCCAGCAGAACCTTTTTTACTTTCCTAATTAAAATTCCTTTGTGGGCATCATCTAAGAACTTGTAATCCAAAAAAAACTCAAGCCATTGCACAAACCAGATCCAGCTCATACCTGATGGCAGCCCATTGCAGTGGAGTCAACAGTTACACCCAAAACCAAAGAACCAAAGCCTGTGAAGAGCTCCTGGGCTCCTCCAGCCTCCCTTTCTCCCACTGGGATTGTTCTCTACCAAACCTGCCTGACATTTGTAGCAGTGTAGCTTCAAGGAAATAACCTGGGCTTTAAAGATCTCATTTCCAAGGGCACATCCTGATATTTCATCTGCATTTTGCTTCTCCCTACCCTTAACTGCAGCTCCACACACTGCGCTAATGAGTGGCGGCATCACCAGTGCTGATCCCCTTCAGCATCACGAGCCATCACCACCTTAAGCATTGCTTGGCTAAGCTTGCCGTATTTTGCTGGTTTAACCGTTCTTCTCCAACACCCCAAATATTTTTGCCCTTCTCACAAGTCTTAATTAGCGAAGGAAAAACCCCAAACCCCAGTGATGCCCAAACCTGAACCCGGCCACTGATGAGGAATACGTAACATCATGTGGTAGCAGGCAATACCATGAAAATGCCCATTTGTCTGGATAACTGAGATTCATTCCAAACTCATGCCTAACATGGAAACTAACACACCACCCTCATGCCAATTATTATCTTCAAAGGCAGCAGCACAGACTGATGCTGTAGACAGATAATATCAGACATCCTTATATTAAAGCACGCACAAATGATTTAATTTCATTTCAGATTCGCCTGGAAAATCCTGGCTCTCCCTTTTATTGTGCTGGTCCCCACGTGTCATGGGAATGGCATCAGCCGTGTTCACCCATCCTCCCTCCATCCCAGATGTCACTGCTGACTGTTTGCTACCCTGGGCCGGTGGCATCGTGCCTTGGCCAACAGCCAAGGCCATCACCGCAGCATATTCTAATAGCAGTTACTGGCCATACGAAGGTGAAAATAAGGCTCTAAGAGTTAATCATTACCTCCGGGTATTAAAAAAAATGAAATAAATACACAGTTTTTCACCCAACTTACAATGGGCTTCTCATCTGGTTGGTATCAGTAAAATGTGTGTCAAAGAAGTTTAAAGTGATTTGGGATGCACAGTAAAGTGGCAAGATATCTTCTGATTCAATCCACTTCTAACCGGGCATTTTATTTTTCAGTTTAGTAGCATTTCAGTAGCTCTCAGGAAGTTTTAACTAGCTCGTTCCACAGAATAACATGTTGCAACACATGCGGGTTGCATGGTGGATGACAGGCAGTCTATACTGACTAATCCATGTGGGTCCTGCTGGAGAAACCACTCGGGTCGATGGGAATTGTCCCAACTGAAAGCAGCTGTTTGTGCAGGCCTGTAGACCAGCCTGGTCCATTTCAAGAACTAACTCGCGTTTGCTCTGCCTAGCGTCAGAAGATCTGCTCTTCTCACAACTCCTCGTGTTTCTGGATCTTTCTGTTCTGTGAAGAAAACATCAAGGGAACCACCCTCAGCGCTATACCCGACCAGTGTCCCACGATGAGTTGCACGGGATGGTGAGGAGCAGATAGACTGTGCTGGAGTCCTACATCACTTGGATTAGGTGGAAGTGCAAGGAATGGGTATAGCACAGTTAAAAGGGAATATCTGCATAATGCATATTTACCTTTAATTGCCAAGAATAAATTCCATGAGTGTTTCTGTGTGCTTTTTCCAAGGCTCCTGGCTTGAGTTCTTTACAAAGTGACTGCAGGTCTTTCAGCACAATTCTGTGCATCTGGTTTCATTCATTAAACAGTTTGTTTCCTCATTCGATAAAAACAAATCTGGCACTTGACATATCTGTGCGGAGCAAGAGCAGTGCCAAGCCATCGTCAAAGCCACTGCAGTCTGAAGCTGGATCTAGATCTGACAAAACATTCCACAAACTTTTCTCCTCTTTCTCGGGTAGGAATTCATTGCTCCGTGCGACAGCAGCCATTGCAGTGCCCCCGGCATCTGAGAAGAGTGCAAATTCACGGGCAGCTCCAACAGAACGAAGACAGAGGGGTGATAACTCCATAAACTCATGCATCAGACATTCAGCTCCTCGCTGCCAGAACACTGGCTGTAAGAAACTCTTTTGCAGTGGGGGTGAAAGCAGTGCAGAGCTATAAAAACATTACAAGGTGATATATATATATATATATATATATAAAAGCACTGCAAAAAGATGGAGCCTTGCTTATATTCTCGCCTGACGCATGCTATAGAATTCTGTAGGACTAAGTGGTCCTTATTGATGTGATGGTTATAAAGCCAGCAGACACTCTGTAGTCATATTAAATTTTACAATTCCCCGTAGTACTTGGATCAGGAGGACTCTTGGGGGTTTGCACTGTACATTAGGAGTGGCCGAAGACTCCGGGTACCTCTCTTCCAGTGATGTAAATCTTTAGCTCTAAGGTCTCTCTAGCAATTCCCTCTGCTCACTAGGAGTGAAAGTCACTGTTGTATAGAGTTGGAGCAAGTTCTGCATTTCACTTAAGTCTCCCTTAACCTGTGAAAAGAGGAGGGTGTTGCTCAGGACTTTGGCAAAGCACTAAATTTCACTCTGACAAAAACAACCACTAATTGCTAAGGCATGTCCAGCACATCGTCTGGACCAGCCTGTGGAATAACTGGTGATTATTCCTCCTCTTCCTCCAAACTGTGAGCTGCTATTCCCACCTCTAACACACCTTCCATCAGTTTCACAGCCATTTGGGCTGGCTTAATCCAAATATTTTGGCTGGAGTTTTTAGAGGACCCTCAAGGACTTAATCAGCTTTATCCCTTGGGCTCATTCCAGGAGGGACAGATAAGAGGAATATTTCCACGATAGGGCCCTCGCCCTATTCAGTCCCCATCAAATGCCAAGCCAAAATGTATAAATCCACCTGGGAATAGTCACCGAGACAGCAAATTGCATTCCCATATTTCAGGATAAGAGCAAAATGCACATTTTCAGCTCATCACACCGAACTTTACACCAGACGCTGAAACCCAGAAATACCCACTCCTAAAGGGGGAGAGACAGCACGTCGCGCAACACGCGTCCGGTGGGAAACAGCGCGGGTTTACAATCCAGAGACACCCATAAATTGCTCAGAAGCGCACAGTAATAAACTGTTCACGGAGCTGATTTAGCGGACGGCATGGAATGAGGAATACCTTGCAGAAAATTAACAGGCCCTGAATCAGGCTCCTGCCTGACAGAGAGGGGAGCGGGCAGCGGGTCCGCAAGCCAAGGGCACGCACCTCCCGGCTGTGGCACCAAGGGGCACGCTGCGCCATGCGCTGGACCACGCATGGCTGCAGCACAGGTCGCTCCTTCCTTGGAGCCAGAACAAGAGCCAGGAGCCAGCTGCCCGTTTCAGACACGCTTGGATGTCCGGCACAGACCTGCCCGAGCCCTGCCCCAGCACCACAAATCTGTGCCCAGCCTTGTCCCGTGCAGGATTGTTGCAGTCCAAGCAGCCCACTTTCTTTCCTCCCTCCCTCCCTTTTTTAATTTCCCAGTAAATTGCTGGGAAGTCTTTTTTAAGAGAGATTATTTTTAAGTAAACACTTGGCAGAAAGCTGGACTGCAGCTTAATTGATGAGCAGGGATTTGGTTGGTATGAAAATCTTATCTCCAAGCACTGGGGGATGATGGAGTCATTTTTTTGTTATTATCATTTCCTTTTACAAGTTCTGTGACAAGAAAACTCTCTAAAATATGACAAGAAAGAAGTTTTGACTGATTTTTTTTTTTTAAATTATTAGAGTTCTCAGAGATTAATGCAGAGAATGGATTGTGGTTCTCCCTGTCCCCTTTTCTTGTGTGTGTGGTTGTTTTTTTTTTTTTCTGCTTGGTCCTGACCGATCCACAGGTTTCATTTTACAAGATCCGAACTGAAAAGTCATATTTCTGTCCCCTGAACTGCCCACCGCCAACCGAAAGCGGCTCCCAACAAGACTCATCTCTTAGCGCATCTTTTGACAGAAACGTTTGCTACATGAACCCCAAAGCAGATGAAAATGTTTTGCCTTCACAGATCTCAGCAGCGGTTACCTTATTTTTATTTTCACGTCATAAAATTCTGCCAATTATGTTTAAACAGAAAATGAACCCAATTAGGAGAATGAGAAAGGAGGAACCCAAAGACAGACACACAGGAGTTTGACCCGCGCTGTCAGAACTTGCATTTAATGGGTTTAGGTCCATTACCCACTTCTGCAAGTCCTAACCGAGCCCTTTGTGCTCCAGCTCTCCAGGAGCCGTACCACGGCTCTGCGGTAATACGATGTCAACTGAAACCAAGCCAAAGCCCCAAACTTCCTTTCACAAAAGATATAAAAACAGATTCTACAGAACACCTGTGTAAAATATTATAACCCCTTTGCTTTGCTTTTCTCATGGGGAGGGAAGGCGAAATTTAAGTGATTGTTTCTCTATAGGTGAGCTCAAAAGACATCAGTGAGAAGACTCAGAAACTTGGAAGCAAGTATCAGAGTAGGTGTCCAATTCATCTTTTGGACAAAGTCAGCAGAAAAGGTAAGTGGATTTTTCCCCATGCACTAGACATGGTTTATTATGCTGGGCGTAAAGTATTGCTCCAGAGAGAGATCAAAGCCTGACGCACTATACAGAGACGTTAAGCGAAGGTTTACCATACCTGCCATGAGATGCAAAACCAAGTTCCTGTGGTCAGTGGAGACCTCATGACCTCTCACAAGAGTTGACCACAGCATCCTGGTCAAATACCAATAAGTTAATTACATTTTGGCTTTAAGCATCCTCTGCTGTGTGAGCAGACTAAGGGAACGTCTCCCACCAGGTCCGGGGAGCCCGACCAACCCTTGCTGGCGCTCGGCTTTCAGTGAGCAATGATGCAAGGGGTGGGCTTCTTGCTTTAGCCGATTAGGAGCTATTTAGGTATTTAAGGCAGGAAGAAAGCTGCAATTGAGGATTAATGCTCCTCGACTGCTTGGTGAGCACGATTTCCCCTTCCATACCCCAATACCCACGGCGCTGAGGATTGTACCTGTAGATAAACTGACCTCCATTCACTGCCTCTTAATCAGGCCTGAGCTGGCTAAATATTTTAATTGGCAACACCCCAATAGTAGGTTTCCTGAGTACAGTGGCTTTCTTTTTTTAAAGTGCGTCAATAAAGGGAAAACGAATGGCGAGTTTTTCCTTTGAAGCTGAGATTTCGAGGTGAATAAATATGACTCTGCTATCAATGCTGTTAAGACACACAGTCCTCCCAAATACCATGGCAGCGCAATAAGAAGGGCCCTCCTCTGTTACCAAGGTCCACGTACGCGCGCTGCCCGAGCCCCATCCCGTCCCCGTGCTGATACACGGTGCCTTTCCAGGGGGAGGAAGGGAAGCAGGAGGTGAAGCGGACAGCTTTACCACCCGTTTCCACAGGTTGGGAATTCCACCCATGTGCTGCAAAGTCTCAGTGACAGCAGTACAGTGTAAAGTTAGTTGAGGCCAAAAGTTTTCTTTTATTTGCATACACCCCACTCTGGCTGAAGAGAAACACTACGTATATCCGGGGGAAAAGAACCGACATTTAGTCTTTAGACCATCCTTAAGACAGACTCCTAATTACTTATCCAACCCTGGCTCCAGGGAAACACCAGTAACACTCCCCTACAAGAGATCTTCACAGAATCCTTTACCTTCCTCTGCAGCAATTTTATTAATTTCTTTCCTTTCCCCCTCACCATCAAAAATATGTCAGTGTCATAAATGTACGGCTGCTCCATGGAGATGTGTGCTGCTGCCATCACATCTAGTAAAAAAACCAAATCACAGGTTCCAGCTCTCTGTCCTATGTCGTATATACAACGTGGCATAAAATTCATAATAGCTCAGCTCCTGTAACTTCATTCAAATTTTGACGAGAATTCATACAACCCTTTCAGTAGCTTATACCAAATTATCATAGGAGCTAGTAGGTATCTCAAGGAAGGTCTCTGCCATTTCACTGTGCTTCATTAGCTCCGAGCGCCGGCCAGGAATAACAAATTAAAGAAATTTAAGAAAACACAGAAAAAAACCCCAACAGTCAGCTTACTTGGTCTAAAAGCAGTCATTTTCATTTGCTGCTCTTTGTGAGGGTTATGCTCTTGTTTGTTCAGATGTGGTTACCTTCATTTTTCTTAGAATAGCTCCTTGTTTGCTTTCTCCCCTGCTCACAGGGCAGTTGGAGAGGCAGATGGATAGGGGAAAGGATCTTTTAAATTTAAAAATAGAAAACTGAAAAACCACAGGAAGTTTTCAATGTTATGGACAGGACACGAGCGGTGGCGTTATTTGGGGCTGCGAGGCTGTTTTAAGCCGGACCAGGGCAGCACACAGGCCCCTCGATGGCATTTCATGTGGGGATGAGGTTCTCCCCAGGGAGATGACCTGACCGCATCGCCTTTTGCCTTCCCGGAGCTGAGGCCTTCAGCCACACGGATAGATGGTGGCAAGAAGAGAAGTTAGAGCTAAGCCCAAGTGCTCTTCCATTTTCTGAAGGTCCCTCCTGCACCGAGCTACGCACCCAAGGGTGCGCCATCAAAGCTGGTGCAGAACAAGGGTGGCTGCAGGGATCTCAGGCTCCAGCTAACACAAACCACATCGGAGAGTCCCATTTTGCCTTTTTTCTCTGCACTGTTTTGACTCCTTCCTCTCTTCAGAGAGCACCGTGCAGGCAGCTCGGTTCCCCGGGGTTTTGCACAGTGTCTGTGGGAAACACAAAGCGAGCTGGACCGACCAGACGAGGTTTTGCTTTTGCAACAGAGCTGATCACCGTATTCCTTGTTGGTGCCCTCGCTGTGGGCCACCAGTGACTCACAACCAAAGAAGACTCAAACCAAAGCTGCACATGGGGAAGAAACGCCTAAAAGTTGCATTATTATGTAAAGTGAGTGGGATCTGTAGTGCTGAAAATCATTTCTGAGAAACCCACACCACCAGGCAGAGTGCCACAGCCCTTGTCCTGCTTATTGTCCCTTCTCAGCCCTGGCAAGGGGAAATTGCTGCTTTGATTTACGGGTCCTCTGCTTGCTTTCCTGTGCGGAAAAAACCTCTGTAAAACTGAGGCACTGTCACACAGCGAGTGGTGTCACCTTCCAGCTCTTGTCACAGGACCAGCTGTGAACGTGTCGCCCACCCGTGGGACATCACAGAAGCCCGCTAAGGGCTGTCAAGGATACAGCAAGGGGGGAGAAATCCAGAGCATTGCTCATCTCAAGGTTTTCAGCATTAGACAGGAAAGTGAGAGCTGGGCTTTGATCACAAGAAGTGAATGTTTCACGCCGGAGGGGATGGCACAGAGACCTGAGCAGTAAGGGGGGGGAGCTGGGGTCTTCACTGCACGTTCCCTTCATAAACTGACACAAACCACTAAGTAACATAATCACAGATGTATGATTAACACACACACCCCCACCCAACCCTGCTGTGTTATTGCCAGAGATTATTTTAGCTGGTCACAACCCCCTGCATCCCCACTCCACAGCAGTCTGAGCATTCAGGAGCACAAAACTCCCCCCCCAAGCTTTTCCTCCTGCGTTCAAACACCTTTAAACACAACCCTCCAGTCTTCCAAAGACACCTTACCATGGCCAGTCCTCCTCACCCAACCAGGCAGGGCTCCTCCCTAGCAGGAGCAGAGGGAAAACCTCCCAGATAAAGCTGCCATCACACCTGCAGGCTTTTTACTGTGGAATCGGTAAAGCCAGTACTGATAAGTGGGAGAAATGGGTGACCCTGGGGCAAACCCCATGGGAGAATAATGCAAGAACTGCCCCTGCAAACCAACAGGGGAAATGCCACTAGATGGTGACAGTGCCCACAGAAATTAAACTACCCAGGAGAGAACCCCATCTCCGGTACAGGGCCACCGTGAAATGAAAACATTTTTTGGAAATAAATGGTTAGCACTTCTTGTTTGTAAAGAACGGGAGTCAATATAGGCGTGGTATGGTCAAGAGCACCAGGAAGCCGCGGTTCGGTGATCAGCACAGAAGTGAGTGAACTCACCTGCTTGGTGTAAGTGTGAAACGAGTTGTTTGTGTGTGGCCCATGCCAGAAATGGATGAACTCCATTTATCTTCATTGCCCTCTGCCTGCTCCCTTGCACCTCGGGTACCTGCAGGCTGAGATCGAGCGTGGTCTGAGCTGTGGGGCTCACCCACCACTCCCAAACAGAGCCGATAACCTTCCACGGGGCAACTGAAACTGCTCTGTCCCTTGTCCCCAGCACGGGGGGAGCCCACACGTAAGAGCTATTGCTGTCGATTTGCTGGATACTGCCCTTGCAACGCACGTTTATGTTCCGAGCTGTCAGCTTAGAGCACATCCAAAGTAATGTTTCAGCAGCGTTCTGGCAGTCCCTTAAATAAAGCTGAATTCAGTAGAAACGGGTGGCTACAGATAATCCATAAAAGTCTATAAGCACCAGCGCCGATAAGGGGGAATTGGACTGTAAGTGGTTGCCTCCGTTTGCTTGTCATGCCAAGGCTTGTGTTAAGGCACGTTTTGTGCCTGCGAAAGGCTCCTCAGCCACTTTCTTGGTCAGAGTTGGGTGAGAACGAACAGGTTCGCTTACCTGCTTCATCTACAAGCATGACACGTTATAAGATATTGGATGTCTTTCATTTTGTACTAGTCCCCTAGTTGATGCATTCAAGAAAATGCAAGTTTTTCGATAGATGGGTGGCAGAGGAGAAACTTTTTCCTGGCGTTTAATAATCTTTGTCATCTCTGATCAAACAAAATTAAGGACTCATTTACATTTGGCTGGTTATCTTGTTACCATAACTCTCACCCAAAACGCCAGCTAAAACATGAGAAGGAGCCCAGCTTGAAAAAAACACCTACAATCCCCAGATTCTTAAAAAAATCCACGTGCGTGTCGTGACCTGCTGTTTGTTAGACTTGCGCCAGCTCTCAGCTCGCTGCAGTGCGACGCTGAGCAAGGCTGCGGGGATCGCCGTCATTACCGCACAGCACACAGCAAATCCACTTCTTTTTTCCTGTTCTTTCCTTCTGTTAAATAAACCCGCAGCCATGGTGGAAAGCGGGGGACGGCCGGGAAGGACAGGGAGCTTGCAGAAACGGTGGTGAGATTTGCAGAAGCACGGGAAAGGTGATGTTCTTTCAAAGATGGAAAGATTAAAAAAACCTGTGTGTAATTCTGAAAAATAACGTGACTATTAACATGTAATTAATATCGGACTTTGGGCTTTGTTTAGCTCCTCCTTAAGCCAGTAGAACCCTTCTCCTCTCTCCCAAAGCAGCAGCCCCATCGGTCTGCGCGGGCACTGCAGGCCAGGGCTCGGCACTCACATATACAAGGGCAAACACAGGCGAGCCGCTGCCAGGTCGAATAGTGCAAATCAAGAGCAAACCAGACCATTCAGACCACTAACGTAAGCCACGCTCGTTTACTGGTAGCGGAATGGGATGCTAAGGCAGCGTGGCTGGCGTTCCTGTAGCGATGGGGCACTTCTGCTGCCCAACCGAAATGCAACAGAAAAAAACATTTAGAAAAACACAATTTTAGGGTGTGCAGAAAGGAAAGGATTTCTCCTCTGACTCTGCAAAGGGCTCGCGAGCGTATCTGCGGAGCATCTCCTCAATCGCTTTTTTTGGGTGATGCTGCAGACACCATTGCCCAGCTTGGGTTTTCTGTTTTGTCAAGTAGAGTTCTCACATAGGAACAGGCACACGGATGTCACCGTGCAAACCGAGATATTCCCACTGCAAATCCCCTTTCTTAAAGATAGGACAAATTTGACTCATTTCTAAAGCGAGCCTCATCGCTTTATTTGAAAATAACTCATTTCTAAATGGAAAAAAGAAAAAAAAAGAGAGCCAGTGAATTTTATCACCCAAAAAAAAAAGAAAAAAAGTCAGGTTTCAGTTTTACGGTGAGTGTGACATACCCAATTCTGGCAGTTTTCACTTTTATTATACGTTGCATTTATTTGCACGGCTCTGGAAAGCTCGACTGGAAAGTCAAGGTTTCACCCCTCCCAGGGCCACATAACCCCGAGCGCAGGAGCTGCCGATGCCCGTTTAGCACCGGGGTTCCCTCCCCGGTGTCACCCGGGAGGCCCAGAGCTCTCCCCAGGGAGCAGCCGGCACGGGGACGTCTGACCCAGATGGGTCCCGGCACAGGGACGGAGGGTGCTCCAGGGAGCCCCCAAGGGTGGCGGGTGTCCCCGGCTGCCAACGTTGCCTCTGTGGAACCACGGGCTGGCACGGCGAAGGAAAAAACCGCAGTGTTAGAAGGTGCAAATAAAAACTGCCCCCGGTGTGGGGGAAGCGGGTGTTTCTCTGCTATAATATTTCTTTCGTGCTGCCTGTTTGGCGCTGGCCCGAGGCGTTCGGTGGGGCCGTCGGGCTGGGAGCAGGGGGGCAGGGTGAGAGGTGCACGTCCCAGACCGTGGTTTCTCGGGCAGAGTTCTCCGAATTGTCCCCCGTTGTCGCTGCGCTGTCGCTGCAGCTCGTAGACCTCAACAAATTGTCTGATAATCGCTAGAGGTGGCACCTGAACGTGCCAGCTGTCGCCACCAAATCTCACAGCGGCTTTGAAAACCTGATGGGAAAATACCGTGCCAATTTACAGACGGGTAACTAGTGCTTGGGGGTCAACGCTGTATCACCATTCTTGGAGAAACTAGGGGTGGAAAGGAGCTGGTGTCCTCAGGAGCATCAGCCAACCTTGGGGCCAAGCAAACACCTCATGGAAGCAACCAGATATTTGGGGAAAATCTCAAGACCTTGGGTCTTTCAAGATTGAAGGTGGTTTCAGGCAGAGCAAGCAGCCACGCTCAGCATCTGCAGCTCGTCAGCCTGGCCCCGATGGGTCTGTGGCCAGGCTGAGGTCTCCCCCCAGAGCCCCGCAGTGTGGTGGGGTGTCAGGCGGGGAAGCGGCGATGGGAGGTTCGCAGTGATGCAGCCCATTCCTACCACAGAGCAATAACCGAAGTGCTTAAAAACAAACTGTCTGTGGTTAGTTAAATGGAAAATATGCAAGAGCGTTCCCTTCCCCAGTACGTGCTCGCCCCGAACCTGGTCCCACGGCAGGGGCCGAGCTGCTCCTGTGCCCCACACCTTCAGCAGGGCAGGAGAGAGCTCAGCCCCCCATCACCCACTCGTGTGCGTCTCCCAGGGACGTGCATGAACAGAGGTCTTGTGATTTTTATTCCAACTAATAATGCCTGTCGCTTGCATCGTGGCAGACTCCAAAATTCCCTTCAGGACCACCGTGGTGCTGAGCAGCCTTAGGAGAAGCTTTATCCCTGCATTGGTTCGACTGAGTGCAAATGCATCTTCATTTTGGATGAACCTGTTTTCCACAGCAGCGCAAGCTCGCCAGTAACAACAGGAGGGCTTCATTGTTGGAACCCATGCCACCAAGATGACAGTTATTTTTCCAGACCTATGAAAAACAAAATTAATTTAAATACTGCATCATGTAAACAACCTGATTCTCAGGCATGGGCTCATTTATTCCATCCCAAAACAGATGTGCAGTGGAAGATGACAAAGCAAAGGAAAGGGACCGCCAAACAAACGTTTTCTACAAGCAGAGAATTTATCTAGGTTTCATTAAAAAAACCTGCTGTATCCCAGCAGTGAATGCTGCAAACTGTCAATGGTTTCCATGTTTCCCCAACTTTCTGGCATGCACATGGAAATATGTTGCTATAAAACATAAGCAAAAATTTCAGACTAATTAAAGGGATTTTATCTGGTTAAAATCACGTCTTGTTTTTTAAAAGACCAGACATCTCCTTGCCCGTGTGTTCTAAAGAGCACCTCAGGTTATCAAAGCAGAAAGAAGTTTTACAAAGCTAATTTACATCACGCTGTTTACTGCCTTCGGTTTATTTTTGCATGTCTCCCAGTACAGTCTCGTCGGCCCTACCTCTCCTCACCAGCACTTTCTAATCAATGGCATTTTCAGACTCTCTCAGCCGAAAGCAGGAGACAGGACGGTTCAGCGGTTGGGGCACGAGACAGAAATACAGCTCCCTGCTGCCAGCATCCCGTGGGATCCCGGGCAGGGCGCTCACCCGCTCTTTGTCTCTACTCCCCATCTGCACAACACACCATTTTCCCAACTCGCAGGGCTGTCCTGGAGCACACAACGTTTTATTGCAGCGGGGTAATGAGGCACGAACTGAGCTCGTGTACGCCTCTGTGCACGCCGCCACCCTTTATCAAAAAAGGCTACAAAAGGATTGGTGGGAGCTGTACGTTGTAATTGCCGGCAGTAATGAAGCTGTAGGTAAGGCATATGACTCGGGAGAAAGGAGACGCATGAAAGTGCGCAAGGGAGCTTCAGTCCCTGGGGTGGAATGTAAATACCGGCTTTCCAGGCAAACTGCCTGCTCCAAAATTGGAGTAACTTCATTCAGGATTAGATACTCTGCTTTAAATAGCACGGCACTGCCTTATCTTCTGATCTGGACTATTAAGGAACTCTGTTTCCCAGCAGACTGCCACCGGCCCGAGCGATGATCCTGCAGCATGTGACGGCTGAGGTTGGTATCAGCCGAAATAGGACCCAGCCCAGCAGCCAGGGATGGGTGGCTCTCTCCAGTGAATCACAGAATCATAGGATGGTTTGGGTTGGAAGGGACCACAAGGATCATCTAGTTCCAACCCCCCTGCCATGGACAGGGACACCCCCCACCAGCCCAGGGTGCCCAGAGCCCCATCCAACCTGGCCTTGGGCACTGCCAGGGAGCCAGGGGCAGCCACAGCTTCTCGGGGCACCCTGTGCCAGGGCCTCAGCACCCTCCCAGGGAAGGATTTCTGCCTCAGAGCTCATCTAAATCTCCCCTCCTTCAGTTTAAACCAATTCCCCTTGTCCTATCACTCCCTGCCCTGGAACCAGCCCCTCTCCAGCTTTCCTGGAGCCCCTTCACGGACTGGAAGGTGCTTGAAGGGCTCCCTGGAGCCTTCTCTTCTCCAGGCTGAACAAACCCAACTCCCTCAGCCTGTCCTCATAGCAGAGGGGCTCCAGCCCTCAAAGCATCTACATGGCCTCCTCTGGACTCGCTCCAGCAGCTTCATGTCCTTCCTGTACTGAAGATTCCAGAGCTGGACACAGTACTTCAGGTGGGGTCTCACCAGAGCAGAGAAGAGGGGGAGAATCACCTCCCTCGACCTGCTGGCCACGCTATTTCTGATGCAAAAATCCTGGGAAGTTGCAGACAGTCTGCCCACGTGTGGCTGGAGCTGCAGAGGTGAACACATGGGAGCAGAAAAGGAAAGCAGGACCAGCTTTTGCCCCATCACACGCCATCCTGACGTCTTGGACCGAGGTTATGGCCTCGAAGACACGAAGCAGCTCTGCACCCTCCCAAGAGTAGTACATCCCAACACAGCCGACCCAGCACGAGGTAGGCTGCGATTTGCCAGCAAGCAAGCGTGAAGCAGGCAGTTAGCAGCGCCCCGCAGAGCTGCGAGCCCTTCCCTGCGCTGTTGTGAGCGCACGCACCACGCGCGGCCTCAAAACCCAGGGTCTGCCACCGCGGCAGATGAAAAACCCAAGCACGTAAGAGCAGGTAGCACCAGAACCACCATAGCTGGAAGCCACTGAGGGGCTTAAAAACCATTCCCCCCAAGGGAACCCACGTGCTGCATGCATGCACCAGCGCTGGTCCCTCTCTGGCTCCCTTGGGGGGGTCAGGGGGTCCCCAGCAAATCGCCTGTGGTTACCCTATGGAGTCTGAGAAACCAAGCAAAGGCTTCACCATCGCTCCTGAGCAGAATCTGGAAAACATCTGATTTAATTCAAGCAGCTCATCTCTCTGCCTTCTGTACTGCAAAATCCTACAGGCAGCCAGAGGAAAGTTATTGGTATATTCTCCATTCCAAACAGATAAATTCCAGCCCAGAGTCCAAAAGAATTGCCATGTAATCACCAGTATGAACAGGTCTGTAGCACCAGGTCAGCTCCTCCTAGGACCAGCGCAGCACCAGGACACGGCAGACCCCGCCGCAGCTCTGGCTGTGCTAACGGAAGGCGAAGCTGGGAGACCCACCGGTGCCAGACCACCGCCCAGGCCGGGTGGCAGTTTAAACTCACCGTGGCCCCGGTAAAAGCATGAAGCATAGTTACAAACAGTCAGTTTTTATAATAACTGGGCTCCCAGAGCTCTGCCCGCACTGATGGGAGCCGAGTCTGGCAGCACACCCATTGCACACCGCAGGGGCCAGCAAACGGCGCCGCTCTCCGAGGCGCGGTGTTACGTTCTCCACGGGCCTGTCCCATCAGCTTGAAACCCTCCATAGAGCCACACGCGTGAGCTCACACAGCCGCTGAGGGTGCTGGGTTACACGGGCATGTTCTCCTCCAGCAAGGTGAACCCGCTAGTTTTCTCAATATTATGGAGTGATCAACTCTCCTGTTTGTAACAGAACCCATGAAAAAGCAAAGAAAATTATGTGTTTCTCCCAGATATCCAGGCTAGTAGCAATAATCTATCATTCAGTTACTAGTAAGCTTCCATAACCATAAAAATGCGTACCACTGCATGCATACCGGTAACAGTAATACCTACAATTACTGGGTAAAGCTCTGTCTGCCCTAAAACAGTAGTTGACACTAATTACTTATATTTACCTAATTACAGCTCATCACACCCCTGACTGAGCGGGGATCAGCAGCACTTTCACACAGATCCCTCTGAACATGGTGCTGCACACCGAGCGGTTAGTTGCCTTGGGGGAAGGTGAGCACCAAGAACTAATTAATTTAATCAGTACCCAGATGACGCCGGCCGGCTCCCAGGGCCAGCCCGTCCCTCGCCACCCCGCAGCGAGGGAAGCCCGGCCAGCCACGCCGGCAAAGCCCGCGCTCACGCACCAGCATCCTCGCGGCCAGGCTCAGCCCCCGGGGAGGGTGCTACGTGGGGCGTCAACCCAGCGGACACACACAGGCATTTTGTAAAGCAGAAGGTAAATAATTAAGAGCTGGTAAATGTTTTAATGCTAATTTCTGATACGAGCGGCTGATCTGAAGCCCAGGTACTTACTTCTTCAGCCGGGTGTTACAGCATGTACTTGACTTCAGCCGTGTACCCTACATACGTGTTTCTTTTCGGCATCGGGCTTATGTAATCATAGAATCATAAAATCATTAAGGTTGGAAGAGACCTCAAGGATCATCCAGTCCAAGCGTCCCCCCACCACCTATTACCCACTAAACCATACAAGGAGCTCATAGCTGGAATTTTTTTTTTTCACTGAAGTTTCATGGAATATTAAAGGTTAGAAAGAAAAGTAGAAAGGAAAGCTTTCTTTAACCAAAGGCCAATCATT
Organism: Psophia crepitans; assembly: GCA_013399095.1. NCBI lineage: Eukaryota > Metazoa > Chordata > Aves > Gruiformes > Psophiidae > Psophia > Psophia crepitans. Next base: position 1,146,514 of record VWZZ01005666.1, read on the forward strand.
CCTTTCTTCTTGCCACTGGTCTACAAGTATTTAAGGCAGAGGTGGGTTCAGAGAGCGAGGGGCGAAGGTCTCTCCAGGTCTGCAGCTGAGCAATGGGACCACGCTGCTCAGCGGCACCTTTACACGGCAGGTTTGAAATAAACTGCTTGGCTCCTGAAACGGCTACTGGAAAAAATAAAATGTTATAGTATGAAAATAACTTAATCGTTTGGGCAGAAATCCTAGCGGAAACATAAAAATGAAGAGCAAGCAAATCATATTACCAGGAGGGCCTGTGTGATTTCGAGGGGGACTCGAAGGGCTGTTTTACCAGCACAGAGGTACCCACCGTCACACTCGTCTGCCCCAGCTCACGACCAAGAAACTCCGTGACCTCTCTCTGCATCTTGTGCATCTGTAACCGACCTTTCGGCACATATCACTCACAGCGATTATTGTTACGAGTCATAATATTATCCAGCTGTTTGTTGGGGGTTTTTTCCTTAAAAAAGACAATGATCATATTTAACTTTACAGATGTTTTGCTGTGACAAGACTTTACCAGATGTTCTGCCCCTTGATTATGCATGCCATAAAAGCATGTTTTATAATGATATAAATACAAAGCAAGATGAAAGCCATGGAAATGTCTGTGTGTTCTTTTCTTAACGCAGCGGTATTTGAGATGGTCGAGGCATCTGTCAAGCATAAATCAAACGGGGAAAAGTGATCCTCAGAACTAGCCTCTTCCTTGAGAGTCAGTGTTTTCTGTCACAAACGTTAGTCGATGTCAGGAATTATTCTCCGTTATAAGCTCCCATTTCCCACATTGATGGGGAGGTGAAGTTAAACGTTGCTAAAGCATTTCCAGCCCTGGGCTGGAAACTGCTGAGAGTTTCAGGTTTGACTGCCTTTATTGATCAGCGTTATGGAAGGTAAGTAAGGAGCACTGCTGCAGAGGGATGTGTGTCAGCTACAATTCTGTCCTGGTTTCGGCTGGGACAGCGTTAATTTTCTTCCTAGTAGTGGGTATAGTGCTGAGGTTTGGATTTAGGATGAGAATAATGTTGATAACACACTGATGCTTTGGTGGCTGCCAGGTTGTTCACAACCTGCTGAAACGTACACGAGTGGCTACAGCCAAATCTGACCTGGGCAGGAGGTTTTTTTCATGCTTTTTGGGGACATGTTAATTAATTAATAGTTAAGATGCTCAGAGGAAACGTCCTCATCAGTAAATACGAATATTTATTATTTTTTACGTGCCGTCGCTAGGGCGCTGGCAAGCAGGATATCATAAAAATGACAAACAGGCTGAAGCGATGAAAAGTGTTACCGTGTAAGCACAAAATCTAGCGGTACCAGGAGAAAGAGTACCCAAGGTTTGCTTTTTTTTTTTTTCTGACCTTTCCCAAGCAGAGCACTATTTGTGGCAAGCCCTCGGCTGCGCGTTACCTATATCCTGTATGAATGAATTCTTCTTTTGTGTGATTGTTCAAAGCCAATATGTCCGTTTCTATAGAAGCACCCACAGAATCACCGAAAACCACATATTCAGCTCTTGTTAATGTCAGCAATGACGTACCAGAGCAAGTACTTGTTTGTCCTGAAGAAATACAGGACTTCCACCGCCTGAGCGCAAGCCCGCTGCCGAGCGCCTGTTCAGAAAGAAAAAAAGAAAAAAAAAAGAAGAAAAAAGTTGTTGACATGAGAGGAAAAACCAGGTTTCCTGTTTGAACTCTGACAGGTACTGGAAGATATGAGTAACATCAAATCTTGGTCTGCTCTAAAGGCAGTCTGTGGTCAGGGGGTTCTCACATTTGTTTGTGTGGAACAGCTTTGAATTGTTTGCAGATACCGCGCAGAAGAAACTCAGAGATCCTTATCGGGGCGCAGGGCCTGTTATGAAATATGTGCATTTGTGAACAGGTTACAGGAGATCAAAACGGCTCCAGATGATATGCCTCACATGCTGTAAATGCGGTAGATGCTCCCGAGATACCTCCGAAAATATCACATGTCGCAGCGTTGTCGAGTACAGGCAGTGGCCACCTTTATTTCCATTTCTCGCCTGCGTGGCAGGCGAAAGGAGTTTGGGGGATTTTTTTTTCCAGATCATTCTTCTTTTTTTGTGCGCACGTCTGTTTGACTGTTCAAATTAAAACTTTCCTTCGTGATGATTCTCGCTAACAGAACCACCTAAACAATTACAAAAGAAAGTAGATGCTGGAGAAAACGGCTTAAGACATCCTGGCTTTGCCCCGGCCGCGTGCCGCACTCTCCCCTGCGAGTGACACCGCGGGGGGACGGGGGGCGATGCCGGCGTGCCCACGTGCTGGCTCCTCCGAGCTGCAAAGCCCGACGAGGAAACCTTCAGTAGGGAGAACCAGGAGGGATTCTGCCTGAGCAGCACGGACTGTTTCGCAGCAGAAAGGGAAGGGAACAGATTTGGGTGGGAACGCTGCAGGCAGACCCTTGGCGAGCTGAGAGGACGGGAGCTGGACCACAACATCCAGCCCAGCTCTAAAAGGTGCTGGTGAGAATCGTACCATTTGTAAGAGACTTCCTAAAGCGCCCTGCCAAAGTTATCAACCGAAATCGCTGCTGAAAGTCTGTCTCCCTCGCGACGCAGGCATGCTGCCAGCCAACGGCACGCTCCTTCCTCCCGTCTCAAAGATCAGCCCCTACAAACTTCTCCTTACTCATAACTTTGGATAAAGTCTCACGAGCTGACCAAACCCCTTCCGAGGAGCTCAGTCGCCTGCAGACCAGCAGCTCACCCTCCAGCCCAGGTCTCCAAGTGTGAAATGAAGTGCTCAAAGGGCCCCACTCGGTGTCTTCCTTGGGACAAGCAGAGCTCCGACTCCAGCACCCACATCTGCTCTCGCACGCTTGCGATGCCTTCTCCTTTCGACCACCCCTAATGCTGCATTACGGTGCCTTTGTGTACACAAAGCGAAGCCTCAATTTTCCTTCCACTCTAATGCAAAACATCTTTTTCAAGAACTCTATTAAAAGGCCTCCCTGATTTCTGCTAAACCCAAGCCATCTCAGGGGATACAGCTAGTTCATAGCTCCACATTACAATTAAATAAGTAAATAACTTAAAGCTGCTTTGACTCATTCATCGAGGTAAAATTCTCCCTAGAATTGTGGATCCCAAATTCATGCCATCAACTCTATCATAGCCCAAACTGAGTCCGCACGAGGAGCTTCCACCAAAGCCAGAGGCAGTTCTGCATACACACCTGATGAAGGGGATGCAGTTCTCCAGGAGGAACACTCCCCTTGGAGAACATCACCACCTTCATCCATTACCATGAAACCACCACACCAAGACAGTACCAGGAGACTATGTGAACTTCTCTCATGGGCTTGTGCTGCGCAATAGTGAGGGTCCCCAGCTGATGGGGGACAGCGCTCAGCACCCATGCAGCATCAGACCTCCAAAACCATTGACTTTAGAGCTACCTCAAACCTGCAGCTAGTGAGACAGTGGCAGTGAGCTCCTTTCAAACACTCATGGCCCCTCAAAGCTAAAATTTTCACCTCCTCACAGGCTGCGGACCCAAGCACAGGAATGCTGAGTCTCTGCAGCTGTGACCCAAAGACAGCGCCGTCCAGATCCGTTACCGGTCGATTCCACCTGTTCTCATGGATTTATTTTTTTATTTTAATTTTTTCCAACTGACGTATGCGAGCCTCCTCTCCTACAGTGGATGCTCACGGAAAGCAAGCTTTCACTTCGCAGGCGGTGATACGTGTGGAAGTAAGCTGAAAATGCAAACCATTCAGTCAAGGAACAGAGCAATTCCTACGGCAGGGAATTGCTGCCAGCAGTGGGGGTTTCAGATCTGGGCTAGTCGTAAGTTCCCTTAGCTCGCAAAAGCCTTTCTTGAGCTACTTGTAGTAACTAGTAAGTTTGAAGCAGAGAAAAAAGCTACAAGTTCCTTAGATCCCCGATGTACCACTCAACCCCTCAGAGCACGTGGCTGGAGGAGCAAAAGTCTGCCAATAATTATCCCCTTAAATACTGGGTGTTGTGTTTGTCTTCGTGTCTGAGCTATAACCCTTTCAGATAAACTAGTTGTGTTCTATATTAATATTTTTCATTTAGTGAAGTGAGGCTTTTTCCCCACAAGACCGGATGGATTTTGCCAGCTGGATTTTTAACTGGTTGTTCTGGTGCGGCTGACAAATGCGATATAAACATGTTTGCAGTGGTTTGATCCCGAAATTCCCCTGAAATCACTGGGACTTAAGTGGTTAACTTAATACCAGTGCTTAACAGCTTTCCTAAATCAGGGCCATAAATCACAAGAGAAAGCCGGAGGAATCCTCCTGTCAGTGAAATCACTGCCCAGTCATTTGTCTGAGGACATCGGGATTAAGCCATTAACTTTTTGTAGTAATTCATACTGACGTCACTAGGAATGAACTTTTATGTTTTAAAAGTCCGTAAGATAAAACCTAACAGTATGAAGAATACGAAAATCCAGTAGAAGCGTAACTGGAAATAACAAATTAATTCAGTGTTACAGGACACAGCAGAGAAAAAAAGTTTTAACAAATGGGAACGCCGGTTGTTCATACACAGCACTACAGCATCCTCGGTTTGCAAGAGTGACGGGTTGGTTTTAACTGAATAATCCATGGCCAACTTTTTAATAACTTCTGAAGTGAAACTGCTTAAAATAACACATTACAGATCTTTGCTCCTTCGAGTCTTCACGTGCTGATGTGAGTTATTGCACTTGAAGTGCTGTCCCCACCAATTCACTTTTGTTTTAGCAAACAAGGCCAGGTGTGCTCACACTCTTTGTAAATTGTGAATATCAATGGGCAATCAGGAAGATAATCAAATTTAACCAAGAGATAAGACAGTCAGATTAATTCAATTAGTGAATATAATTTCTGTTCATTCAGTACAATCTCATTAAGGAATTTTCCCTTGTTATTGAACTCTTCATGCTTAAGTGCTGCTACCAACCCTTTGATTTTCATTTGAATAAAATAACTACAAAAAACAGTCCTCCCAAAGTTTTTAAATTTTTTTTCTTTTCAGCTTCTCCTTTCAGTTTGGATTTTGGGACAGTTAATAAGATGCAATTGGGCTCTCAGTAAAATTATTATACCCAGACTTTCCTGGTAACAAACAGGCGATCCAGCTCTGCCCTGCAAATCCAACCATATCACTCAAATTCCAGCCATCAGGTGCCACACACTGTATGTCACTCCAGCCCCGAACAAGTATTTTACAGCAATATTACCCAGGTTTTGTGTTATTAAATAGGACACGCAGAGGCTGAAAATCAAAATAGTGTGTTGGTTTATTAATAAAGGGAAAAAAGGGCTTTTTTAACAAAGCAACTAATTTTCAAAGTGTCTAAATCTTTTTGTCTTTTTCTTTTTTTAATTCTATACTTTCAGAGTATCTAACCACAAGCATTTGAGCAAACTAGAGAAAAGAAACTGTTGGTAATTTTCTGTAAGTTTCAAAAGCCAGCAGGATATACACGCCGTTTTATGTTTCTATCTATAGAGACCTGCAGGCAAACGTACAGTGGAACAAAGATAGACATCTAGATATATTTGTACCTGCCGTTCGTGTGCCTGTATGGAGATAGATTCTTAATTAGATAAGTAAACAATGGAAACTTTTAAAATTCGTAGTTTGAGTGTACTGAACTCTATATTTCTCTTACTTCTTTAGAAATAAATTTTTATCTGCTTTCCACGAGTTACAGCTGATCACAACCCCCCCGGCAGCGCTGGCGCGTGGTACAGCGGTGTGGGCTTCTGGACCTGGCTTTAACTTGCGCTGAAGCTCAACCAAACACGTCAAGGTGAAATAACCATCTCGGATTCACACACTTCTTTGGCATTTAGCACATGACTTATTTCATTTTTTAGCAGAAAAATAAATTTCTGAGCTACCAAGTGAGACAATTGCAGCAGGGAAGATCTTAAGCAGAGCTAAAGCAGTCGGCTAAAATCTGAGAAATGTGGGTTTATCACTGGTGTGACGGCCAGGATCCCGTACGGGACCTCTGGGCACGGATGCACCTCCTCAAGCAGTCCTGCTCTGCTGTATGTTCACCCTTCTCGCTGCAATCGGGTGAATATTCAGCAAAGTCAGGATCATTCTCTAATTCATTCTAGATGGAAAGAGTCAAACATTTTTCCACACTGGTGAAAACAGATACCTACCAGTTTACAAACCAAATGCATCCAGGACTCGTTTCTTTTTTAAATTCTCCTTGTCTTTTATTAGCATGCTGCTGCTGTGATCTAGCCCCAGGCTCATTGCCAGCAACCAGCAGTAGCCGTTGCTGCTGCAAGATGTTTTGATGCAGAACTCAGCTTATACACCCTGAAACCAACAGCCACAGTTGGGTTCGAGGTTATTAACCATAGTTTGGCCGGAGGTTGTCCCCCATAGGCTTCACATGTCACCTCTCGGTCCCCTCGGCTCTGGGGACCATGCCCTTAGGCAGGTGGGGTTTCTACCAAACCGCAGATCTCAGGGTAAGCCTGCAGTGAGGATGCTCCTCTAACACACCTCATGTCTCAGTTTATAAAAAACTAAGCACTTATTTTGAGGAAAAAGAGACTACATCAGGAGCTAGTGGGAATCAGTAAAGCTCTGGTGAGTCCAGGACAACTGTGACAACTCACACAAGGTTTAATTCAGACCATAGGGTCCAATTCAGAAGCCCATGAGATCCAGGCATCGGTTTCCCAGCACCACTGGAAGAGCCAGATGTCTACAGAAATCCATCAGTTCTAGCGAGCTGAAAAACAATTTGCTTATTTTTATTAAGCTTTCTTTTCCCCTACACTGGCAAGGCTTTAAGGAAGCAAAGATATAAAACAGAAATATTTAAGAGAACATTCATTAATTTGTAATAGCTACAATATTGTGTCTTTCAAAACCCCAGCTCTCTGGGAATCACGTGTTAAATATTCATTCTGATACTTACGCAGTTCCAGAGAGGATATATATTTCTTTGCAACCAAACTTTAAAAATTCATTAAGTGAAATAAATAAATCCAATAAAGTCTAGATGATGAGTCTGGCTAACTTTGCTTTCTTCAGGAAATCTGATGGCTTCAAGAGCCTCCTTCTTCCCTCATGGTCAATAGAGTTCATTTTTAACTGAAGCTGATGATTTCTTGGTCTTTGTTACAAAGGCTTAAAAAGCACAACTTTGATACTAAAACTTGTCTGTAAAACTGGAATGTGAACCAGACATCAAGCAACGGGCTGAAGGCTTTTCCAAATTTATCTCTCCATTCTCTGGTAAGCTTCCCCCCGGTGCCCAGCTACCCCCCTGCCCGGCAGGGGGTTTGGGAAGGATTAAAAAAAATGGTTATTCCTGGAGAACACCAAAAGAGGGCACGTGATCTAAAACACTAAAACCAGCAACCTACCAGTGGGTAAAAAAATAATAATAATAATGGAGATCTAGTGATAAGCAAAGCCCAACGACAACGCTGAAATGCCATCCCGTACTCTGGTACGGTGAGGTTACTCTGGTGCGGAGTTTAACACGTGTTTAGCTCAAGCCTCCCTGGAGGTTTGAAGCAGCGCTCTGAACTTCTCGGCCATCTGAAATAGCCTCCGAGTGTAGGACAAAACCTCACATACACCCAGGTACGCCAGTAGCGAGGCCGAACCCTTTAACGTAACACTGCTTTGTGTTCTGCATGGGATGAAACACGTTTCAAGGGCTCACTAGAAGCGGATTTCGGCACTCAGGTGAGGCCAGCTCAGTGCCTCCTGTTTGTGTCTGCCTTCAAACTTCACGCGAGCTATAAAAGCTGCCCAGACTTTGTGACAATCCCCAGCGTTATTTTGTTCCAGGTTGAAGGGACAATATAAAGGGAAAAGGAGAAAAGTAAAGCAAAAAGCTTTAATAAAAAAATCCTTGCTCTTAAAAGCCAAAGGTTACCCTTAGGTTGGAAACGACACTTCAGCTGGTGAATTTCTCATTCCTAGCAAATGTTTCGGTGATTTTCACTTTCAGGGTCTGTGTTGTGTAAATATATCGTTTCTTTTGGCCACAACAGAGGCTGTTCATAACCCCTTGATGCAGTCCCGGGGCCCCTATCCATGCCATTTTAGGATTCTCTACAGCAACACGTTTCTTACTAATTTTGTCACTCTCAGCGTTATCCAGCCTGTTGTGCAGCTGGTAAACTTAAAAGCACCGCGTGAAATCCAGCGCCAGGAAATCACCACGGAATTTTACCTCCAGATTTCAGCCCTAACTCTTCGGTAGCTGGAAATCCAGGCTAAAAGCAATAATTCTGTTCCTGCCATACAATAAAAGCGTGTAAGTGGTTCTAAGTACTGCTATTTTTAGCCGGTATAAAGCTTCCACTTCCTCAAACCAAAAAAAGGCAGAAGTGAATGAGAATCATCTGCAAAGTATGGGGATCTACAGTCCTCCAAGGACCACTCCAGTTTTCTGGTTAAAATCCACATCAGCTTCGTACACCAGGGTGGTGCGACATCACCTTTTTAGCTTTCCAGCTCTGATCCAGCCCCCAGCCACACTTCTTCCTTGGGTCGTCTGGACTTACCTTGACTTTCTGCTTCCACTCCTGGTTCTCACCTGGCCATGACCTCTGAACCGAGCGCCCAAACCCAAATCATGCCTTACCCATAAGTTCCTATCTACAGCGCAGGATTTCCCAGACAATATTGTGCAAACGCATATGTGCATTTTAAAATAAAACTCCTCTGAATGCAAACTTTCCTAAACCCTTTGATGACAGCAATAGAAAGTGGGACTGCAAGTGTTGATGCGATGCTGCTTACTTACATTTCTCATTATTGTAACCAGCACTCGGTCTGCAGGCTCTAGAAACCAAAGTGCAGCCAGGGACTAATTCTCCTCCAACTGCTGCCAAAATGTCACGGCACAGACCAATTCTGCCTTCAGACTTTTACGCACGCAGGCCCACAAAAGGCACCAACAGCCCCAATTTTAATAGCAATTAGCAGGACAAGACAGGAGGCAGAGTGTCTATGTTGGAGGAAAACGTTGCACCAAACCAGCAACATCAGAGCACGAATGGGAGCAAAACGCAGGAGTAAAGAGAACGGGAAAGAAGCTGCACAGCACTGGGTCCCAAAGACACCCAGAGCCCCCAGCTCCATCATCCCTGCTGCTGATGGAGCTCCTGCACCCAAAGCAGCTGGGCAGTTCCCCCTGCGGCACCGGTGATGTGCTCACTACCCAGACAGAAGAAAGTAAGTTTTCAGAACAGAAACCCTACAACGTAGGAAGGCTGGCACACACCGCTTGGAGTTTCAGAAAGCTAGCAGTTTGTTTGGTTTAATTTTTTTCTAAATTTATTGTATTTCTGTTTTGGTTTTATTCTGTTCCACCTCCTCTCTCTCTTTCGGGTCCTCTGTCATTATTACTTCACTGGAAAGGGCTTTCTCTAAACATTTCCAAGTAGCCTTTGGAAGGATATCTTTCCACAGCCCTCAAAGTTTCTACAGAAATCTATTTTCCTCTCCTATCTTAACAATCTTTTTGCTTCAACAGTACATTTTTCTTTCTCTGCTCCACTTGTCTAACAGCCCTCTACATGGCCATGAGCTACCAGTCAGAGAGTTTCCATTGACTTCACTGTGCTTTGGTTCACACTTTACATTCAGAAGTTTTCTGCCCCTTCTCACCTTCAGATCCCTTTACCACAATGCTTCCTACCCACACAGAAGCTAGTTTGTACGAGCTGGAAATCTCATGAGGCTGTGGCGCTCGGGTTGTTTCCAGTTCCCAAAGAAGGCAATGTTTTTGCCTTCAGGGGGTTTCAGCAGTTCTGAACCAGCAAACTTAATTTTTCAGGCACAAAAGAGATTTGGTCAGATTTAGAAAAAACAGATGGGTGTCCTTGGCTACCTTTGGCCCTGCGGATTTCATAAGGTTTGAGTGATTCTTCAGCATGGGCACCAGGGCGGCTGTGCATTCCCAGGTACCGGGGTACCTGGCCATGTCCAGGGGGTGAACATCAACAACTCGCTACCAAGATGGTTCATCAAAGATCTGCAGGAAGCTGTCTCAGATCCAGTTCTGTTCAATGCGTTCGCTAAAATCCAGGACAATAAAACAGAAAGGGCACATTTAGATTTGCAGGTGATGTGAATGTGGAAGCCACTGCAAACGTATCAGAGAAGACTGAAATTCCACATGATCTCTACAGTAGAAATAAAACCAGATGAAGTTCAATATGGACAAGCACTAATCCACACCTGCAGATGCACCTTGCAAAGGGGTTGTAGTGAACAGGAGTCAAAAACTGCAGGTTGTTTCCAACAAAAGTGACCATCAGACCAGCGTGCATATGCAGTCTTTCCTATAGGATGCACGATGAAATGCATCAGCTGCATTCAGTGTCAGTGCGGTCTCAGCAGTACCACAAAGCTATTTTGGGGCTTCAACTTCAAGAAAGATGCAGAGGAGCGGCTGGAGAGAGTGCAAAAGTCAGAGGAATGATCAGACAACCTCAAAATACGACCCACGGGAGAGGACTGAGAAAATTGAGGTTGCTGAGCTCAACAGATGGGCCACCAGCAAGGGAACAACATCATCACAGTCCCTAAAGGGCATCCAAGCAAGAAAAGAGTTTATTGGGCACATTCACAGAAGATACAATAAGGAGGACAGACAAACTTTGGCAAGAAAGACTTAGGTTAGACTTCAAGAATACCCTCTAGTGAGAAAAGCACTGGAACAGGCTGACTGGAGCAGCTGTGGAACACCCGTCATGGGAAGTCTGTAAGAACAGATAAACAAGTTTTACATTAGAATGACAAAGGTAGTTTTTCCTGTAGTGGTTCAGGGGTGGGTCAGAAGCCTTGAGAAGTCCTTTCCTTGCTTATTAAACAGCTAGCTATGGTTAGGTTCTCTGGGAAGATCAAAGCAAACATTTAACCAAGCACAATGCAACTGCAGATTCATGGATGTTGTAATGATACAGTGTTCTGGATTCTTAAACCCTCAACAACAGTTAGTGGCCAACCTTGCCCAGAAGGTCCACAGAGATGATGCAATTCCACTCTGCTGACAGAGATCTACGGTGGGAATGGGGAAGAGTCCACCTTGATTGCTTTTCACTTCCAGACCCACAGAGTTCTCTGGGAACTGGCTTGGCCTACGCGAGAAGGATGGAGCTCCAGCGACAAAGCACTTTTCTACAGAAAGATCTCCATGGCACACTTAGGCTCATGTTTTCTTTCTTAGTCTTCATTTAACAACAACAAAAACAAAAAGCATTGACAGATCTCCCGGATCTTATGTCATCCTGTTTCCATTCTCACCCACCAACTGGCTGTCCTTTACCCTCTCCCACCACCTTCAGAGATCCTCTGTAAACACAACATCTGAGCATTGACACGAACATTAAGATTTTGTCCATTATAGAGAGGTCATTTCCGAGATCAGCCTTTTTAAGCACAAAGAGAAAAGAAGAAATAAAGCAACAAAAAGATGAGTATCAATAAGCGCCAAAGAGGCAGCAGAATTGCACATTCTTTGAGTGAAGCGCCTGCTGTCCAACCTGCCTTCCACCCATATCCTTCCCTCATTCTTCTCAGCATTGGTCAAGGCAAAGGTAAACAACCAACAGAACATCCTGCACTTAACCAGGAGCAAGGCATTGTAATCCTAAGCCCTGAGCCAAATCCTCATGTTATGCCAATGATTTATCCCAAGGAGGATCTGGCCACCCGTTTCAGTCACCGTCTGGGTCATTGTTCACACACGCTGTGTGCATGAAGTTCGCCCAAGTTTCGTTCCCTTAACTAGTTTGATATTTACTGACACAACTATTTCCTGTAGCCTTATTGTTCAAGCCTTTTCTTTTGTTCTCATAAAGATTAACGTTTTAGAAAGATGTTCAGCTGGCAAAACATTTTGAAATATAATTCTCCAGTGGTCTATTTTCAGAAGTGAAATGGTTGGTCGTCACCATATTCCACTACTAGCACTTAGTGGTTTTAAAAGTTATTTTCTGTTCTACATATTAACATAATTTGTTTGCTATAAAAAGACTCCTAAACATATATTTCTCCCATCTTCCTCATCCATTACAGAACGAAACCTGAATGTTCTATCAAAGAGACTAAGTTAAGGTCAAGTCTCAAAATGTTCTTACCCAAACCCAACTTCACTTGCAGACTCTAACTGCTTATTTTCCAGATAAGCTCAAAATCCCTCAAAACACCACCACAGACACACACACCCCACCCCATCAGAAACACAGCACGTTCCTTTACTGTCGCAAGAAACACCACGCTAAGCAAGAATCCCAGCGCCCAGAAGACAGACACCCTGAAAGCACAGACTCGGCTCTCCTGCACTCAGCAGACAGTATCGACAGAGAATAAACAGCGATTTTAAAAGCAAGCTACATGATTTATAACTGTGTCTCAGCAACTGCTCCTGCCAGCAAAAGAGCCAGGCAAGCAAAGATCTCAGACACTAGAGGAGTCTTCAGAAAAGGATTTTTAAGTGATCAGGAAAAACCGTCCTCTTCCCTCATCCATCACACGTGCCATTAATGTTTTATTCCGGGTAAATATTTAACCGCAAGTCGTATTTGATGAACCATACTCCTGTTTGCAAAGTATACGACTGCGTGGTGGGACAGGGTATTCTCTGGTGGTGAAAGCTTCCTTGGCTAAAGGAGTGGGATCAGGCAGGGCTGCGGGCAGAACACGAGCCCCGTGGGCTGCGTGCACGTGGGCAGGGCGGCGATTCGTGCCAGGAAGGCAGCGTGAGCAGTTCAGAAATCATCATAAAATGATATTGATAAATGGGAAGCAGTCCAGAGCAGAGCTAGCAACATAATGAAGAGCCTGAGGAAACGGATGGTAGAGGGAAGATTAGAGGAATTGCATATGTATAGCTTTGACCAAAGGAAACAGTCCGGGGATAACTGACAGGTACCCGCTTCACAGAGGGGAGGGGAGCGTTCGGGGTGGGATAGGATGGATAACTGGGAGCAATTATTGGAAACTGAATAAAAAGAAGTTCAGGCTCAACATGAGGAAAGAAAATTAAAGAAGAAAATTAGAATATGAAATAGTTTGGGGGCAAAAGGGTCATTTGTAGAAACTCCTTCACTGGAGAATTCAAAAGCAAGCACGATAAAGCCCTAATAAATATTCGGCAAGGAGAATCATCCTTTGTGAAGACGGGAAATTGCCAAGTTGACCCACTAATGTTTTGCCAGCTCTAAGATCTAGTGCTCTATTTATACCTGACCACATGATGGGATACAACGCAGTAAAGTAACGCACTCGCGTTCCTCGATATCTCTGCTTCCACGTGCCCAGGCTCTGATGCAGCTCCACAGACTCGAGCTCCTGTTGTGCTCCAGGACACCCGACCGCCACTACCAGCGACAGCAGGAGCCAGGTATAAGCAGCGTTACTCTGAACGGCAACCAAAGAGCAGAGAGAGCTGCCAGATGCTGCCCTCTGCCTAGAAGGGTAAAGCTGGCGCAGCGCACGCCACTAGGGCGTTCTCCTCTTGCCGCAGTTCACATCTACGACACAAACACCACAACAGTCTTGCCCTGACATTTATTTCAACAAACACTGGGAGAGCTTCCAGACAGTTAGGAAGACTAACCAAGCCATTGAACTATTATACAAACCATCTTCCAGGCCTACGTTATTACGGTTACTATGGACAATAACAAGACTTTGTGCTATTGTGGAAGCCCCTCAATCTTGTCTGTGATTCCAGAGGCTCCTGGCTCAGTCTCTTCTATTCAAGCACACCAGAGACTGAGTTGCAAGATGCTGTGGGGTTAAAACCAAGCGTTGCATCAAGATTAAATACATCCCTTATGAAAACCTTCTGTGCTTTGCGTACACGATTCAATAAAGAACCTTAGCAGGATAACTGTTTTGCCCAGGTTATTAACCAGAATTTTCTTTTTTTTTTTTATTACTCCTCAGAATAACGTTTAAGGTAAACAACTCATAAGTGTGCAAGAATTGCATTAAGTGGAATGCTCTATCCCGAGTGTCCATTCCCGGATATTACGTTCTATTCCCAAAAGCCACCCTTGCACTGGGAAGTTCATTTTCTATTTCAAGAAGCTAAAGCAGACAGTGCACCTATGTGAAACAGTAAAAAAAAACCCAAACCCACACTGGAAATTAAGTCCTGAATATCAGAGGCAATATCAAAGTGCAAATTAGATTTGTACAAGACCAGAACTCATCGAAGGCATCGTCGGAGAGAAACCGGGGTTCGCGTTCTGCCCCTCCATCACTGGGAGCAGCCACAGCTCCTGCCCCCCCCCATGCCGGTCGGAACCCCGAGCCCTCCCCA
>VWZZ01005666.1:1161032-1186876 GCA_013399095.1 Psophia crepitans
CCTTGGTGTTTCACAGCCTGCCAGTGCGGCTCAACGACCGAAACCAAACGGGAAGTCTTCAGCAGAATCACACCGGGGCCCTGCCGGTGCGTTTTGGGATGAAGGCATGGGTGGGGTCAGGGTGCGCGGGGTGGGAAAGGGGTTCAGGACACCCAGCTGGACATGAGTGCTTTTGGTCCCAGGTGATACGGAGGATGGGAAGTGCTTGAGAGAAGGAGAAGCTTGGAAATGATCAGCAAGTAAGGAACAAGTGCATCAAGCGGGGCTCGTGGAGACATTGAAGCCCAACATCCAGCCCAGTAATGCCCAACATCCAGCCCAGTAATGCCCAACATTCCCACCCACCTGCAGGTGACTGAACTGACACAGAGCCAAAGCCCCTCCAGCTAAGCCAAACCACCTCAGAACCCAGCTCAGCCCCGAGCCCCCGAAAGCCACGTGACACCAATTGTTATTTTTTTCCTGAAAGGCCGGATCCAGGAGTTGTTGGGATATGCTTACCAGATCAGATACTGGCAGCATTCCTCTTTTCTATAGAAAAGTTCAAAGTTTAGGACATTGGTTCGGGTTGCTGGGAACACAGGGCCAAACCTCTCGCCTCCAGTGGCAACATCCTGGCTACCAAACCACAGGCTGGTCTGATGGGCAACAGAAGGCGGCATGAGAAATCATAGAATTTTTAAGGTTGGAAAAGACCTCTAAGATCGAGTCCAACCACCAATCCACCACCACCACGAGTCCTGCTCTTGGTGTTTTTCCCTCACCTAGCATGGAACATTTCCAGACTGATTGGACTAGAGAAAGGGAATGGGACGGTGTAGCTCTGGGATAAGACCCATTCCCGTTCATTAGTCTTGGAGCTTTAAAGAAAGAGCATCATTTTTCCCCAGGGAGGATTGCTGCAAAGTGATTTAACCTCTGAACTACCCTGAAGGGCTCCAGCGCCCTTTCCTGCGTCCAGGGAAAACTGCCATTTTGCAAAAAGCCCAATCCATCACCAGGTGCTGCTGGAGAAGTCCTACGAGTTTCAGCCCTTCCGCACAGACAGGCAGAACTTTGCCTACTTGGCAAATCCTGCCGGGGCAGAGGTGTTAAATAACTACCTCAGAGCCCAGTGTCGCAATACTCCCAGTCCTTGCTCAATTGCCACCTGACCTTAGAGACTTCTGGAGCCTGCTGATGCCTTTCTTGACAGATTTAGCTTGCCCCAGAACGCAGATGACACTAGGAAGGTTTCCTACAGTGCTCTTGAGAGCCCCACTCCAAACCATGTTTCGTTAAGGGTAATTAGTTGAGTAGCCATAAGGGACGACAGAGATAAGTGGGAATGCCAGAGGCGAAGCCGAGAGTGACCACTAGTCAGCATCGCAGTCTTTCGACAGAAAACACATTGTTTTCTGCTATGTGGACAGACAGGTTGGACTAATTACCATATATAATCATCATTATTTATGCTCTACAGACATCAGAGTTTTGTCTTTAAATGAATTTATAGAGGGGGAAAAAAAAAAAATCACAAAGCTGAATAATCCCTTTAATTATACGCTTAAAAATCCTGAATGGAAGAAATTAACAGACATAAAGGAACAAACATAAACTAATTATCCTTGTTTTGCAGTTAACGTACTTCTATGGTAACCACTATGGTCTTCGAAGAAATGAAATTTTATTTTTTTTTTTTAAATCAGTTCATCAGGAAAGTCACCCAGTAAAGCCACAAGACAAAAATCTTTCAAATAAGTCTAGAGGTGAGGTAGAACAGCAGGCATTTTCGCAGCTGTTGATCATTAGAGCCATGAAACTGCATTTTCATTAAAACCACCAAATAGATTCTCTCTTACAGGCTGGGTGGGGAGCTGGGTGGAGACGCACATGGGCACACAGGCAGGCGTGTATATAGAAGAAAGGAGAGAGACGACGTTTACTTCTGTATACCACCCGTCACCGTGGCCAGGTGAGCAGAAGACAAGGATGTAAGTTCTGTAATGGTTGCCCTTTCTGCTCTCACACTCATTTTGAGATTGAAAGCTTCCAACCTAATTCTAACACAGTTTTCCTGCGCAACTTCAGTAGCTTGTTGAGTATTGACTTAAGTGTGGAGTGTCCCAGCTCGCTCTCTCCAATACCTGGAGAAACATGTCAGCTAGGTGCAACTTTGGTAGGTCAAGACCACGTGGGAAGTGGTGTAGTATTCAGTCAAGACCAAGTTTACACATTTCTTGCCCTTGAAATGTAGAGAATTAATCAAAACCACACGCTTAAAACCCAAACCAGCCTGTCACCAGCTTTACATCATTAAACTTTAGCTCAGGGGGTGCATTGCCAGAGGAATCATTCAAGCAGAACAGCCCACGAAGCAGGCAGATTCTGGCTCTGTGGGAGGTTCGCTTCTTCAGGCTGTGCAGAGCCAGTGCTAGCCAAAAAGACAGTTCATGCAAACATGCCTTACTCTTCTTCTGACCACACCACCAAAACCAATGGTTTCCCCTATCGCATCTGTGGCCGTGCTGGCAGCTACAGATAAAGAAGTTAACTGAAGAGGCTCCTGTGAAGGGATCCTCGGGTTTCAGTTAAGAGGAAAGTCCCTGCAGTTGAAGCTGAGGAACAGGGTTCAAACTTTTTCACAGAATTCAGAAATTCTTTTCCTCCCCATGGCACCGGCATGCTCTCAGATGTCTACCTCCCTCCATTGCTGCCATCAAAAAGGAACTTTACTGCAGAAAACTGCGCTGTGTGCTGTATTCTGTTTCTCTGTGCTGGGATGGGTGGTCACAACTAGAAGAAATACCAAGAAACTTCAGGGTTGGCCTGGGGGTAAAAGGCTGCCCCGCTGCCCGCACAGCTCGCTCTCTACATAACAGCCATCTTCAGCTTTACGATTTCTCTGGAATGGTTTTGGCACAGCTTTGTAAGGACATAAAGATATGTCACACATCCCAGGCACCATCCAGCAAGAGATTCATTCCTGCCTTTTGTTAACATAACATTACTAATATTCTTAACAGCAATAACAGCTCCGATTAAGACATCCTGCTGGCTTCAGAGAAGAAGTTTCTATTTCCTCAGGTTCTAATTTTAGAAGCTTCTGGGCACCATGTAAACACTTGAGCTAGCAACAAACAAGAAACCCATGTGGATTATTGACTGAAAGCATGGGGTGGGTGATCAGAGCCGAGTATCCTGCCGTGCCGAAGTCACCGCCCGAGACTTTCAGATGTGCTGAACAGAAAGTGCAGCGCAGGAGCATCACGGGTCTGGCTGGGCTGCTGCTAACAAGAGTTCTCCCCACCTATTTCACTGGCAGACAGCAAACGTGGGACAGAGAGAGGTCTACTGAGAGCGATCAACACTGAGCATCAAACACTACCAGGCTGGGGGAAAGCAAGGAGGATTTGTGTACAGCCCTGCCTGGCAGCTCGTCGCAGGAGGAGACTCGCTCCCATTTGATGCGAGGCTCCTCAGCTCGGTGCCGTGCTAGTTGCGGCCCCATTCCGCAGCTGCTCTGCCAAATCTTCGTGCCCACTGCTAGCTGAGAAAAAATCTGTAGTGGTGAAATGCTCCTTTTGGTTTGTAGTAACAGGTTTGTTCAAAAGGTAAAGCAGCTTTTCACACACTGAAATACATCTCTGAAGCCAAGCTTGTTCACATCTCATTTTTCTTTTTCATTAATCCAGCAAAAATATCAAAAACTGCATGACAATTCGCATCGCACTTCCAACAGACAAAGGAGCTGAAAAAAATCTTCGCAATATTTTTTTTTTGGCTCTTGGTTCTACAAAGCACTTAAGCAGGAGCTTAATTTACTGTGGGTAAGTAGTATGTGGCTCCAGTGGGACTACGTATCTGATTAAAGAATAAATGTCATTGTCTCTATAGATCAATGCCATAATTTATTCCTCCTTGAGTATCAGATGGATCCTTATAGTCTCTTTGATAAACTCATGCAGCGCAAAACATTAAGTGATCCAACATATAAAACCACACACACACTACTGGAAATCTATACCCAGATACATATTAAATACTTCAGCAGTGATGTTAATTTCTACTGCACTTCCTAGTTAAATAAACCCCTTTTTTTTTTTTCAGAAGCCTATATATAAAGAGCTCAAAAGCCACTGCTCACCTTTTCCAACAATTTCTTGACAAATTCCAGACAAAAACGCCATGCACTGATCAGATCAAATCCCTGCGATGGGGGCAAGTCTTCAAGACCCTGGAAAAATAATTTAAGGATTTAGAAGAATACAAGAATTTCATAGACCAGCTATAGGGCATAAAAATCAGATATTGGAGCTGCTTTTGTTGATAGCTGGTGCTTTGGACATGTGTTTCTTTCTCTGCACTTTAGGGACCCGTATTCACTAGGCTCTGAAAGTTAGCGCATCCATCAGAGGTGTGATTTAATGGCCTTCACAGCAAACAGTGACCCTACAGGAAGAATAAATGAGTACGTGTTGGTAGCTGAAGGCGAAGGCATGTTTTGCACACATGATGTCACTCTTGCAGCTCAGGAAGAACTAATTGCTCAGCTTGCTGTAAAGTCTCATACTCGTTGGGTTCACTTGCAAATTATAGTCGTCTGGAGAGCAACAGTATGTCATCAGCACCCAACAATGTTGTCTGAAGCGTAATTAATATCTGTCTTTCTTTTCAAGTTCCTTATTTACCCTCTTTCCCCCATGACAAATATGTTAATGACCTCTCCGAAAGCCACAAGTTGTCATTTTCAAAGCCCCCGTCTTTCTGCCTTGAGCTGAACACTTTACTCTAAATCACGGTGAGCCTGTTCTTGCCCCCATTAAAGCTGTTGAGGGTTTTGCCAGTGACTTCAGTGTAAGCAAACTCTCACAGGCTGTAATGGGAGCAGGACCACACACCTATTTTGCTTCGCACCTTCAGCCAGTGGAAAGAAAAACCCAAGACACCAAACAAACAATAGGCAGGGATTGCCTTACAATTCTGCAGGATTTTGAGTTGAACCAGGTGCCTGGAGCAACACAAGGGTCATCAACCCATCCAGTCTTACGGGGCACGGAGTTTGTGTTGGATTACAGAGTCCTAAGTGGCTACTCGCTTTGCCGTTGGGTTTGATTTGGAGAATGGGGTTTGTGTCTCTGAGTTTGTTTTCAGCAATATTATCTGCTTACCTTATTCTCTTTTAAGTACTTATCTGCAGAGGGTAAAATACTGCCCAGAGTTCAATACAGTTGCATGTGAAAGTGAACATACAGAACATGCATGTCAGTGACAGCAATAACTCTACTGGTAGCCCAGACCATTACTGGGGAACATTTTGATACCAGTTTACGAAGTACTGCTCACACTCATACAAGGACTTGGATAATTCTGAGTGTGTGCCCATTTTTCTGTGTGCATCTTTACAAATGAGTCAGGTTTACAAATAATAAACGCATTTACACTAAAACCAGAAATAGGATCTCATATATTTAATTACCCACATCTGTACTCTACTTTTCCTTTTTTATTAAAAAAAAAATCCCCTGATTAAGTCATCTGCCATACAGCAGATATCTCCATACAACAAAAAAAATTACTATTTCCACTACCACATAGCTGTTAGTTTCAGATGTGAATAAAGCATTTCCCTTTCCAAGGTTTAAACACATGGCAAGTCCCCATGCCATATTTATCAAGTTTTCACATGTTTCTATCCTTCCACAATTAGCAAGGTGGATCTTCTGGAATTCTTACCGTATTACTAATAGGAATGTACTTGCAGGTAAGAAAGTACAAGATACATTATAAATTACTTCTTTTGTACATAGTGCTCTAAAATAGAGGTTCAAACACCCATTTTTTCTCTCCAACACCCAGCCCTACCCCGATTTCAGTGTTAGCTGATACTTAGCACACTTCTATCACTCCAGAACACCTTGAGGACCCTCTTGGGACCATGACTACAGGCAGATGTTCACGCCTAATGCCAGCTCTGCCTCAGCAGCATCATGGCCACATTGGTAGCGGTGAATTTGAGGGTGAATGTGATATCTGAGGGACACCACAAGGTCTGTGCCCCACTGTGGTCTCAGCTAAAGAGGGGTAAATTTTACCTGGACTGGAAAACCTTTTATCCAAGCATCTTTGCCCCAGTCAGGAGCATTATATCATTCCAGAACGTTCCCAACAAGAGCACCAGGGCTGGTCTTCCAACAGGGATTTGCAAGCCCAGACTATCCTGTAAGCATAACACACGCATAACCCACCCCTCCCCCTTACACTGAGGGCTACGACAGTGTCTCAGTCCCACTGACCAGAGGCGGAGGGAAGCCCATGGTCTGCGAGCACTAAGGTGCAGTATTCTACAAACCATTAGCCATTTACATTTTGAAAAGGCTTTTATGTTACACAGGTAGAGCTGCATAAAGGGAGCACAGAATATAAACATTGCTAAATAACAGGGAAAAATCCACTCAACAGGATTTACTTTTTTTAAATGACCTATATTGATTCTCACTCCAGCATCGTTTAGACGTTTCTCCAGCATTATGTTAATCCCTCCTACATTCATCACTTCATAAAGATAACCCCCCTGCATTTAAAAAGCAAGTATAAGTTTCTAAAGTCTGTCAGACAAGCCCAGCGGATTTTAATGATCTTCTCATCTAGCAATAAATGGACAGCTCTTAGAATAGGGGCTATGATTCAGGTTTCTTGGGTGCTGGTCTTCATTTTGCAATACCATTGCTGCCAAGCTACATTTGACACCTCTGTGCCTCAGCTTGCCTAGTTCGTAAATGGGCCCAGCAATACCTCTGTCACATGGTGTTAAAAGGTTTACTTAATTGCTGCTCATAAATCATAGAGAGAGCCTTGAAAAAGAGAAATATATATATATGCAAAGTAGTTTTGATGTTGTAATAGAACTGCATTGCTTTCAGATGCAGTGTTTAAAATTAAAGTCCTCAGAGATTCATGTTTCTTGTATCACTTTGCTACCTATTAGCATTACGGGTTATGCCCAGAATATTCAAAACCTAGGGACAATATTTGTGCAATTCAAGACAGCACTACTCATGACACTCACAGGGGAAGACGCTGGAATAGGAACCATTTTCTCTACCCATCTCCTATTGCAGTGGAGTGAGTTTTGCACTCATTTCAAGGGCTGTAGGACCCAAATCCATTCAACGTTGCTAATTAGCCCTAAAAAGCAGCGCTGCCAGCTTACAGGACAGAAATCCTACATTTCATAGCTCAGTTACAAACAAATGCTTCTCCTCCCTCCTCTTAACTAGCACATTGGGTTGCTGAAGGATTTTAAATTAAGCACCTTCACTTCGTGAAGTGTTTTGAGATCTGCCAAGTACAAAGTAGCGTTAAGATTACCATTTTCACTTTGATTCCCCCCCTCCCCACAAACTATTTTCTACCAGCTACAGCTGCTTCACGTACAAGGCGCAGGTAAGGGCTTTAGGACTGAATACTGCACCATTCAGAGCATCATACACACAAACGTAGTTTGTAGAAGCAGAAATAGGATCGAGCTATGAAGTTTGGATTAGATGAGAAATTCCCTATTTAGACTTCAATGATTTTTCAAAGCCTCATTTTTCCTTCTGCCCACTAGAAAGACAAAGAAATATTGCAAAATTTCAGTTTATGTCCAGAATTCAACAGAATCCCATAGAACTGTCTTTACATGGGCTTTTGGCTCAATTTCATCTCTAAGATAGAGCCAGAGTAGATCATTTCTGTGCCTCTTCCACACTGCAGTGAAGCAGCATGAAAGGCAATACAGATTCAGGGATGGAGGTGCCTATAGCAACATGACTCCATTCCTACACGTTTCTCCCACTGCTCCCGCAGGTTGAACACTCCCTGTGCTCCAGGCAGCATACGTGACCACAAGTGGACCTTCGGAGGAGAGAAGACTTGAATCCCTGCTGAGCTGTTCCATCCTGGTACGATTTCTAACCACACAGGTACGACAAAATCCCAGACGATGAGACCTTTAGAGACTCATCCTTCACCCCTACCCAGGGCACCAGGGAACACAAGCTCCATTCCCAGAGCAGCTTACTCAGGCTGTCCTACAACTCAGGTCAAACGGGCGAGTGGAAGATTAGTCTTACTTAACCATTTCACATTGCACTATTTCTGGTTCTTTCAGAGACTGGTGTGTTTCACCAAGGAAACCTGAGGTTTGCTATGGGGATTTTTTTTTTTTTCTTAAATCTTACGTGGGAAAATAAATAAAAAATCACTAATTAGCTGGAAATATTTAGTATGCTTCGCCAAATGAACCTGATGTCTTGGTAGTAGTGTGGCAACTTTCCATTGGCGCTAAATTTCAGCTTAACAGAGAGGTAAGCGAGGGCATCTTAACATTTTAGTAGCCACCTACCACCTTATGAACAAACCAAGCTACAAGAATAGTTTATAATTTATTCCTTACTTGAAATCACAATGACCTGTATGTACATTGGATTGCCCAAACGCTGACCAGGATCTGAAGTGACCAGGTTTTATAAGGGGTCTAGACACTGAACAGAGCCATCTCTGCACTAGAGAATGTAAATGGGGAGGCAGGTAGTGTAAATACATGACTGCAGGATCCGGCCCTCATTTGGGGGCAGAACACTGAAACTATAATTGCTCTTGCAATGAATAGCTGATGAATGAAAACAATTAGTCATTTTATTTAAGCTGTTGTTAGTTCTGCCAACACAAGTTTACAAAAGTCATTAGTCAGACTGCTCTCAGAAAGGGAAAAGAAAAAAAAAAAAAGATATTTGATTAAAAAACCCCATGAGATTTAAAAAGCCCCAAAAGCGATAAAGATGCTCAAGCTTTCTCTTCCTTTCTGGTTCAGGCAGAGTCCTTTTTTCCTTTGGAGTCAGGAGAACCAGAATTTTTAGTATGTTTTCTTTAACAAGACAGAAAGCAAGCCAAGCCTTGGGACTGCAGGAACAAGGATTTCACAGATTCTCACAAGACTCGACATAAATTTTGGAGAGTCAGAGCAGCGCAGGGTCAGGCACAGGCTGCCGGGGAGCACGGCGCAGTGTCAGTGAGGCATGGCCTCCCGCTCCCTCCAGCCACACAGCCCGCTGAACATGGAAGGAGGCCAACACAAGCACCATGGGGGCAGGGGACAGGCCAGCTCAGCTCATCCCGCAGCAGGACGGAGGGGCACGGCTGTTCCTGAGCTGCCTCCTCCTCCTCTGCTGGCCCTGCGGGTACAGGTGGCTCCTTGGCAAGCGCCAACCTCCCAGTGAGCACCCAGAGTCCGGCCAGCCAACACCACAGCATCCAAACGGGCAAGAAACACCTCACTTTTCTGCAAACCTTCTCTGGTTTGAAGAAACAGGGCTGCCAGGAGTGTCTATGTTCTCAGTCTTCCTCCTGCCCGGCCTTGCACCGTTTTGCCTTCCCACTCAGGGAATGGCTGGAAGGGAAGGGCGGTCATTTTGCTGGCCTCAGCCCCAAGCACAGCCCTGTGAGGCACCGACCATCCCAACTGGAGCCCATGTGGCTGCGGGCAGCCTGTCCGAGGCAGGTTAACCACAGATGCCATTGCCCAGCACTGCTGGGTACTCCAGCCCCACCATGAGACCTGCCTGGAGATGGGTGGAGTGCTGCTGCCACAGCACAGCTACCAGCAGCACAAGGCTTGCCCCAGGCGCACTCAGGAGTCTCGTACTCCAGTAAGACATAAACACTGACTGCAAAGAGCAAACAGACATTTTATGCCCCAAATACTCAGTGCCTGAGGAAAAGATGGGCAAGAGCGGGTTACTGGAGCAGAGGGTACAGGGAATAGGACAGCCCCGGCTCAGAGCCAGCCTGGGTCTTGGCGTCCTGACTGCCTCCCCATTGCTGAGAGGCTTTCGGCATCAGGAATGAGGATCAGGTGGAAACTTCGTGCTTTCCAATATCTTAAAACAAAAGTATTTGAGACTTTTCCTGGGGGCTTGCAGTAGCCTCTCCAGGTGTGCCTCGCAGCTGTTTGTGGCATCAAAAGCTCATCCTGAGCTACAGCTTAACACCAGCTGAAGAGCACGTATTTCTTTTATTATTACTTCTTAAAAAAATATACCAACCCAGACATCTTGACTTGCTGAAGTGCCACTGACAGAAAGATGGTAAACAAAGTGCATGACCAGATTCTGGTGAAGGTTCAAAGGAACCACATCCCAAACACCATCTGGATACAGTCATGCATTTGTTTAACCACGAGGAAGGAAAAGTGTTTCATAACAGAAATTTGGTTTCATAAACAAGATGATCTTGATGTAGTCTCTAGATGATCAGCTCTATGTGATCCATCACCTACACTGCCCTGAATGCTCCAATCTCCTTTTTCACCTCCGTGTTTAGTATTTGAGAGCCATTGTGCTCCTGTTTCCCTAAAGAATATGGTATCTTACTACAAAAAACACCATCATGACTGAACAGTTACTGGCATCTCCAGCAAGACGTGCACGGAACATGAGGACCTCTTCTTGCTTCTCTTCAACAAGGATGCAACACAACTATAGGGGAGGCACGCAGCGGTTATGGCTGCTGTAGGACTACCATAGCTTCTCTTTGGCTAAACAGGATGTATGTGCCTCAAGGGAAAACAGCCAGGGGCTTACAAGGGCTACATTTACATGCACAAAAATCTTTGACAAATCTTTTTCTAAGTTATCACAGAGACTGATCCAACCTCATCTCTTCCTTGGCTTACAGCAGTTCTTCCTAAGAAAACTGCCACGGTGCATGGTCACACTCTACACAAGAAACCACCAAACTCCTGCTGGTTTACACCCACTGAGGAGAAACGCCATCGCAGACAGAGTCCAGGGAAACAGTTAAACAGGGACATTGCAAAATTGCACAGCTAGTGACATTGGCACCTGCGAGCATTTGAGGTCTCTGTAGCAGATAAATGTTGGAGTGTGACAGATGCCAGGCAGAAGCGGGACTGACCTGTTCAGCAGATTACAAACTGGACTGATAAGCAGATACACGTCAAAATCTGAAAACAAAATGGCCTTTTGAAGGGGTGAGTTTAACTCAAGCTTAGCCCCGTCTTGCTTCAGTTCACAACTTAGAATTTAATTGCACTTCAAATGCTGCTTCATATGAACAAGAATATATTGTACAGAACCCAGCAGGTTCACATCGAGCTCAGGAGATGCTGTGCTGTTAGAAGTGGACAAACTCCACCTCCCCTTGCTTTGTAGTGGTGTGCTCCAGTATCAGTATTGGAAGAGAGGTTGAGAGACTTAATTCGTGACTAACTTTGTACAAACAACATCTGAGCTTCACTTTTCCAATACGGAAGCTGCAAGTACTTACATACCTTCACTGCAAAGTACCTAAAGAGTGGTGGGTGTCAAGTGCTGGACTGTCACATCATGTATGTGCAATCAGGGGAAAAACCCCCAGACTTCGGCTGAAGCTTTATGCACATGGAGAAGAGCATATAGTTTGTTATAAGAGAAAACTCAGATCCAATTGGTCATTCAGCAATTAAAACTGCTGCTGAGGAGGTATTTCTCCACGACCATTCGGAATTACAGCGTGGATATGGTTTGTATCCAGTACCCCATGAGGTATTCATGATCTGCTCTGTCCCATACACACATTCTTTTTGTGTCTATTCAATGTGCCCCAAACCCTATTAAACTAGATTGTTGATCTCTGCTTAACTGTAATTTTTGCTTTAAAATAATTAAAAAATAGAGCAGAAAGCTTAATGTGTTTAATGGTCATAAAGAAAAGTCTCTGTTGGAGTCTAAACAAGACTAATCAATAGGTTAATGCAACTAATGATTCTTTGCTTCAGCTAGACCATCTCAGATGTCACAACAAATACCCTCTTTAAAGCTGCTTCAGATTGTTCCATCCACTTTCTAAGTGGTACATACTGCTCTAGAAAGTCACTCTATAGGTCATTCCCCCAGCCGTATTTCCGTAGGCTCAGAAGCAGGAAGGAGCCTTCCTGCCATCCTTCTGTTTGAGCGAACCCCTGTGAAGCTCTGTCTGCCTGGATCTCCAGAAGCAGCGTTGAATCCTCTCAGCAGTGTTTTAATTGGCACTGCAAGGCCATGCTGTCATCACTCCCCTTCATCTTCTAATGTATCTTTCCAAAAATCACGATGCCTACCTCTCTAATTATTTTGTTTGGCAACCTGGAAATATGGGTAAGTGCAGTGTTTGCTATTAGCTTGTAAGAAGGACAGAGGATCAGATTGCTTGGAGGGAAGGAAAATCAGACCAGTAGATCCTGGTTGTACTCAAATAGGAGTCTCCAGAGGAAATGTGTGGTTGTCCACGAAGTATTGCTGGTGACTTTGACAGCAATTTCCCTTTAGGCCAATACTGAACCAATACTCCAGCATGACAGCAGAGGCACAGTAACTCTGGATATGCTGTACTCCCAAACGAGATGTTGAACAAATGTCTTTACCACATGTGGTCATTAAAGATTTGATGACGAGATGAAAGGTGTTAATCTTGGAAACCTGGCCAGGCTCCAACATCAGTAATTACATTCTGCCTCCCTGAGCAGTTCTCTGTGGAGTTTCAGCTGGACATTTCAGGTCTCGAACCGTTATGTACCCTTGCTGTGAGTGAGTGGCTTAAGAAAAGTACTCTGATCACTGTGGCAACTCACTGATATTCTGCATCAACGACTCGTATTATGGAGCTACAAATCTTAGAGCAGTAACAAATCATGTCAAAGAAAACTGCTCTGGTTACTGGGCATTGCTGCAGCCCTTTTACATGTGAGTAGCCCCGGGAACGCTGTGAAACCTACTGCGCAGATAACTTATGGGATGGACCTTAAAAAAATTAAGCCACCAATAGATTATATTTCCACTCACAGTGCCCGCCTTGGAAGAAACTCACCGGTAGAGGCTAGGGTTCCTGGTTTACTGCAGTTAATTGTTAAAGTCCGCACCCCATAATGGTTCCTCCCAGAGGCAGCCCTGCTTGGATCTGAGTTACAGGAAAATCTTGCAGTCTTGTAACACCATTCCCAAGCGCAGGCATCGTGTTTGTAGCCTGGCCACCAGATGCTACCAGCACATGAAGTACTGTAGCACCGAGACCTGCTCTGCAAGCAGAGCCCTTACGAACACCAGACACTCTTCTAAGGAAGATTCCCTAGAGGCAGCATCTACGTTGCTGGGCAGATGCTCCCTGCAGTACACCCTGCAATCCTTGCCCGCACCCTTGCCCCGCATTGCCTCTGTTTCAGGAGGAGATCTGCACGCACAGCCGTCCCCCCCCAACACACACTTCCATTTGTAAGGAAGCCAGGGCATGCCTACAGATGGGAGCCGAGCTGCAAGCCGAGCATCCCCGGTGGGTACGGCGCGGGGACCAGGGCAGCGGACAGTGGTGAACTGCAGCTGCTGATACTGCAGCCCACAGTCAGAGGGCAAGCAGAAAGCAGCACTGAGAATGTTTTGCACAGGTTTCCCAATGTTGATTCCCCCGTTAATACCATCCTCATTATTACCACATGCATCTTTTCCTTACAAAAGGGGATTTTAACGAAGGCAGACGCGATTCCTGCGAGTCTCGTACTGAACAACACTGGCTCCGTGCAAACCCTGATGCAGAGATTCACTGAAGTCTGTCACACAACTGATTTAAATACAAGTGGTTTCAGGGACTGCAAACTCAGACACAGCACAGGAAATTGTAGTAAAATACATTGACCATCTTACGAATATAAGAGGAGAAATAAACGCTTATTTATGTAAAAAATTCTGAGCTTACCTGATCTTGCATTGATTGCCATGCTATCTTACATACATATTCATTTCAGAAGACCTTTAATAATCCTGTGCATTAACCAGAGCCAGTGATGATCTCCTTTCAATATTAAGTTTCTGACATCGCAAAGAACAACGTGGATCGTTTTCAGATATTTTCCCAGTGCTTAACATGCAACTTATCAAGTTCCCTTCGAGCGTTCATCACACCCATGCAAATAATTTATTCTTCCCCAGAGAAGCTTTGTGTTTGATCACAATGACAACTCACTGCTGCTACCCTGGATCATGCACATTATGGAGCTTCAAACCTCAGAGCAGTAGCTAAATCACGTCGAGGAAACCTAGTGAGGTGAAGGTCCGTGCCTGCAGTCCTCGCACACAATTACACCTCATGATCTCAGTAAGATTTAGTTATGCCAGCAAGGTCTGCGGAACCAAAACCATGCTTTTGAAAAACGAGTTGTTAATCCTGAAGAGGATTAACCCGTTGGAAGATAAGCAAATACCTAGCTCAAGATTATTGTTATAAGAAAGGCACTTTGATTACAAACTACGTTTTTATCATTTAGGAGTCACCTGTCCTGCAAACATACATGCACTAATGTGTCTATGAAATCCCTGGGAAACCACAAACAGGTTTTAGAATCTGCTAATCAGTGCAAGGAGTCTGTCAGAATAGCTTTAGCAAATAAAAGAAATGCAAAATACCGAAACATACCTAGAGGACAAAGTCTCCTGGCAGAGTAGGATTGCAGGCTGAGACCCAAATAGCTGGTAATTTGGGATGGAACGGCTTCTACAAATCAATCAGAACAGAAAGCCAACATCACACAAGCTACGCATTTACCAGGCAGTGTTTGACAGCAAGAAACAAGCTACAGCATAGAAAATTTCTGTGTATTTTAAGCCTCCATCCCAAACTGACTCCTCATACAATCCATCTGCAGGCTGTAATTTACTAAATCCATCTGTTGTTCCTACAGCGTGCTTTCTGGAAACGCTGCATTTCAAGGGTCTGCTCGTTAGAGAAGGTCAAAGAGTAAAGCAGGCCCTTTCATTTTAAGTGACTTGAAAGAAAAGGAAAGGAAATTTATATTTGGAAATAGCAATGATTAACTAGGGGAAATATATTAGAGTATTAAAATAAGTGACATAGAATAGCTCTTACTTCCAATTAGGCTGACTTTACTTCAAGAAAAATATTTATATACAAATATAAAATGCTGGGGAATGCTAACCTATACTAAGATGAAAGCACCTCATAATACAGTTCATGTTTAGACATTCAAATGGGTGATCACAGTTTCATGTACTTCTTGTCCTTCTAAAGTCTCTGCTTCTGTGCTTTCTAATCACCAAAACTTTTTGCAACTTCTATTTGTCTGTTACCAAGATGCCTATCGCCACTGCACACCTTCCACATCTCCGTAGCCTTCAGAAACACATCATCTGCTGCCACTGCATCATTCCTGCATCCATACACATCACAAACAGACCAACAGATTCTTCACAGAATTAAGGACACAAACTCCCATACACATTGGTCCAAAACTGAGGGTCCTAAGAGCTAAAGTCCAGACCAGAATCCACCAAACCACATCCTGGACTTCTGACTGTGTTCAGGACTTCTGTCATCAGCCCGTTCGTTGAACAAGATAAGGAACACCAAAGCTGCTGAAGACAAGTAGAAGAGAGCTGTGGATAACTCCTGAGCATGCCCTGATCAGCAAAGTGCCAATGGTACAGCCCAAGTCAGCCCAGACACCCAAAGGCATACCTACAACCCATGTGGACACACACCAGCTTGTTTCAAATGAGCGAGCTCACCCAGTGCTGCCGTCACAGGGGAAGAGGAGGGGGCCCTGGGATCCCTGCCTAAATACTCAGCAGCCGAAGCTGTCGTTACCCAGCTGCTGGCTTCCAACTAACTAGTTACAGGTGCTTCACAACCAGCAACAGTCACACTTCGGGGCTGTGGCATAGATCATGGTCACAGCCTTGGAGGGGGCAACAACTGACACCATGCAAAGCAGTTATTGAGGGAAAACGCAATTAATACAGCTGGACTTTGACCAGGAGACTGGAATCACCATCTGTATGAGTGCAGAAGTCTCCCAGGACCCTTACTGGCGTGACTAGTCAGTCTAAAAAACATCCTAAACTCGGGTGTGCTAATGTCATGCAAAAACGCTGGTTCAGTCCTGACTCAGAAGAAACCTTGTCACCTACTGAGTCACCAAAACCATCCCTTGCAGCATGGGTTTCCTTGGAGTCCCCTTTGTAAGCCTTGCTAAGGCCTGGCCCTGCTTTGCCTGTAAGATTTAACGTGATGGCAGTCAAAAGCCGTATGACGCAATGAGCTGCGTAGTTTGTTTGTTTTCTTAGGGGCTCTCCCTCCCTCCCTCCACCCGCAGCCCTACCAAAAGGCCTTTGTCTGAGGAGTGGAATAAGGAGCGTAACAGAGTGTTTGCATTTCCTTATGGAAGAGCTACTCCAGCAACTCCTCTCAGGCCTCTGAAGTCAGCTCCAGTACAGTTACTTGGCCTAAGTTCATCTGAACTAAATGGGCTGACTCCGTTCAAATACGTTGCACAACCAAATGATAAAACTGGGGAGAGGGGGGGAAATGACTAGTGATGACACATGTATTTAACACTGCATGTCTCCTCTTTCCAGATTAGGAGGAGCTGGCAAGCTTCAGTCTGTACACATGCCAACAGCGGATGTCGGCACATATACAACACTTTTCAGAACAACATACTGTTGAAACATGTAGTTCAACTCAAAGGCACCCCTTCTGTTCAGCTAGCCCAAAACAGCTATAGGAATTGTCTTGCTTAATATGGTAGGATTTGCAGCACAGCTTTTAATGCTGCTTTAATCTGGTTTCTTTATAGCCGCTTCAGAAGTGCAGAGCAGTAGGTAGGAGCAACCGTGCTGTACTTTGCACGAGGTCCCCCACATCCATTGGAACGAGGGGAAATGATGAAACGGTTGGCAAGAGAGAAACGGCAAGGATGAAGGGGGTGGCATAAATGATGCAGAAATCCAAGCCTCCCTTCCGCTTTTACCTTTCCTCACTTTTCTTTCATTTTTCAGTCTGAAGTACAGAGAAGTATGATGCTGACAAGCTCGCCCTGGCTTGCTGTCAGTGTGTCTCAAGAAAGTCATCAGTAAAGATCTGAAAGAAATAACATCTGCAAAATAAATAAAAAATATATTCCAAGTGGTAAATGAAGTGTTCCGCATTCATTAGCAGAAAGCTCTGCCTTGCTGAATTCAGAATTGTAAATATCTTTGGTTCTTTCCTCCTTTTCCTTTCAATAGTTTTGGTGTGAACATTTGTAAATTCAGCGTTCCCCCCTGTTCTTTTCCCTGCTTCATTTTCCCCCTGGTCTCTTCAATTATTTGTCTTCTTTCTCACGGCAGGCAACAACCATGAACTGAACACAACGCAGGAAAGCCCCTAATCAGTGCAGAGCACGGCACCTTTTGCCGTGGGTCTGGAGTGGTGCTGAATGTCTCAGAAGTGATTGATAAGCCCCATTATATGGGTGGAATCATTTTCCTTTGGCTTCTGATCCGGCCACCCTATCCCACCACCATTATCCTGACAATTTCCTTTTCATCTCACTTCCTACCAGCTGTTTCCATTTCTTTCCCCGTCTTTCTGCACAGCTCTGGCACTGGGAAGGAGGTGATCAGGCTGCAGAGACTCGGGGAGGGCTTCCTGCCATGGGACTCAAATGCGTGTTCGTCTAAGGAGGAGACTGCCAAAGCCTCCAGCTCTGCTCTGCAGGAGTTTGATGTGCTAATGTGGGGATCACAGAGAGCGCTGCAGCCAAGGTTGTCATAATAATCCTAAACTCTTTTCACTTTTCCCCAGCAGCACCAGTCCCCCCAGGTACCTCTCGGCGAAGCAGCCTCCAGTTTGGGTCTCGTTCCTTTCACCACCCTCTTGAGCCTCCGGAGAGAGCAGTTCTCCACTCACACGTCCCAGGTCACAACAACTAAACCCAATTTCACTGTCTGCCACTCAGTTCAGCAGTTCATTGCCACCGTCCAGCCCTGTTGTCAGGGATCCTCATTCAGATCTAAACCAGCTTTTTTGAAATTATTCTTGTTAGTGCCCTCGTAACAACAGGGTTGGCTTTTACAGTCAGGTTCAAGGAGCAGCTCGGGAAATGCCCACACGTGAAATGACACTGCCCCGTCTGATGGACATGGTCACCTTTGGTGGGAGGTGTGCAAGAAGGGAAGAAGCAGCTGGAAGCTGGCTCTGGATAACAACCTCTTCACCAGGCTCAACTGCAGCCTGGATAGCGTGTCTGAGCAGAGCCTGAGCTAAAAGAGCAATATTTGGATTTCTCCTGTACTTTGTTCCATCCAATGTACAAACAGGAATCCCAGGACAAAGTGTAATTCATGGGAATTGTACCAAATGTACAACGAGGGGCTCCTTCTACCGGCTTGTAAGGATTTTGTTGAAAAGTAAAAGATACTGCCAGAGGAAAAAGGAAAAAAAACAAAAAACAAACAAACAAACAAAAAGAACAAACAAAAAAAAAGAAAATCGAGAGTATGGTTTGGTAAAAATAAGGTTTTATGGACCCAAAAATCAACATACTTTTCCCTATGGTTTAGGGAAAAACGGTTGTGGAAGCAATGAGTGTGATTCTCCAAATCCGTCTTCATGGGTCCTTTTAATTTAGCGGCGTGACTCATCGGAGCAGGGACTGCTTGGATGGTTGTATGACCACAGGATGCGGCCCTGGAAAAGTGTTTTTTGTAAACAAATAAACATGCTCCTTCCTGTTTGAAACTCAGATCTTTCAGCATTGGGCAAGTGCCTGAGAACCTGACAGTGAAAGTAATAAGAATTATTAAGCACGATGCTGGTTGCTTGGTCCAGTTCCAGCGGCAGGAGCTGAACAAAGCACCCAGAGTGAAAAATAGATGAGTCTCCTAAAATCCCTTAATAATCTAAAGTGTTGTTTCTATCAGGAACAAAGAAAAGACTTTTTAAGTGAAAACTGCCTGAAGAGACTTACAGGTCTTACAACCTGAGAAAATCGAGAGTATCTTCTAAACAAAGGAAAAACCCAAAACTGCGCTGGGAGGTTGGACGGCAGCTTGTGCCACGTTGTGCCGTACACGCAGGGAGTTACCCGGAGATCACAGCCTCCCAAATGGATTTCACACTATGGCTTTTGACATCTGATGAAGTCTTTCGAGAGAGATTATCCTCTTTTCCTGGAGCAAGCAGGATGCTGGCCCCAGCCGGCACGCTGCCGTGCCTTTGCTCCTGCCTCCTGGGGGGCAGAAGGAGTCTCCACTCCTAACAGCTGGAAACATTTCCAGAAAAGCACGTAGCCATTCGGAAGCAACCTAAATATTGCGATGTCAGGGAGTCAATTTTCGGTGGGTATTTTAAAAGCAATCTTTTTGGCAGCTGCCAGTGAATCTTTAAGTAGGTTTAGATCAATGCGTGAAGTCAAATAAATGCTTAAAATCGCGCCAGATTAAGATGGGTGGAATGAATCAAGGAGGGAAGCGGCGGAGCAACCGTCTGACCCTTTTTTCTACTGCAGACCAAAGAAACCGGAGGATGCTCCAAACCGACACAAAATCCTGCTGTACCCGGTCGCACGCGAGCGCGGGAAAGGCGAAGGGGAAAGAAGAACGGAAAGCTTTGCGCTTGCCTTAGCTGGGTCGGGATGTTTCGGCTGCAAACGATAGATCTATTTTACCTATTAGAGCTTGTCTAGACTAAGGAAATGTTCCTGCTATGACTACGCTGAGGTAATTACACCAGTGTAAACCCCTTTGGGCAAAACAGAGCTTTCAGTGGCCTGATTTACTCTGGTCACTTGCCAGGATTAGTTTAGCTGGTACCAGCCTATCCTCCAGGAGCTCCTGCCCCCAGCTGGAACCTCGCACACCAGTTTTCATCCGTCTCATCTGAAGCGTTTGTACTGCCAACCCATCAACCCAGCCATCCTTACGGGACGATCGTGCAAATGTGTCTCCAAAAGAACGGTAAATATGCAGAGGGTTCCTCTGTTAGTAGGGAATTGATTCATTGGCTGAAAAAAAAAAGCCCATGCTGAAGTAAATCTGGTGTAAAATTAAAACACACTTTGATTTGTGTATGCACATCAGGGAAATATATTTGCTGCAAATACAATGAGATGGGAAGGCAGATGTGGGATGTTTAACCTGCCAGGGATAGATATGTCCCTTACCCACATCAAATAAACTTGTGTGAGAGGAGAAAATGAGTAAAAAAAGTATAAAATGGGAGATACTCCAAACTGATTCTATTAAATGAACAAACAACTGAGAAAACCAAATAAATTAAATGAAGTAAATCCAAGTGCTTCACTCTGAAGCCCCTTTTAAAGACGAGAAGGTGAAACCCTACCCTAAGAGGAGGCAGTGACATTTACATTGACTCTAAAGGAGAGGGTTCACTCGAGATAATGCAAATGGTGAAGTCACGAAACGCCGCTGCGTGTAGAGCAGAACAAAAATGCATGTGCTGAGTTTCACACACAGCATTCAGAGAACGTGCAGATAAATGCAGGATGAGGAACAGACAGACTGATGGACGGGCAGGCTTGGTTATAATTTAATCTGGTTTACTGTTCTCTGCAGGTGTTGCACTTATAATGTTCTAAAAAGTTATCAAACATCTTTAATTCTAAACAGTTACTGGAAGGACAGTTAGAAACTCTAATCATGAAACAAACATGTTCCTTTAAAAGTCTTGTTATGAAAAAAAAAAAAAAGGAGGGGAAAAAAGTATGTCTGAAGCACAGAGATGACATCAGAAAAGTTCCTCAATTCACAGATGGCTGCACCTTTCAAAAAAAATTAAAATAGGAACCCTAGATTGATTTAATCACCCATACAAGCGAAAAAACGTAATGAAGATACTTAGTGCCAAATTGGTTTCTTGGGACCTTTTCCATGTAAATAATACAAATCAAACCTTGAAGTTCAGTGCAGATATGATCTGACAAGTAAGCCAGGCTTTTCGTTTCGCTTTGATCCAGCTCCAGAAATATTTTATCCAAGGTAAAGTTGTTTTTAAGTGTTTTCCATTTCAGTTTTTAATTTTGGATATTCATCATATAGGAAACTTGCTTATAATGCTTAAAACATCAGTCTGGCTGAAGTGACTCACCGCACCAAACATAAAGATTTCCTTATATTTGCTCCTAAGAGTGAAAACATGAAAAGATCCCGGCGTGACAGGGGATCGACTTCAACTCACTCTGTTATTTTTAATGGAACAGTGAATGTGGACAACCTGAGCTGAATATTCCTGAACACCAAATCAAGCCGACTCAAATATTTTTAGCACCGTTTCGCTTCTCCTGGGTGTGTTGGTGAAGAATATTTTTGAAAATAATAAGATAGATAGGCCTGTGTTTTCTAAGTGACTCCCCAAATTCCCCACGTGCTGCCATTCCCTCAGGATGCTGTCTGGGAGCAACAGTGCCTTCTCTTGGAGGAAAATCTCCATATTAGGCTTATTCTGATTTTTTTTTTTTAGTCTTTTATACTTCTGTTGGTTAAAAATAAGGTTTTAAAAAAATTAAAAATCTTTTTTTTTAACTCCATTCTAAAAACCAGGATGAAGACTC
Organism: Psophia crepitans; assembly: GCA_013399095.1. Lineage (NCBI taxonomy): Eukaryota > Metazoa > Chordata > Aves > Gruiformes > Psophiidae > Psophia > Psophia crepitans. Next base: position 1,182,430 of record VWZZ01005666.1, read on the forward strand.
TGCAGCTCAGAGAACTACAGATATATTGAAAAAAACGAACCTCGTTCAAAATGTTCAGGGTTGTGTGCCTAAACATGGATTTAGGCACCTTGCCGTAGGCGTGTAGTTTTCAAAAATTCGGCTCTTGTGAATAATGTGAAATCCTCTGGATTCTCTTACTTCCACAAATCGGTATGTAGTATATTTAGAATTAACAGGGCCCCTTTTCTCTTTTCACTCAAATATGTGGTGTAAGGTTAATGAAAATAAGATGGATCTTTCATTTTGGGTCTTAAATATAATATTATTAAATATGCCCACCAGAAATGTAGGATAAAATATTTGCTCTGCTTGAAGATTATGTGATATTTGTATTCTAAGCCTCACCACAGTGGGTTTCTTTAAATAGAAGCTATACTTTACTCCTAAATTGCTTAAGGCAAAGGAAGCAGAGATGATGTTTTTATGAATGTTTAAATGCAAATGGAACTGAGAGTGAATGCTATGCTAGCTAACATCAAAGGCTCACCAAAGTCTCTGCATTAATGAGGCTCTTTGTTTCCTGGATCACAGATTACAACAGGTTTCCAACTCATTGCCAAGGCTTTATCTCCATTTGGGAGGGCTGTAAATCTCAGACGATTTTTTTCACATGCAAAACAAGAGGATCATCTGAAAGGAGGAAAAAAAAAAAATAATCTTAAAGTAGCAAATATTTCATTCAAATGATTATTACTCAAAGTGGCTGCAGCTTGTTTTATTTTTGTGATGTTTAAAAGAATGGAAATCTGCAGACGGGGTTTCCTGTGGGGTAGCCCGCTCGTTCGTTTGGATGGGAGAGCTGAGCAGGGAGAAAGCAAACCGCGTCCTTTCCCTCTCCCACCTCTTTTAGCCCAGCGCAAACTGCGCCCCCTAAATCAGAACAATAATTCTGTGTCATGCAAAATCAGCAATTAGCAGAAAGACGGATTTTGCTTCATTTAAATATATTCAGTACTTTTCAAAGTGGCTCCAACTAGTTCTTCTCCTCCCCAAAAAGTAATGAGATTATATCCCTGGTAATAATACCCTAATTAACAAGAAAAATAGGGACCGAGATTTTTAGCTTCCTATTCAAGGCCTGAATGTGACAATATGTAGTATATTGGGTCATAAAAAACAATTTACATGGCGTCATTACAGTCTGTAGAAAAGTCTCCAGGACCCAGGGCTATCTTATGCAATCTTAATTAAGGAAAATAAATATCGGTGTGTTGTTTTAAGCTACCGGAGACAGGCACAGGACCTGTCGTATGTGATCAGAAGAGATGGGGAGTTTCCTCTTCCATGGGAACGGCTTTAAAAAAAAGATCCGACGCCGGCACAGAAGTGTCTAGTGTCTTCGAAATTGGCTGCAAAGACGTTAATTTCATGTTTCCTGACCCTCGGGGCCAGTCAGGAAAACTAATAATTTTCTGTAACCCGACGTCACGTCTGTGCCTCCGAAGGGGCCGGGGATGAGGGAGCGATGGTGGGGAGCACGGGGCGCGCTCTGCGGCCACGGTCATTGGCACCCACCCGTGCCTGTGTGCACCCATGGCCGTGAAGACCCAACCGTTGTGTGTGCGCGTGTGTGTGCGCACACGTGCATGGGTTGATCTGCGTCTGTGTGCACACGTATACGTGCTGATGTGTGTCTGTGTGCACACATACGTGTGCACGTGTGTGTGCACACATATATGTGCTGAAAGGCGCCTGCAGCCCCACGTGCCGACTTCTGTCCTCTGCTCAGTTGTGTGCTGCCGCTCTGTGTGTGTGGATTCGTGGGCAAACACGAGTGTGCACATGTGTCTATGTGTACGGATGTGTTTGTGTGTGTGGATGCGTGTGCGCTGACGTGCGTGAGCACATGGCTGCAGTGGCACTCTGTGTCAGTGACCATCTGGGGCGCATGGAGCTCCACCTGGGGATGGGTGAGGAGCCACCAAGAGCTTATGGGTCAGGATTAAAGGGAGGGCAGGACAGGGGACACTGTAGGGGGGCTCTGCCACAGGCCACCCAATGAGGAAGACCGAGCAGATGAAGCCCTCTATAGACAGACAGGAACAGCCTCACGTTCACAAGCCGTGGTCCTCGTCGGGGACTTAAACCACCCCAGTATCTGTTGCAGGGTCAACACAGCAAGGCATAAACAATCCAGGAGGTTCCTGGCATGCATTGATGGTAACTTCCTGCTCCAAGTGATAGAGGAGCCAATGAGGAGAGGTGCCACGCTGGACCTTGCACTCACCAACAAGGAGGGGGTGGTGAGGAATGTGGAGCTCAAGGGCAGCCTTGGCTGCAGCGACCATGAAATGGTGGAATTCAAGATCCTCAGGGCAGCAAGCAGGGCACACAGCAAGCTCGCTATCCTGGACTTCAGGAGAGAAGACTTTGGCCTCTTCAGGGACCTGCTTGGTAGACATCAGGAGAGAACGCCCTGGAGGGAAGAGGAGCCCCAGACAGCTGGTTAGTATTCAAGGGTCACCTTTTCCAAGCTCGGGAGCAATGCATCCCAACGAAGAGGAAGTCAGGCAAAACAAGAGACCTGCATGGAAGAACAAGCAGCTCCTGGACAAACTCAAACACAAAAAGGAAGCCTACAAAGGCCGGAAGCTAGGGCAGGTGACCTGGGAGGAATACAGGGATACTGTCCAAGCCACCAGGGATCAGATCAGGAAAAGTAAACCCCTGATAGAATTTAAATCTGGCCAGGAATGTCAAGGGCAACAAGAAAAGTTTCTATAGGTACATCAGTGATAAAAGGAAGACTAGGGAACATCTGAGCCCTCTCCAGAAGGAAAGGAAAGACCTGGTTACCCAGGAGATGGAGATGGCTGAGGTATTTAATGACTTTTTTGGCTCGGTCTTCACAAGCAAGTGCTCCAGCCATACCACTCAAATCGCAGAAAGCAATGGCAAGGACTGGGAGAATGAAGAACTACCCACTGTAGGAGAAGATCAGGTTTGAAAATATCTAAGGAACCTGAAGGTGCACAAGTCCACGGGACCTGACGAGATGCAGCCACGAATCCTGAGGAAACTGGCAGATGAAGTTGCTCAGCCATTCCCCACCATATTTGAGAAGTCGTGGCAGTCCGGTGAAGTTCCCACTGACTGGAAAAGGGAAAACAAAGCCCCCATTTTAAAAAGGGAAAGAAGGAAGACGTGGGGAACTACAGGCTGGCCAGTCTCACCTCTGTGCCCTGCAAGATCATGGAGCAGATCCTCCTGGAAACTATGCTCAGACACATGGAAAATGAGGAGGTCGCTAGTGACAGCCAACATGGCTTCACTGAGGGTAAATCGTGCCTGGCAAATTTGGTGGCCTTCTATGATGGGGTTACAGTGTTGGTGAATAAGGGAAGAGCTACTGACGTCATCTAATTGGAGTTGTGCGAAGCATTTGACATGGTCCCACATCAGATCCTTGTCTCCAAATTAGAGAGACATGGATTTGGTGGATGGACCACTCAGTGAACAAGGAATTGGCCAGATGGTCACATTCAAAGAATTGTGGTCAATGACTCGATGTCCAAGTAGAGATCAGTGACAAGTGGTGTTCCTCTGGGGTCCGTACTGGGACCGGCACTGTCTAACATCTGCGTCGGTGACATGGATGGTGGGATCGAGTGCACCCTCAGCAAGTTTGCTGACAACACCGAGCTGTGCGGTGCGGTTGACACGCTGGAGGGAAGGGCTGCCATCCGGAGGGACCTGGGCAGGCTGAAGAGGTGGGCCCGTGCTGGGCCTGAAGCTGCAGGAGGGGAGCTGGAGCTGAGCTGGGAGGCAGAAATCCTTCCCTGGGAGGGTGCTGAGGCCCTGGCACAGGGTGCCCCGAGAAGCTGTGGCTGCCCCTGGATCCCTGGCAGTGCCCAAGGCCAGGTTGGATGGGGCTTTGGGCACCCTGGGCTGGTGGGGGGTGTCCCTGCCCATGGCAGGAGGTGGCACTGGGTGGGCTGGGAGGTCCCTTCCCACCCAAACCAGTCTGGGACTCTGTGACTTTATGAGTGCACACAGAAGCCTGTGTGCCCAGATGTATGTTCAGGTCCGCGTGTGCACACCACGGACAGGTGTGTGTACAGATGTGCGAGCAGAGATGCATGTGCATACAGATGTGCCCACGCAGCCGGGGGCTGCACAAAGCCCCCAGCGCTGCCCACCGCCAGACCACCCTGCGCCCCGCACCCCCCCCCCAGCCGGGCCGGGCTGGCCCTGGGGTCCCTCCACCCGGGCCGGGGGTGCTGAGGCGGGCGGGCGGCCCCTTTAAGGCCGGCACTCCGCGCCGGAGCGTGTGCGCGATGTGTGCATGTATGTGTATGTATGTGTGTGTGTGTGTGTGTGCATGTGTGCGCGCGCGTGTGTGTGTGCCTGTATGTGTGTGTGCGCCCGCCCCCGGCCCCTCCCCGGAGCTGCCAATCACCCGGCGGCTGCTTTGATGTCGGCAGCC